>CM072345.1:0-10000 GCA_036874045.1 Cymodocea nodosa | reverse complement strand
AGGGTTTAGGGTTTAGGGTTTAGGGTTTAGGGTTTAGGGTTTAGGGTTTAGGGTTTAGGGTTTAGGGTTTAGGGTTTAGGGTTTAGGGTTTAGGGTTTAGGGTTTAGGGTTTAGGGTTTAGGGTTTAGGGTTTAGGGTTTTTAGGGTTTAGGGTTTAGGGTTTAGGGTTTAGGGTTTAGGGTTTAGGGTTTAGGGTTTAGGGTTTAGGGTTTAGGGTTTAGGGTTTAGGGTTTAGGGTTTAGGGTTTAGGGTTTAGGGTTTAGGGTTTAGGGTTTAGGGTTTAGGGTTTAGGGTTTAGGGTTTAGGGTTTAGGGTTTAGGGTTTAGGGTTTAGGGTTTAGGGTTTAGGGTTTAGGGTTTAGGGTTTAGGGTTTAGGGTTTAGGGTTTAGGGTTTAGGGTTTAGGGTTTAGGGTTTAGGGTTTAGGGTTTAGGGTTTAGGGTTTAGGGTTTAGGGTTTAGGGTTTAGGGTTTAGGGTTTAGGGTTTAGGGTTTAGGGTTTAGGGTTTAGGGTTTAGGGTTTAGGGTTTAGGGTTTAGGGTTTAGGGTTTAGGGTTTAGGGTTTAGGGTTTAGGGTTTAGGGTTTAGGGTTTAGGGTTTAGGGTTTAGGGTTTAGGGTTTAGGGTTTAGGGTTTAGGGTTTAGGGTTTAGGGTTTAGGGTTTAGGGTTTAGGGTTTAGGGTTTAGGGTTTAGGGTTAGGGTTTAGGGTTTAGGGTTTAGGGTTTAGGGTTTAGGGTTTAGGGTTTAGGGTTTAGGGTTTAGGGTTTAGGGTTTAGGGTTTAGGGTTTAGGGTTTAGGGTTTAGGGTTTAGGGTTTAGGGTTTAGGGTTTAGGGTTTAGGGTTTAGGGTTTAGGGTTTAGGGTTTAGGGTTTAGGGTTTAGGGTTTAGGGTTTAGGGTTTAGGGTTTAGGGTTTAGGGTTTAGGGTTTAGGGTTTAGGGTTTAGGGTTTAGGGTTTAGGGTTTAGGGTTTAGGGTTTAGGGTTTAGGGTTTAGGGTTTAGGGTTTAGGGTTTAGGGTTTAGGGTTTAGGGTTTAGGGTTTAGGGTTTAGGGTTTAGGGTTTAGGGTTTAGGGTTTAGGGTTTAGGGTTTAGGGTTTAGGGTTTAGGGTTTAGGGTTTAGGGTTTAGGGTTTAGGGTTTAGGGTTTAGGGTTTAGGGTTTAGGGTTTAGGGTTTAGGGTTTAGGGTTTAGGGTTTAGGGTTTAGGGTTTAGGGTTTAGGGTTTAGGGTTTAGGGTTTAGGGTTTAGGGTTTAGGGTTTAGGGTTTAGGGTTTAGGGTTTAGGGTTTAGGGTTTAGGGTTTAGGGTTTAGGGTTTAGGGTTTAGGGTTTAGGGTTTAGGGTTTAGGGTTTAGGGTTTAGGGTTTAGGGTTTAGGGTTTAGGGTTTAGGGTTTAGGGTTTAGGGTTTAGGGTTTAGGGTTTAGGGTTTAGGGTTTAGGGTTTAGGGTTTAGGGTTTAGGGTTTAGGGTTTAGGGTTTAGGGTTTAGGGTTTAGGGTTTAGGGTTTAGGGTTTAGGGTTTAGGGTTTAGGGTTTAGGGTTTAGGGTTTAGGGTTTAGGGTTTAGGGTTTAGGGTTTAGGGTTTAGGGTTTAGGGTTTAGGGTTTAGGGTTTAGGGTTTAGGGTTTAGGGTTTAGGGTTTAGGGTTTAGGGTTTAGGGTTTAGGGTTTAGGGTTTAGGGTTTAGGGTTTAGGGTTTAGGGTTTAGGGTTTAGGGTTTAGGGTTTAGGGTTTAGGGTTTAGGGTTTAGGGTTTAGGGTTTAGGGTTTAGGGTTTAGGGTTTAGGGTTTAGGGTTTAGGGTTTAGGGTTTAGGGTTTAGGGTTTAGGGTTTAGGGTTTAGGGTTTAGGGTTTAGGGTTTAGGGTTTAGGGTTTAGGGTTTAGGGTTTAGGGTTTAGGGTTTAGGGTTTAGGGTTTAGGGTTTAGGGTTTAGGGTTTAGGGTTTAGGGTTTAGGGTTTAGGGTTTAGGGTTTAGGGTTTAGGGTTTAGGGTTTAGGGTTTAGGGTTTAGGGTTTAGGGTTTAGGGTTTAGGGTTTAGGGTTTAGGGTTTAGGGTTTAGGGTTTAGGGTTTAGGGTTTAGGGTTTAGGGTTTAGGGTTTAGGGTTTAGGGTTTAGGGTTTAGGGTTTAGGGTTTAGGGTTTAGGGTTTAGGGTTTAGGGTTTAGGGTTTAGGGTTTAGGGTTTAGGGTTTAGGGTTTAGGGTTTAGGGTTTAGGGTTTAGGGTTTAGGGTTTAGGGTTTAGGGTTTAGGGTTTAGGGTTTAGGGTTTAGGGTTTAGGGTTTAGGGTTTAGGGTTTAGGGTTTAGGGTTTAGGGTTTAGGGTTTAGGGTTTAGGGTTTAGGGTTTAGGGTTTAGGGTTTAGGGTTTAGGGTTTAGGGTTTAGGGTTTAGGGTTTAGGGTTTAGGGTTTAGGGTTTAGGGTTTAGGGTTTAGGGTTTAGGGTTTAGGGTTTAGGGTTTAGGGTTTAGGGTTTAGGGTTTAGGGTTTAGGGTTTAGGGTTTAGGGTTTAGGGTTTAGGGTTTAGGGTTTAGGGTTTAGGGTTTAGGGTTTAGGGTTTAGGGTTTAGGGTTTAGGGTTTAGGGTTTAGGGTTTAGGGTTTAGGGTTTAGGGTTTAGGGTTTAGGGTTTAGGGTTTTTAGGGTTTAGGGTTTAGGGTTTAGGGTTTAGGGTTTAGGGTTTAGGGTTTAGGGTTTAGGGTTTAGGGTTTAGGGTTTAGGGTTTAGGGTTTAGGGTTTAGGGTTTAGGGGGTTTAGGGTTTAGGGTTTAGGGTTTAGGGTTTAGGGTTTAGGGTTTAGGGTTTAGGGTTTAGGGTTTAGGGTTTAGGGTTTAGGGTTTAGGGTTTAGGGTTTAGGGTTTAGGGTTTAGGGTTTAGGGTTTAGGGTTTAGGGTTTAGGGTTTAGGGTTTAGGGTTTAGGGTTTAGGGTTTAGGGTTTAGGGTTTAGGGTTTAGGGTTTAGGGTTTAGGGTTTAGGGTTTAGGGTTTAGGGTTTAGGGTTTAGGGTTTAGGGTTTAGGGTTTAGGGTTTAGGGTTTAGGGTTTAGGGTTTAGGGTTTAGGGTTTAGGGTTTAGGGTTTAGGGTTTAGGGTTTAGGGTTTAGGGTTTAGGGTTTAGGGTTTAGGGTTTAGGGTTTAGGGTTTAGGGTTTAGGGTTTAGGGTTTAGGGTTTAGGGTTTAGGGTTTAGGGTTTAGGGTTTAGGGTTTAGGGTTTAGGGTTTAGGGTTTAGGGTTTAGGGTTTAGGGTTTAGGGTTTAGGGTTTAGGGTTTAGGGTTTAGGGTTTAGGGTTTAGGGTTTAGGGTTTAGGGTTTAGGGTTTAGGGTTTAGGGTTTAGGGTTTAGGGTTTAGGGTTTAGGGTTTAGGGTTTAGGGTTTAGGGTTAGGGTTTAGGGTTTAGGGTTTAGGGTTTAGGGTTTAGGGTTTAGGGTTTAGGGTTTAGGGTTTAGGGTTTAGGGTTTAGGGTTTAGGGTTTAGGGTTTAGGGTTTAGGGTTTAGGGTTTAGGGTTTAGGGTTTAGGGTTTAGGGTTTAGGGTTTAGGGTTTAGGGTTTAGGGTTTAGGGTTTAGGGTTTAGGGTTTAGGGTTTAGGGTTTAGGGTTTAGGGTTTAGGGTTTAGGGTTTAGGGTTTAGGGTTTAGGGTTTAGGGTTTAGGGTTTAGGGTTTAGGGTTTAGGGTTTAGGGTTTAGGGTTTAGGGTTTAGGGTTTAGGGTTTAGGGTTTAGGGTTTAGGGTTTAGGGTTTAGGGTTTAGGGTTTAGGGTTTAGGGTTTAGGGTTTAGGGTTTAGGGTTTAGGGTTTAGGGTTTAGGGTTTAGGGTTTAGGGTTTAGGGTTTAGGGTTTAGGGTTTAGGGTTTAGGGTTTAGGGTTTAGGGTTTAGGGTTTAGGGTTTAGGGTTTAGGGTTTAGGGTTTAGGGTTTAGGGTTTAGGGTTTAGGGTTTAGGGTTTAGGGTTTAGGGTTTAGGGTTTAGGGTTTAGGGTTTAGGGTTTAGGGTTTAGGGTTTAGGGTTTAGGGTTTAGGGTTTAGGGTTTAGGGTTTAGGGTTTAGGGTTTAGGGTTTAGGGTTTAGGGTTTAGGGTTTAGGGTTTAGGGTTTAGGGTTTAGGGTTTAGGGTTTAGGGTTTAGGGTTTAGGGTTTAGGGTTTAGGGTTTAGGGTTTAGGGTTTAGGGTTTAGGGTTTAGGGTTTAGGGTTAGGGTTTAGGGTTTTTAGGGTTTAGGGTTTAGGGTTTAGGGTTTAGGGTTTAGGGTTTAGGGTTTAGGGTTTAGGGTTTAGGGTTTAGGGTTTAGGGTTTAGGGTTAGGGTTTAGGGTTTAGGGTTTAGGGTTTAGGGTTTAGGGTTTAGGGTTTAGGGTTTAGGGTTTAGGGTTTAGGGTTTAGGGTTTAGGGTTTAGGGTTTAGGGTTTAGGGTTTAGGGTTTAGGGTTTAGGGTTTAGGGTTTAGGGTTTAGGGTTTAGGGTTTAGGGTTTAGGGTTTAGGGTTTAGGGTTTAGGGTTTAGGGTTTAGGGTTTAGGGTTTAGGGTTTAGGGTTTAGGGTTTAGGGTTTAGGGTTTAGGGTTTAGGGTTTAGGGTTTAGGGTTTAGGGTTTAGGGTTTAGGGTTTAGGGTTTAGGGTTTAGGGTTTAGGGTTTAGGGTTTAGGGTTTAGGGTTTAGGGTTTAGGGTTTAGGGTTTAGGGTTTAGGGTTTAGGGTTTAGGGTTTAGGGTTTAGGGTTTAGGGTTTAGGGTTTAGGGTTTAGGGTTTAGGGTTTTTAGGGTTTAGGGTTTAGGGTTTAGGGTTTAGGGTTTAGGGTTTAGGGTTTAGGGTTTAGGGTTTAGGGTTTAGGGTTTAGGGTTTAGGGTTTAGGGTTTAGGGTTTAGGGTTTAGGGTTTAGGGTTTAGGGTTTAGGGTTTAGGGTTTAGGGTTTAGGGTTTAGGGTTTAGGGTTTAGGGTTTAGGGTTTAGGGTTTAGGGTTTAGGGTTTAGGGTTTAGGGTTTAGGGTTTAGGGTTTAGGGTTTAGGGTTTAGGGTTTAGGGTTTAGGGTTTAGGGTTTAGGGTTTAGGGTTTAGGGTTTAGGGTTTAGGGTTTAGGGTTTAGGGTTTAGGGTTTAGGGTTTAGGGTTTAGGGTTTAGGGTTTAGGGTTTAGGGTTTAGGGTTTAGGGTTTAGGGTTTAGGGTTTAGGGTTTAGGGTTTAGGGTTTAGGGTTTAGGGTTTAGGGTTTAGGGTTTAGGGTTTAGGGTTTAGGGTTTAGGGTTTAGGGGGTTTAGGGTTTAGGGTTTAGGGTTTAGGGTTTAGGGTTTAGGGTTTAGGGTTTAGGGTTTAGGGTTTAGGGTTTAGGGTTTAGGGTTTAGGGTTTAGGGTTTAGGGTTTAGGGTTTAGGGTTTAGGGTTTAGGGTTTAGGGTTTAGGGTTTAGGGTTTAGGGTTTAGGGTTTAGGGTTTAGGGTTTAGGGTTTAGGGTTTAGGGTTTAGGGTTTAGGGTTTAGGGTTTAGGGTTTAGGGTTTAGGGTTTAGGGTTTAGGGTTTAGGGTTTAGGGTTTAGGGTTTAGGGTTTAGGGTTTAGGGTTTAGGGTTTAGGGTTTAGGGTTTAGGGTTTAGGGTTTTTAGGGTTTAGGGTTTAGGGTTTAGGGTTTAGGGTTTAGGGTTTAGGGTTTAGGGTTTAGGGTTTAGGGTTTAGGGTTTAGGGTTTAGGGTTTAGGGTTTAGGGTTTAGGGTTTAGGGTTTAGGGTTTAGGGTTTAGGGTTTAGGGTTTAGGGTTTAGGGTTTAGGGTTTAGGGTTTAGGGTTTAGGGTTTAGGGTTTAGGGTTTAGGGTTTAGGGTTTAGGGTTTAGGGTTTAGGGTTTAGGGTTTAGGGTTTAGGGTTTAGGGTTTAGGGTTTAGGGTTTAGGGTTTAGGGTTTAGGGTTTAGGGTTTAGGGTTTAGGGTTTAGGGTTTAGGGGGTTTAGGGTTTAGGGTTTAGGGTTTAGGGTTTAGGGTTTAGGGTTTAGGGTTTAGGGTTTAGGGTTTAGGGTTTAGGGTTTAGGGTTTAGGGTTTAGGGTTTAGGGTTTAGGGTTTTTAGGGTTTAGGGTTTAGGGTTTAGGGTTTAGGGTTTAGGGTTTAGGGTTTAGGGTTTAGGGTTTAGGGTTTAGGGTTTAGGGTTTAGGGTTTAGGGTTTAGGGTTTAGGGTTTAGGGTTTAGGGTTTAGGGTTTAGGGTTTAGGGTTTAGGGTTTAGGGTTTAGGGTTTAGGGTTTAGGGTTTAGGGTTTAGGGTTTAGGGTTTAGGGTTTAGGGTTTAGGGTTTAGGGTTTAGGGTTTAGGGTTTAGGGTTTTAGGGTTTAGGGTTTAGGGTTTAGGGTTTAGGGTTTAGGGTTTAGGGTTTAGGGTTTAGGGTTTAGGGTTTAGGGTTTAGGGTTTAGGGTTTAGGGTTTAGGGTTTAGGGTTTAGGGTTTAGGGTTTAGGGTTTAGGGTTTAGGGTTTAGGGTTTAGGGTTTAGGGTTTAGGGTTTAGGGTTTAGGGTTTAGGGTTTAGGGTTTAGGGTTTAGGGTTTAGGGTTTTTAGGGTTTAGGGTTTAGGGTTTAGGGTTTAGGGTTTAGGGTTTAGGGTTTAGGGTTTAGGGTTTAGGGTTTAGGGTTTAGGGTTTAGGGTTTAGGGTTTAGGGTTTAGGGTTTAGGGTTTAGGGTTTAGGGTTTAGGGTTTAGGGTTTAGGGTTTAGGGTTTAGGGTTTAGGGTTTAGGGTTTAGGGTTTAGGGTTTAGGGTTTAGGGTTTAGGGTTTAGGGTTTAGGGTTTAGGGTTTAGGGTTTAGGGTTTAGGGTTTAGGGTTTAGGGTTTAGGGTTTAGGGTTTAGGGTTTAGGGTTTAGGGTTTAGGGTTTAGGGTTTAGGGTTTAGGGTTTAGGGTTTAGGGTTTAGGGTTTAGGGTTTAGGGTTTAGGGTTTAGGGTTTAGGGTTTAGGGTTTAGGGTTTAGGGTTTAGGGTTTAGGGTTTAGGGTTTAGGGTTTAGGGTTTAGGGTTTAGGGTTTAGGGTTTAGGGTTTAGGGTTTAGGGTTTAGGGTTTAGGGTTTAGGGTTTAGGGTTTAGGGTTTAGGGTTTAGGGTTTAGGGTTTAGGGTTTAGGGTTTAGGGGGTTTAGGGTTTAGGGTTTAGGGTTTAGGGTTTAGGGTTTAGGGTTTAGGGTTTAGGGTTTAGGGTTTAGGGTTTAGGGTTTAGGGTTTAGGGTTTAGGGTTTAGGGTTTAGGGTTTAGGGTTTAGGGTTTAGGGTTTAGGGTTTAGGGTTTAGGGTTTAGGGTTTAGGGTTTAGGGTTTAGGGTTTAGGGTTTAGGGTTTAGGGTTTAGGGTTTAGGGTTTAGGGTTTAGGGTTTAGGGTTTAGGGTTTAGGGTTTAGGGTTTAGGGTTTAGGGTTTAGGGTTTAGGGTTTAGGGTTTAGGGTTTAGGGTTTAGGGTTTAGGGTTTAGGGTTTAGGGTTTAGGGTTTAGGGTTTAGGGTTTAGGGTTTAGGGTTTAGGGTTTAGGGTTTAGGGTTTAGGGTTTAGGGTTTAGGGTTAGGGTTTAGGGTTTAGGGTTTAGGGTTTAGGGTTTAGGGTTTAGGGTTTAGGGTTTAGGGTTTAGGGTTTAGGGTTTAGGGTTTAGGGTTTAGGGTTTAGGGTTTAGGGTTTAGGGTTTAGGGTTTAGGGTTTAGGGTTTAGGGTTTAGGGTTTAGGGTTTAGGGTTTAGGGTTTAGGGTTTAGGGTTTAGGGTTTAGGGTTTAGGGTTTAGGGTTTAGGGTTTAGGGTTTAGGGTTTAGGGTTTAGGGTTTAGGGTTTAGGGTTTAGGGTTTAGGGTTTAGGGTTTAGGGTTTAGGGTTTAGGGTTTAGGGTTTAGGGTTTAGGGTTTAGGGTTTAGGGTTTAGGGTTTAGGGTTTAGGGTTTAGGGTTTAGGGTTTAGGGTTTAGGGTTTAGGGTTTAGGGTTTTTTTAGGGTTTAGGGTTTAGGGTTTAGGGGGTTTAGGGTTTAGGGTTTAGGGTTTAGGGTTTAGGGTTTAGGGTTTAGGGTTTAGGGTTTAGGGTTTAGGGTTTAGGGTTTAGGGTTTAGGGTTTAGGGTTTAGGGTTTAGGGTTTAGGGTTTAGGGTTTAGGGTTAGGGTTTAGGGTTTAGGGTTTAGGGTTTAGGGTTTAGGGTTTAGGGTTTAGGGTTTAGGGTTTAGGGTTTAGGGTTTAGGGTTTAGGGTTTAGGGTTTAGGGTTTAGGGTTTAGGGTTTAGGGTTTAGGGTTTAGGGTTTAGGGTTTAGGGTTTAGGGTTTAGGGTTTAGGGTTTAGGGTTTAGGGTTTAGGGTTTAGGGTTTAGGGTTTAGGGTTTAGGGTTTAGGGTTTAGGGTTTAGGGTTTAGGGTTTAGGGTTTAGGGTTTAGGGTTTAGGGTTTAGGGTTTAGGGTTTAGGGTTTAGGGTTTAGGGTTTAGGGTTTAGGGTTTAGGGTTTAGGGTTTAGGGTTTAGGGTTTAGGGTTTAGGGTTTAGGGTTTAGGGTTTAGGGTTTAGGGTTTAGGGTTTAGGGTTTAGGGTTTAGGGTTTAGGGTTTAGGGTTTAGGGTTTAGGGTTTAGGGTTTAGGGTTTAGGGTTTAGGGTTTAGGGTTTAGGGTTTAGGGTTTAGGGTTTAGGGTTTAGGGTTTAGGGTTTAGGGTTTAGGGTTTAGGGTTTAGGGTTTAGGGTTTAGGGTTTAGGGTTTAGGGTTTAGGGTTTAGGGTTTAGGGTTTAGGGTTTAGGGTTTAGGGTTTAGGGTTTAGGGTTTAGGGTTTAGGGTTTAGGGTTTAGGGTTTAGGGTTTAGGGTTTAGGGTTTAGGGTTTAGGGTTTAGGGTTTAGGGTTTAGGGTTTAGGGTTTAGGGTTTAGGGTTTAGGGTTTAGGGTTTAGGGTTTAGGGTTTAGGGTTTAGGGTTTAGGGTTTAGGGTTTAGGGTTTAGGGTTTAGGGTTTAGGGTTTAGGGTTTAGGGTTTAGGGTTTAGGGTTTAGGGTTTAGGGTTTAGGGTTTAGGGTTTAGGGTTTAGGGTTTAGGGTTTAGGGTTTAGGGTTTAGGGTTTAGGGTTTAGGGTTTAGGGTTTAGGGTTTAGGGTTTAGGGTTTAGGGTTTAGGGTTTAGGGTTTAGGGTTTAGGGTTTAGGGTTTAGGGTTTAGGGTTTAGGGTTTAGGGTTTAGGGTTTAGGGTTTAGGGTTTAGGGTTTAGGGTTTAGGGTTTAGGGTTTAGGGTTTAGGGTTTAGGGTTTAGGGTTTAGGGTTTAGGGTTTAGGGTTTAGGGTTTAGGGTTTAGGGTTTAGGGTTTAGGGTTTAGGGTTTAGGGTTTAGGGTTTAGGGTTTAGGGTTTAGGGTTTAGGGTTTAGGGTTTAGGGTTTAGGGTTTAGGGTTTAGGGTTTAGGGTTTAGGGTTTAGGGTTTAGGGTTTAGGGTTTAGGGTTTAGGGTTTAGGGTTTAGGGTTTAGGGTTTAGGGTTTAGGGTTTAGGGTTTAGGGTTTAGGGTTTAGGGTTTAGGGTTTAGGGTTTAGGGTTTAGGGTTTAGGGTTTAGGGTTTAGGGTTTAGGGTTTAGGGTTTAGGGTTTAGGGTTTAGGGTTTAGGGTTTAGGGTTTAGGGTTTAGGGTTTAGGGTTTAGGGTTTAGGGTTTAGGGTTTAGGGTTTAGGGTTTAGGGTTTAGGGTTTAGGGTTTAGGGTTTAGGGTTTAGGGTTTAGGGTTTAGGGTTTAGGGTTTAGGGTTTAGGGTTTAGGGTTTAGGGTTTAGGGTTTAGGGTTTAGGGTTTAGGGTTTAGGGTTTAGGGTTTAGGGTTTAGGGTTTAGGGTTTAGGGTTTAGGGTTTAGGGTTTAGGGTTTAGGGTTTAGGGTTTAGGGTTTAGGGTTTAGGGTTTAGGGTTTAGGGTTTAGGGTTTAGGGTTTAGGGTTTAGGGTTTAGGGTTTAGGGTTTAGGGTTTAGGGTTTAGGGTTTAGGGTTAGGGTTTAGGGTTTAGGGTTTAGGGTTTAGGGTTTAGGGTTTAGGGTTTAGGGTTTAGGGTTTAGGGTTTAGGGTTTAGGGTTTAGGGTTTAGGGTTTAGGGTTTAGGGTTTAGGGTTTAGGGTTTAGGGTTTAGGGTTTAGG
>CM072344.1:15762500-16077500 GCA_036874045.1 Cymodocea nodosa | reverse complement strand
TCTGTTTTTCGTTGGTCTCCTTCCTTCTCTCCGGGAATGGAAGCAATATGGGCTCCTGTTTGGGTTCACTTACCTCATTTGCGTGCACACCTTCATGCTCCGGGAGCCATTAAATCTATAGCCAAACTCTTAGGAAAATACCTTTGTGCTCATAAAGATGTCTGCAACTTCACGAGACCTGGATTGGCAGCAATATGCGTAGAGATGGATCTATCGAAGCCTCTCCCACGCTCAATCACCATCGATAATGGAGGAGAGATAATAGTCCAAAAGATTTTATATCCGTTCGAACCAAAGTTTTGTACGCATTGCTGTAAAATCGGGCACACGATTCAACAATGTAAAAAGAAAGCTGCCTCTGACATTGCTGGGCCGTCGACAAGTCAGAAAACTACGGAGATACATCAAAACGCATGGAAAGTAGTCACACGCAAAAAATCTTCGGATATCAGATCTTCGCAACCAGCAAATACAGATAAAAATCAGATACCAGATATCCCGCTGACAGAGAAAGATATGCCGCAGAAAATCTCTGAGCCTCTCTCTCCAAATATAATAGCTGGTGCATCTGAAAAAGATTCAGAGATCGCTAGACAAGCAACCGCTACAGAAACATCGAGGAAAGAGCAAATGCCAGGCACGCAAGCGTTGCAGGGAGAAAATCCTGACAACAAGCAAGCACAGCGGTCACGCCGAACTCCTCTGACACATGAACAGGTGCCTGACGGAAAGCAGACCCCGGTTCAACCGAGATCCACGGTACAACCGCGAATCGCGTCGTCAGACTGTCTGGAAAACTCTGACAACACGCGACCGGTTCGGTCGCACCGAATGCAGACCGGTACACTGGCGTACGAAGGTTTACAGACCTTGGTTCAACCGAGCCCCTACACGGTTAAACCGGGTCTCGCGTCGTCAGAAATCCCCTCTGACAACACGCGACCGACTCGGTCGCACCGGATTTTGATCGGTAAACAGGCGCCGGAAGACACAAATCAGGCCCAACCGGATACAGATGCGGTTAAACCGAGAAAAGAATCTTTCCAAAATCTGGCTTTTCAGATCTTAAAAGAAAAATTGAAAAAGAAAGAGATTGATTCGAACTCGGACGAAGAAGATTCTTGTCCTGAAAAGTTTTTGTCAGACTCTTCAGAAGAGGAAGCAGAGACTCCAAGACAAAAAATCAATATGAATCGGCTATCCAAAAGACAAAGTACTCGACTTAGACAGAAAAAATTACAGCTCATCCATGATTCAGAATCTTCACAAAGTGTCAGCCTTACGTCCTTGTAAGATTGAAACGGCCAAACCTTGATTATATGGATATATTATTTTGGAATTGTAGAGGGTTGGTAAATAAATCAACCCAAAATTTCGTCAAAAATTTGATAGAGAAGCATAAGTTACAAACAATATTCATACAGGAACACTTCATGTCTGAAGATGATGCTCGAAAGTTTGCAGAAAAAATAAATTGGAATCATCACTATGGAAATGCAAAGATATGTGCTTTCTGGTCTGATAATTTGGATATACAACATTGGGAGTCCCACTCGCAAGCAATCACTTACAAGGTTATAAAATCACCTTACAAAGATCTTTTAGTTACGGTGGTTTATGCTTCATGCAATCAGAATACCCGTAGAAATCTTTGGGATTATTTAACGGATTTGAATACAAGAATTGCACAGGGCCCGTGGTTGCTTGGAGGAGATTTCAATGTTACTAGACACACAGATGAAGTTCAAAATATTATTCACATGCATCAGTCAGCTAGACAGGAGTTCAATGATTTTATAAATCAAAACCAACTCCTAGAACCCCCCCACTTTGGAGATTCGTTTTCCTGGTGCAACAACAGAACTGGCAATAACAGAAAATTAGCAAGATTAGACCGCATTCTAATGAATAATCCTTTGTTTGAAATATTCACAGATGAGATAATTTATGGAGAAAGGATTTGCTCAGATCATGCTTATATCAGGATTCAAAACAAAAATATCAAAGGATGGGGCCCAAGAACGTTCAAATTTAAAAATTTTTGGTTATCTTTTGAAGAGTTAGAACAGATAGTCAGAAAAGCTTGGAACAGTGCAAAATTCCAGAATCCAATCACAAACTTCAGTGCTAAGCTCAAGATTCTAAAGAAAGCTCTCATTAGCTGGAATAGAAATAAAGTGGGAGATATTTTTTCTGAGGAACAGAACATTTTGAAACAAATAAATTCTTTAGAGCAGAAATTTCAGACAGAGCCTGAGTCTTGTACGTTAGAGGAAAATGCCATGGTTATCAACCTCAAAGAAAAACTTATAAAGAATACAGATAGACAACATAGTTTACTGAAACAAAGTTCTCACATTAATTGGTTGACAGATATGGACAGAAACACTAGATTCTTTCATCAAATTATCAAAAGGAGAAACTCGAAGGATCATTTCAAAAATATGCAAACAGGAAATGAAGATGAAGAACAAATTAAAAAGAGAGGTAAAGAATACTTTTCAGAAATGCTACATTCTCAACAAATTACTGAGGATACGAGTCTGTTTGATAATATACCAAGAGTCTTAACTGAAAGCCACAATCAGTCTTTATGGGAAATTCCTACTATTGCTGAAATAAAAGATGTCTTAGTCTCTCTCCCTAATAACAAAGCTCCCGGCCCAGACGGATTCACAGCAGAATTTTATTCAAAATTCTGGGAGGTTATTGGTACAGATTTTTGTGTAGCTGTACAATATTTCTTTACAGGAGCAAGACTCAACAACAAATGGAAAGCCACATTTATTGCTTTGATCCCAAAAAGAAAGCAACCAGAAAACTTTGCAGATTTCAGGCCTATCAGTTTATGCAACATCTCTTACAAGGTAATAGCCAAAATTATAGCCAACAGAATCTCCAAAGTGATTTCACTTATGATATCTCCCACCCAAACAGCATTCATCAAGGGAAAAAGTATTCATGATAATATTTCCTTAGCACAAGAATTGATTCAATATATTGATCAAGGCCATCGGGGAGGTAATCTCATTGTCAAATTAGATATGGAAAAAGCTTTTGATAGAATGAATTGGACGGTTATTTTCCGGACTCTTAAAGCATTTGGTTTTGATTCCACTATCATCAACATCATTGCTAACTGTATTTCTGAAAATCCTACGTCAGTGTTATTCAATGGAGCACCATCACAAATTTTTTACCCTTCTAGAGGTCTTCGTCAAGGGGATCCACTTTCACCTTTCCTTTTTATTATTACTGAAGAATTGCTAAGTAGAGCATTACTCAAGCTCCAACAGGAATCAGACTATATCCCTTACAAATGCCAAAGCAGACATTGGCGTATTTCTCACTTGATGTTTGCAGATGATGCCCTTTTATTCCTAAATGGTAGAAAATCTATGCTTCAGAAAGTCATCGATATTCTCAAGAAATATGAAATGACTACTGGCCAAAAGATTAATTATGGAAAAAGCAACTTCCTAGTATCCAAGAAAAGTCCATCACACCGCATTGCATTCATTGAGGATATTCTTGGTTGTAAGCAAGGTGATTGGCCGTTTATATACTTAGGTTGCCCCATCTTCAAAGGACAACCGAGGATAAAATATTTTCAATATTTGATTGATAAGATTCAAAACAAAATGGCAGGTTGGAAGGCAAGATTCCTCAGTCAAGGAGGTAGACTTATGCTGATTAAACATGTTCTGAATTCCATACCTATACACACTCTAAGTGCCATTCCACTTCCTTTAGGCATTATCAACAGAATCAACTCAATTTGTGCTAAATTTTTCTGGTCTGGTGACAATACCAAAAAGAATTTTCATTGGCTTTCATGGGAAAGAATAGCTAGACCTATTACAGAAAATGGACTTGATATCAGAAATATAAGAGATCAGATTACTGCATTCAGATTGAAGCAAATCAAAAAAATATTGGAAAACTCTGGTATCTGGGCTCATGCTATAAATGCTATACATGGGTCGATGGATCAAATAGCAGAAGAACAAGGCAATAATATCAACAAAATGTTCAATAGCTGTTGGAGAAATCACAAACACTTATTTCAAGAATCTGGAGCTTTAAGCGGTCATAATTTCTCGATCAAAACAGCTTGGGAATTAGTGCGAGATCATCACCATCAAGACAATAAGCTAAAAGGCATGTGGTCATCGCAGATTCCCACTAAAATATCAGTTTTTCTTTGGAAACTCAACAGAAATATCATTCCAGTAGATGATATTAGAACGCAGGCTGGATATTATCTCCCTTCTAGGTGCAGCTTATGCAACAACAACTCAGAAACATCCCAACATATTTTTTACGACTGCAGATTCGTCAAAGATTTGATACATCGACTCAACAACATCCTAAATATTGACGGGATTACCAACTGGAAAGAATGGAGCAAACAAAAAATATTTTCTCGGAAAAAAGATCCTAGACTGAATATTCTAAAATACTTAACAGCAACAACATTATGGTGCATTTGGACACACAGGTGCGATATTATCTTTCGTAACATGCAACCAAATATCTCTGCAGTAATCGGGAGAATATCACATTTTTTCCAACTTTTCAAAGTTTCGGAAGAAATGAGAAGATAGCAGTCTACTGTTCTTAAAAAACAAAGATGAGGAATATAGCCTGCCGCTTTTTTCAGTCTGACAGCCGCTCGTCAGACGCTATCAGCAGCTTCGGCAGAGGCACATGCAATAGTCAGAACATCCGGTTACACCGTTCACTTCACGGTCAAACCGACCCCAGTCTTGGTATGAACAACCAGTTTTGGTATAAACCGAAATTTTCTCCGGTCGGACCGAGTCCAGTGTTCGGCCTCACCGTTGAGCAACAGGAGATCTGACAACTTCGCCGGTCGGACCGAGCTCAGAGTTCGGCCTCACCGTTGAGCAACAGGCAATCTGACAACTTCTCCGGTCGGACCGAGCTCAGAGTTCGGCCTCACCGTTGAGCAACAGGCGATCTGACAACTTTACTAAAGTCTCTGTTCACACCGAGAAACAGGTATCGGCCGCGTTCACACCGGCTTCTCGATTGGATATACCGGTCTGACCGTTTTTTTCAACGGCTAAACCGGAGCTGCTCCGGCCACACCTGAATCTGACACGGTCTCACCGATTGCTACTCGGTCGGACCGCTCTGCACAAGGTTTAACCGGAAAGTCTCCGGTGGGACCGGTCTCAGAACTCGGTCTCACCGACTTCTTCGGTTAAAACTGTTTTTCTGACATTATTTAAATCTGTTTTCACTCAAATTATATTTGAGTCTTGTTATGCCTTTTTAGGCACACTCCTTTTTTAGCAGGACTATCCCCTGATGAATGCAAAGGATAGACATTATATAAAAAAAAAAAAAAACCCTAAACCCTAAATCCTAAACCCTAACCGTAAACCCTAAACCCTAAACCCTAAACCCTAACCCTAAACCCTAAACCCTAAACCCTAAACCCTAAACCCTAGACCCTAAACCCTAAACCCTAAACCCTAAACCCTAAACCCTAAACCCTAAACCCTAAACCTAAACCCTAAACCCTAAACCCTAAACCCTAAACCCTAAACCCTAAACCCTAAACCCTAAACCCTAACCCTAAACCCTAAACCCTAAACCCTAAACCCTAAACCCTAACCCCAAACCCTAAACCCTAAACCCTAAACCCTAAACCCTAACCCTAAACCCTAAACCCTAAACCCTAACCCCAAACCCTACACCCTAAACCCTAAACCCTAACCCTAAATCAGATTACTGCTTTCAGATTGAAGCAAATCAAAAAAATACTAGATAACTCAGGTATCTAGGCACAAGCCATAAATGCTATCCATGGATCGATGGATCAAATAGCAGAAGGACACAACAACAATATAAATAAAATGTTAAATAGATGTTAGAGTAATTATAAACACTTATTTTAGGAAGTTGGAGCTTTATTCGGACATAAGTTCTCAATCAAAACTGCTTGGAACCTAGTGCGAGTTCACCACCATCAAGATAACAAGCTTCAAGGCATGTGGTCTACACAGATTCCTACAAAAATTTCCGTCTTCCTGTGGAAATTAAACAGAAATATCATTCCAGTGGATGATATTCGGACTCAGGCTAGATATTATCTTCCTTCTATGTGCAGCTTCTACAGCAATTATTCAGAAACATCCCATCATATCTTTTACGATTGCAGGTTTGTCAAGGAATTGGTAAATCGACTCAACACTATCCTAAATATTGACAGGATTACCAACTGGAAAGATTGTAGGTAAAAAAAATTTTCTCGAAAAAAATCCCCTCAGTTGAATATTTTCAAATATTTAACAGCAACTACACTATGGTGCATTTTGATCCACCGGTGCGATATTATTTTCCGCAACATTCAACCAAACATTTCTGCCGTAATCGAGAGGATATCTCATTTTATTCAACTTTTTAAAGTATCAGAAGAAATTAGTAGCTAGCAATTCACAGTTCTCGGAGATGATAAATCAAAAATCGAGGAATACGGCTCCACCGTGCCCGAGCAAGTCAACAGTCCTCAAGTCTGATAGACGCATGTCAGACGCTAGCAGTACCTCCGGCAAACGCTCTTGACACTTGTCAGAATTTTCGGTCGATTTTTCTGGTCAAACCGATCCCAGGATCGGTTACACCGTCAATCCCATAAACTCGAATCTTCTGGTCTAACCGGAAAGTTCTCGGTTAAACCGAAGGATTTTCGGTTCGACCGATATTTAGGCACAGTTGTACCGAAAACAGTTTTCTCGATTTAAAACGCTATCCGACGGTTCAACCAAAGCCAGTCTCATCGATCAGGCTCTTCAGTCAGACCGTTTCCTTTTCTCGATTTTACCGATTTTCAGACTCGATTTCATCGAAAAGTCATCAGCCCCCTCATTTATCGGTTAGACCATTTTTGATCATCCAGCTAGACCGAAAATAAAAAAAACCCGTTCTTCCCTTCCCTTTCTCTTTTTACCTAGAGTTTCTCTCTCTAGGTGATTTTGGCCTCTCTCCTTTTTTGTTGGTGTTCCCATGGCCACTCGACCCTAAGGAGCACTTAGGACATCCCCCTCCTTTTGTCAATCCCAATGCTTGGCAAAAGGAGGCGCCAAAACTCTCTTTTGTAGCTACAATCCGTGAACATTTTGTTCCTCTTGCCTTTCTAGAGATCCTTGTGAGAGATCCAATCTCGGTGGAAGGTCAACTACGAGTTTCTTTTTCCAAAGAAGAAATCTCGAACTTGGCTTCTCCATTTCAACACACACTTGTTGGAAGATTCACAGGTCAACGACCTGATTTACATTCCATTATGGAAGGCATAAAGGAAACTCTAAATATTTCTGATGGAGTTTTTCCAGCCACCTTGGATAACTGGTATGTTCTCTTACATTTTCAAAACCATAATCATTTTTTACAAGCTCTAGTTAAGGATAACTGGAGTATTAAGGGAAGAAGAATGTTTGTTTTTCGTTGGTCTCCATCATTCTCACCTGGAATGGAAGCCATTTGGGCACCAATTTGGGTACATTTACCTCATCTTAGGGCACATCTTCATGCTGCGAGAGCCATAAAATCCATCGCCCAACTCCTTGGAAAATATCTCTATGCTCATCGGGATGTTTGCAACTTCACCAAGTTGGGGCTTGCAGTAGTTTGCGTGGAGATGGATTTGTCGAAACCTCTTCCATGAACCATCACCATAGATAATGGTGGAGAAATCATCACGCAAAAAGTTATCTACCCGTTTGAACCAAAATTCTGCACACATTGCTGCAAAATTGGACACACGACTCAATAATGCAGAAAAAAGGCTGCAGCTGACAAAGTTGGCCCGTTAACAAAGCAGAAAAATACGGACCCCAATAGCAGTACATGGCAGGTGGTCTCTCAGAAAGGAAAAAACTCTTCGAAGGCTCCCCTAAAAAACCCTAATACTGGTCAAAAAGTGAAGGCAGCATAGAAGGAACCAAGTATAGCTATCCCTCCACAAAAGATTGCAACTTTGGTACCTACTGTGGTTGCAGAGGATGTTAGACATGCAACCACTATTCACGGTGCTGAAGCATCAGAGAAGGTGGTGGAAATTCCACCACAGGTACTGTTAGACACGCAACCGTAGCTTGCGGTGCAGACTGACAACACGCAACCGCTGCTCGTGGTGCAGCGGTCGCACTAGAAGCCGCAAATCGAAGACCAGGTTCTAGATTTAACTTTGAATCAGGTTCAATCGAATATTTCTACAGTTAAACCGAGCCAAGAGTCTTTTCAAAATCTTTCTTTACAGATTTTAAAAGAAAAATTAGAAAGCAAAAGTATAGAATCAAATTCAGATGAAGAATCTTCATATTCAGAGAAGCTTATGTCAAATTCAGCAGATGAGGAAGTAGAAATTCCAATGCAAAAAAACAATACGAATCGTTTGTCCAAAAGACAGAGTACGCGACTTAGACAGAAAAAATTACAGCTCATTCATGACTTCGAATCCTTGTAGAGTGTTAGTCTTACGTCTTTGTAAGATTGAAGTAGCTTTGAATTGGCAAGAATGGATATATTATTTTGGAATTGTCGAGGGTTGGTTAATAAATCAACCCAAAATTTCGTCAAAAGTCTTATAGAGAAGCATAAATTACAAATAATCTTCATTCAGGAACATTTTATGTCCAAAGATGATTCTCAGAAATTTGCAAACAATATAAATTGGAATCATCACTATAGTAATTCAAAGATTTGTGCTTTTTGGTCTGATAATTTGGATATACAGTTATGGGAGTCACATCCACAAGCCATTACCTACAAAGTTTCTAATTCTTCTTATTAAGATTTAGTTGTTTCGGTGATATATGCTTCATGTAATCAGAATATTCAAAGAAAACTATGAGATTATTTAACTGAATTGAATACAAAGACAACACACTACCCGTGGATGATTGGAGGAGATTTCAATGTTACCAGACATAATGATGAAGTACAAAATATTATTCATATCCATCAGTTGGCAAGGCAGGAATTTAATGATTTCATAAATCAAAACCAACTTATAAAGCCCGTTCATTCTGGCGATTTCTTTTCCTGGTGCAATAATAGAACAGGTAATAATTGTAAATTTGCAAGGTTAGACTGTATTTTGATGAATATTTCTCTATTTGAACAATTCAAAGATGAGATTACTTATGGTGAACGGATTTGCTCGGATCATGCTTTTATTCGGATTCATAGTAACAATATCAGAGGTTGGGGTCCGATCTCATTCAAATTTAAAAACTTTTGGCTAACATATGATGATCTCAATCATATTGTCAGCAATGTTTGGAGCAGTGCACAATTCCAAAATCCAATTACAAATTTTAGTGCAAAGCTCAAGTTACTAAAGAAAGCTCTCATAAGCTGGAATAGAAATATTGTGGGAAATATTTTTACTGAAGAATAGACTATATTGAATCAAATTCATTCTTTAGAGTAGAATTTTTAGAAAGAGCCTAGGACTTGTACATTGGAAAATAACTCTACTGTTTTCAATATAAAGGAGAAGCTTATAAAGAATACATTCCGACAATCAAGTTTAATGAAGCAAAGTTCCCACATTAATTGGTTGTCAGAAATGGACATAAATACAAGATTTTTCCATCAAATTATCAAACGGAGAAATTCGAAGGATCATTTCAAATTTTTGTATGAAGGAATTACAAACAGGGATGACAAAGAACAAATTAAAAAGAAAGGTAAAGATTATTTTTCAGAATTATTACATTCTCAACAAGTTAATGAAGATCAAAGCTTGTTTGATAATATTCCTAGAGTATTAAATGAAAGTCACAATAAGTGCTTATGGGAAATTCCTACTATTGCTGAAATCAAAGATGTATTAGTCTCTCTTCTCAATAATAAAGCCCCTGGGCTTGATGATTTTACAGCAGAATTTTATATGAAATTTTGGGAGATCATTGGTACGAATTTCTGTGCAGCTATATAGTATTTCTTTACAGGTGCAAAACTAAATAATAAATGGAAAGCTACATATATTGCTTTGATCCCCAAAAGAAAGCAACCAGCAAATTTTGCAGACTTTAGGCCTATCAGCCTATGTAACATATCTTACAAGATTATTGCTAAAATTATTGCCAATAGAATATACAAGGTGATTACACTTATGATATCTCCTACTCAAGCAGCTTTCACCAAGGAAATGAGCATATATGATATCATTTCCTTAGCATAAGAATTGATTCAATATATTGATCAAGGCCATTGGGGAGGTAATCTTATTGTTAAGTTAGACATGGCAAAAGCTTTTGATAAAATGAATTGGAATGTTATTTTTCATACTCTCAAAGCATTTGGTTTTGATTCCAAAATCATAAATATTATCTCAAATTGCATTTCTGACAATCCCACATCAGTACTGTTTAATGGAGCTCCCACACAACTATTCTATCCATCTCGAGGACTTCGACAAGGTGAGCCACTCTCACCTTTCTTATTTATTATAACTGAAGAACTGTTGTGTAGAGCACTCCTCAAGCTGCAACATGAACCAAGCTATGTACCTTATAAATGTCAAAGCAGACATTGGCGCATTTCTCACTTGCTTTTTGCAGATGATGCCCTTCTATTCCTCAATGGTAGGAAGTCAATGCTACAAAAAGTCATAAATATCTTAAAGAAATATGAAATGTCTACAAGCCAAAAAATAAATTATGAAAAAAGCAACTTCTTTGTCTCAAAGAAAAGTCTAGCACATCAAATAGCATTCATAAAAGACACTCTGGGTTGTAAGTAGAGTGATTGGCCTTTCATTTATTTAGGTTGTCCTATTTTTAAAGGACAACTTAGGATAAAATTTTTCCAATATCTGATTGATAAGATACAGAACAAAATGGCAGGTTGGAAAGCAAGATTTCTCAGTCAAAGAGGTAGATTAATGTTGATAAAACATGTTCTAAATTCTATCCCTATACATACTTTATGTGCTATTCCTCTTCCATTGGGTATCATAAACAGAATCAATTCTATTTGTGCTAAATTCTTTTGGTCTGGAGACAATACCAAAAAGAATTTTCATTGGATTTCATGGAGCAAAATTGCTAGACCTATCACTGAGAATGGACTTGATATTAGAAATACGAGAGATTAGATCATAGCTTTCAGATTAAAGCAAATCAAAAAAATTCTGGATAAAATAAGAATTTAGGCTGAAGCCATTAATGCTATTTATGGGTTGATTGATCAAATAGCAGAGGGATGCAATAGCAATAATATTAGCAGAATGTTCAACAGTAGCTGGAGAAAATATAAACATTTATTACAAGTAGTAGGTGCTCTACATGGGCAAATTTTTTTGATCAAAATAGCTTGGAATTTAGTGCGTGTCCATCACCATCAAGATAATCAACTCCAAGGCATGTGGTCTACTCAAATACCCACAAAAATATCTATTTTTCTATAGAAATTAAATAGAAATATCATTCCTATGGATGATATTCGGATCCAGGCTGGATATTATCTTCCATCTATTTGTAGATTGTGCAGTAATTCTTCAAAAACAATTCAACACATTTTTTACGACTGCAACTTTGTTAAAGAGTTGGTAAATTGGCTCAATAATCTTCTCAATATTGACTAGATTACCAACTGGAAAGAATGGAGCAAACATAAAATTTGTTCTCGGAAAAAATCCTCTCAGATGAATTTTCTCAAATAGTTAGCTACAACTACCTTATGGTGTATTTGGAATCACAGGTGTGATATTATTTTCCGTAACAATCAACCAAATATTTCCATGGTAATCGGGAGAATAACCCACTTTATTCAACTATTCAAAGTATCTAAAGGAAAATAGTAGATTGTAGAACACAGATATCGGAGATCACTTGTTTTTTATGGTTCTACCGAAACTCCATCAGATGAGAGAACAAAAATCGAGAAGATCGGTCTCACCGAACCTTAGATTGGCAATTGAAATTATCTGTCTAACAGAGGTATGTCAGACCTATAGCCGAATAGTGGTCTCTTCAGCAGAGCACTGTCGTCGACTTTGACACTTGTCAGCATTTTCTGATTGAACTGTTTTTTTTTTTCACGGTTAAACCGAAATTCCTCATCAGTCAAACCAATTCTAGGCCTGATTTCACTATTAGTTTCCAGCAGACTTTCTTTTTCTTCAGTTTAACCGTAAGGTCTTCGGTTAGACTGAGTCCTATTTGGTCGAACCGAACTCCAAGTACGGTTGCACCAATATCCCAACAGAATTCCCTATTCTTCGGTTTAACCATTAACTCAACGGTTTTACCGAACTCAACAGTATGTCGGTTTGACCATCTAGGGTCTTCGGTTAGACCGTGTCCTCTCCGGTCGAATCGAACTTTAGGTACAGTCTCACCGATTTGCCAACAGATTTCCCTGTTCTTCGGTTTAACTATTAAACTCAAAAGCTTGCCGGTTTGATCGTATTGGATACTCGGTTAGATTGAAACTTTCTTCGGTCAAATCGAAGAATTCTCGGCCAAATTGAGTTTGGTCAAATGATTATACTATTCTTGCAATTTCTCGAGACTTGTATCTTGTTTTCAAACCAAATTTTATTTGGTTTTCTCTTTTATTTGTAGGACTATCCCTTGATGAATATTAAAGGATAAATGTTATTATTAAAAAAAAAAAACCCTAAACCCTAAATCCTAAATCCTAACCCTAAACTCTAACCCTAACCCTAAACCCTAAACCCTATTAATATAAATATGGATTTATTTATGACTATTAATTAAATTAATTGATTTAATTTAAACATATATGATTATTATTAAAAAAATTATGAATACTATTTAAAATTAATACAATGATTTTAAATATTTATAATGCAAACATTAATGAATTGATTACTATTAATTTTAAAAATTGAAATTTACTAATTATTGTAATTATGTAATACATATATATAATATATAATACGTTCGGTCATAACGGAATTATGCTCGGTACGACCGAAATTAAATATCATTATAAATGTTATTTACTTTCGGTTGTAAGTTCGGTACGACCGAACGTAATTAACAATAATATATTAATATAAACTATTCGGTCGAACCGAATCCATGCTTCGGTCCAACCAAAGTATTTTTATTTTAAAAAATATAAATAATATAATAATATATATATGTTTCGGTCGAACCGAAATTACCTTCGGTCCGACTGAACTCTTTTGCTTTTCTTTGATAAAAATAATGATATGCATAAAGGCTTTGGTCGAATCAAATCAAAGGTTTTCTTTTTTGTTATTATTTTTATTTTTAGATTTGGTCGAATCAAAGGGTCCGACCGAAAGTTTTCTTTTTTAAAAAAAAAAGAAATGTTGGTTATAACATTTAAAAAAAATTAAATTAATATATTGTCAGTATGAAATGTGAATATTTAAATATAATAAAAAGAATAAAAAAATAAATCTTTTAGATATAATATATAAATATTAAAAAAAGATAATTAATAAATAATATAAAATGCTTTGGGCATAATATAAAACATCCAAAATAAGAACATTTGACTCAAATAAGCTTGATTGATCGTATTCCAACAAAAGAATAATAAAATAAAGAACAACAAAAAATGAACATATTTTATTACAATACATTAAAAATGACTATTAGAAGTGAATTTATAATATTTTTGATAAAAAATATCTAAAATATAAATCTAGCCACTTAAGAGGTAACATAAATATCTAAGGTAATATATATATATTAAATGCTCTTAGATATGAGCCTAAACTACATAACCTATATTTTGATATGAAACATAAATATATAAAAAATCAAATGTAAGTGGAAATTATCAAAATATTTGAAATATCTAAAAGACATAAAGTGCTCTTAGATAAGAGTTTAAACTCTCTACAATATTTGGATATGATACATTCAAAACTAAGAGATTAAACTATCTAAAATATAATTTTAATCTTGAAATGCATTCATGTTTAAAGAGTTTGAATATGATATCATACATGAAATATATAGACATACTCTTAGATATAAGCCTAAATTGTTTAACCATATTTTGTTCTCAAGAACTTGAGTTCAATATTCATGTATATGCTAAATAATAAAAGATTTCTTCTTTTCTTATGGTGTACATTATGTGGTAATGAATGCAATGCTTACAAGGTATTCTTCTTATGAAGATATAAGGTATAGAATTATTTATTAACTCTTGAGAAGTCCCTTTAATTAATGTTAATTAACAAATAACTACTAAGGTATAAAACCCATGTTAACATTATCTAATGCTATCTTACATATGCATGTATTGGTGTTTGTACCTTTCTATTTTTAGATGGAAAGTATAGTTGTGATTGTAGTGACCTTCATTGGAGTTTACCACCTTGAATAAGAGGAAAATTGGTATTGTGTTGTGTTGTCCATCATATATATACATATATATTTAAACTACACTCCATCTTGTGTTCCACACGTATGTCACAAAAGAATGCATGCCATCTTTCATATATCCATACGTGCACTAAGGGCAAGCTGGAAACAAAATTCATCAAACTCTTGAATAAATTACATCCCATATATTAATTAAGGAGGTGTTTGTGCATAGGGAAGATGGTGGAATAGAAAATGGCAAAAAAAATTTCACCATTTTTCAAGTATTTGTGCATCTATGTATCTTCCACTATTTACCCTCATTTTCCATCGATATAAAACCAAAATTTTCCATCAATTTCCCACCCCCTATGTACTAAATCGATCAAAAAGTTTCCCCCTTGCAAATGTGTGTGACGCATCCCTATGAAAAACTCCTTTGAAATGCAATCTCCCTTGTCATATGGAGATCTCCCTCATCACATTGATCCTATATGTTTTCTTCCTCCTCATCATGTCTCTTCCCTTCTAGAGATCTTGTCCTAAACTACCCTTAAAACGAACCCTTGTTCACCCCAACTCTCTTCTCATTGATCCATCGACATCCACCTAAATTGAACCTACACCCATACTCAACATCTTCTTTACCAGCCTTGATCTTCAATTGTTTGATTGTTGTGAAGCTTGGTGGATAGACAAAGCTTGAGGTAGTGTTTGCCTACTTCTCACTAAACTCTCTTGCATTATAGGTTTACAAATTGTACTTTTTTTAACAAGATGATGAGATGATCTTAACTCTCCTTTGTGATGCTATTAATTAAGGAAACACTAAGACACCCAATGGAAAGATTAGAGTGAACACATGGAATGATTTTAATACTAAAACAAATGATTGGCTAAAAAAAAAATTGTTGATAATCACTTAAAGACGTGGCAACAAATGTATAAAAATTATAGTAAAATTGTCAATCAAAATGACTAGGGATGATACTATGTACATGATTATATAATTGTTTCTTATGAAATTTAAGAAGAATTTGTGAAGGTAACTTTAATTATTATGAAGCATATATCTTTCTCTTAATTTACATATAGTTGATTTGCTTCTCATTATATTTTTTCTCAATGTGTAAAGTCATCATGAATGTAACGCCTTGAAAGGGAAGTCTTGTTCAACGTATGAGTAATTAAAAATGATTTTTGACACAAGTGTTGCTAAAGGAGGAACAAACTTTCATATGAGATTTTTCAACAAATATATATTTAATCTCTACTTCACTTATATGTACTAGTATTATATTTTTTTTTTTATAAGGAAAATTATGTTAACATGTATAAAAAGATATAACGACACCTCATAAAACTAATCGTCAAACTAAAATAAAAAAGTAAACGTAAAATATTAAGAATAGAAAACCTTTTTTTTAATCTGCAGAAAATAAAAGTTACCGTTGAATGAAAGAAAAGCAAGAAAGCCGTTCTTGCCTTTTAATTTATTAAAAAAAGAAGAAGACAAACAGGAGAGACGTCGGCATGGGCGGCTATATAAATGACAACCGTGCGACCGTAAACCCTCGCCCACGCCGTTCCCGCGAAATGCCCGATGAGGAGAAACGCCAAACAGAGCGATCGCTGTTCCTCGCCTGCGCCGTTTCCTTCGGTCGTTGAAGAAATATTAGGACGGGACTGTATGGATCGGACGAGGAGCTCGGGCATCCAAATGTCGGACGAGGCGCCACAATGCAGGTAAGACATTCACAACAATATACTCTTCGTCTGTATTTCCCTCCTCACCTTCGTTCTCATCCCCCTTCCCTCCACATCTCCCTCCCCTTCGCATCGTTTCTTTCATATTGATGATCGATCGTTCTACTTCCCTCGTGTCCTTAATGTTTTTCACACGTCTCCACTTCAAGATTTTTCAGAGTCCATTATAATTTCTAATATGATGTACGATAAGAGTCAGTTATGAAAGGTTGATGAAAATATACGGATGAAATTAGAGTTTTAGATTTTGACCATTTTACAGGTTTACACCATTTCATTTTTTGTATTCTTTTTTTCTTGTGCCGTAAAATTTTTGAAGTTGCCCATAAGAATTTAGCTAGTTAGAAATCACTAATCAGCCTATAGTTGAAATTTGTATGTGAAACTAATGGTAGAGAATCCTTTGAACTTTAGTTTGGAAATTTAGTCTTAAAAAGAGCATACATCTATTTTATTGTTAGCCTTGCATATTTTACCACACTTACACTATGTCCTTGATTTAAGGGAATAAAGAGAGCCTAGACATATGTATTTGTGCTAAGAAGAGAAAAGAGAAAGGCAATGTTTACTTGAGGTATCTCTCCTAGGATTGTCTCCAAAAAATAAAAGAACACTGAAGTTCAAAGATCACTGAGTAACCGGGTGCCCCTTCCTCATACAAGAAAGGGTATTCGCGTAAAAAGGTGGTTGAAGGACAAAGGTGGAAAAAAAAGAAAACTGATGTTCAAAGATCATTGAGTAACCGGGTGCCCCTTCCTCGGACAAGAAAGGGTATTCGCGTAAAAAGGTGGTTGAAGGACAAAGGTTAAAAAAAAGAAAACTGATGTTCAAAAATCATTGAGTAACCGGGTGCCCCTTCCTCGGACAAGAAAGGGTATTCGCGTAAAAAGGTGGTTGAAGGACAAAGGTGGAAAAAAAAGAAAACTGATGTTCAAAAATCACTGAGTAACCGGGTGCCCCTTCCTCAGACAAGAAAGGGTATTCGCGTAAAAAGGTGGTTGAAGGACAAAGGTGGAAAAAAAAGAAAACTGATGTTCAAAGATCACTGAGTAACCGGGTGCCCCTTCCTCGGACAAGAAAGGGTATTCGCGTAAAAAGGTGGTTGAAGGACAAAGGTCAAAAAAAAGAAAACCAATGTTCAAAGATCATTGAGTAACCAGGTGTCCCTTCCTCGGACAAGAAAGGGTATTTACGTAAAAACATGGTTAAAGGACAAAGGTTGAAAAAAAGGAAGGTAATGTTTAGTTAGGAAGGTATTCTTGGGCTTGTCTTAAGAATTAAAAGAGAAAATGAAAATTGTTTAGGTGAACTTGAAACCCTTAATCAAGGATTATTTACACATACACATTGCTTAGCATTAAGTAGATGATGCAAAAATTGAGATCAATTTCCATGTTTAAAGGTAAAAGGGATTTCTCAACTAGAGGTGGACTTATTGAACAACTTGGGGTGCATTAGAAATTCTCTAACTAATTAAATGATTATGGGCAATCCCTTCAAAATTTTTTGCTCTCTTTATTAGGGAGAATTTGTTTGACATAAAATAAGACATTTTATTGTATGCATTTTATCTTGATAATCTTTTGATTATTAGTATACTTTTCATCTTTTATTTTTTAATATGAATAGTCTTACACTTTATGACCAGAGATTTTATCACGTGATTTTATTATATTAGAATATATTTGGTTTCCTTGGAGTTTCATTATATTATATTATATTTGTAGTTTTATTTTACTAATTCTTAGCTAACCATTTTTGATGCACTTGAATACAGTGTGATCTTTATGGACTTCAGCCAAGTGTCTTCTTTTCAGTTAGATATGTGCATGTTGGTCCCCTTCAATTTTGTTAAACTCTGGATGGATTTCTTACCGAATTGGCTCAATGCAGGATTAATTTTTGTCTATAATTTAAGGTTTGCAGGCTTGCTAAAGATATAGGAAATGATAAAATGGAGCAACAAAAATTATTTGGAAATAAATTTCTTTGCCTTATGTATGTTACAATACACAATTTTCTTTTGCACAATTGAGTGCCATTTGAATAGTGCGCAATTATGTTTGACACGTACTGCTACCCATTTCTTATTGAATTTAATTGTTACAGCCTGATGTTTTATTATATTTTTATTTTTTAATGATATGCTGATGACCTCTAATCATAGGTGAGAAGTGAGTTGCAGGTACTTGTTATACTTTGTAAATCTGCTTCTCCTTATCAATTTTGGTGTTGTTTTCATCTTTTATTTTCAATTTATTTAGTTTTTATGGAAACATTACGATGATTAAATTGCACATGCATGCTACAATCGCATTTTGTGAGTGCCATTTGAATTGCATGTTTCCTTTAGCGGACTTCAATTTAAGTGTTCTTTTTATGTTATTTTATTGTATTGCATGGTCTATGTGTCCCCTTCATTTTTTTAAACTCTTAATTTAAAATTGTTTGATTCTTCTTTAAATTCATTAGTTGTCTACTGTCTTTGGGCTAGTTTAGCCTTGACATATAGTGGTGTTTGTACGATTTCATTTTACATCTTTTTTGACATTAACACATGTAAGTAAATTACACATGTAGGTGAATTTTTTAAAAAATTTTGTTAATTGCTACCTCATTAATTTACTTTTCTAGTTATGAAATTTGCTGATTAGTTTCAAAATTCTCTCAACTACAATAATGTACACTTTTTTATTTTCATTGCAAAATTTATGCGTCAAGCAATCGGTTTAACAATTTTCTTTTTTTTTAACAAATATATGTGTGTGCGCAAAAGAAAATTATGTATCGATACGGTAGGAGACCCAAATGCGATTGTACTTTAAAACATTGTAATGCCCCACCCCCCACACCTTTTCTACCAGCCTGCTATTCACGTTTGATTCCTCTTGAAATTCATTACAATAATTACAAACGTCCTTAGGATTAGGATTTCTAAGGTGATAGATTAGTTTGGACAAAGTTCCAAACTAATTGTTTCAACATTTGAAGGTTTAAGATCTTCAAATGGAGTTCAAATGCCTTGTTGCCTTAGTAAGGTCTATGTGTCCCCTTTATTTAGCCTTGTGGTGTTTGTACGATTTCATTTTACATCTTTTTTGACATTAACACATGTAAGTGAATTTTCTACACATGTAGGTGAATTTTTTAAAAATTTTGTTACCTCTTAATTTACTTTCTATCTTCAAATGTTACACTTTTTTATTTTCATTGCAAAATTTTTGCGTCAAGCAATCAGTTTTATGTGTGCGCGCACAAGAAAATTATGTATCGAGACCCAAATGCGATTGTAATGCCGCACACCCCACACCTTTTCCACTAGCCTGCTGACGTTCCATTAAGGTTCGCCTCTTCAACATTTGAAGGTAAACTAGCAGTAAAGAGGCTCTAGAAATTTCAAAAAAACTCAAGGGAGATGCAATAGTGTTCAACTCAAGAGAAAAACAAAATTGAAATCTTCTGATTGGTGCTAGCACGTCTTTGGCATTAACCCAACAAATAGACCCCCTAAATTAGTAGGAGATAGAAGCTCAACCCTTTGCAAAGTTGTGATCAGTGTGCATTCTCCTTACAAAAATAATCGATCCCAACAACCTTTTCAAAGTGGTTACAAATGAGTGATTTCAGATTTTGGGGCATTAGCTAAAATTCTTGAGTTTTGATGCCTATGTGATGTCCACATATTTACCTTTGTCCACATAAATTTAGGTTGGCTCGTGGAAGATCGAAGGACCAACTCCCTTATAACCAAATCTCTCCAAAATTTTTGTTTAGTAGTTTGTGGAGAATATGCACTAATATTTCAAGTTTGATCAATATAATTTCAACAAATCTTTTAAACATTAATTTCATTCTTACACTTATCTTTTCCATCGGTAGTGACAACAGTGGCTAACTAAATAGAAAGCCAGTGGCTAACTAAATACTGGCGAAGCCATATGTATAAACACGCCTTCTTCCCCCTAGCTTCCTTCCTCCTCTCAATTCGTAGTCTGGTTTTTCGTCGCCGCGCTGCTGACACCACCACCAGTTCTTGGAGCATTCGAGGACCACACGTTCTATTATACTCCTCGCAGCCACACTCTTTTCATAACTTGCCAATGACTCTTGTCAGGATTGGACATATGTAACTGCTCAAACTACTAATAGCCTGTGAATAAGGAACACACTTCTTTGGAGACATGACTGATGACAAATGAAGGTTCCTATCATAAATCTACTCAAGATCGCACATAACTACGTTGATAAAGAAACAACTTTCCAATACTTCTCTCATTATGTACATCTCCATCTCAAGGATCCTTACCTGCATCACTTAAGTCTTTCATTGTAAATTCAAACTTCAAAGAATTTTTCAAATCTTGTATAACTTTGATATCTTTGGTATCTTTGACTACAACTAAGATATCATCAACATACAAGAGCAAGTATACATGTGTGCCATCATTCAAGTATTTGACATACACACATGAATCAAAAGAGTTACGTAGAAAACCAACTTTGGTAATAAAAGAGTCAAATCTTTTATATACCATTGTCTTAGAGATTGTTTGAATTCATACAAACCTCTTTAGCTTGCAATCCAAATTTGATCTCCCTTTTCTACAAATCCAATTAGTTGTTCCATCCATATTTCTTCTTCTAATGTAGGAAGGAAGATTGTCTTCTACTTTTCTTGTATTCCAACTTTTCTTTTGAACATCCACTTGCAATCTACAACATTCTTACTACCCTTTGGGTGCTTCACCAAATCCCAAGTTTGATTGTTATGAAGGGATTGAAGCTCTTCCTGCATAACTTCCATCCAATGTACAACATTTTAATCCTTCATAGTAGCTTCATATGTTGGAGGATCAACAACTTCCTCCACCTTAGTTGAAATCTACAAGGCAAAAGCAATCATATTACTGAATGCATACTTTTGTGGGCGTTGAAGAACCCTTCTAGGTCTGTCCCTAGAAACACATCTCTTTTGTGGTTCCTCTTCAAGTTGATCTACATGTCCGTCCATCTAGGTTCAAATGTTGATTTACATTTGAAGCTATTTTGTTTTAGGACATTCTATGGTGACAAGTCAAACTCCACTTGCTTGGGAGTGTCGAGCTCATTTGCATCAAAGTAGCTTCATTAAAAGTGACATCACGATTGTGAATCACTTTTCCTTTTTCTCTATCAAAAATTCTATACCCTTTGACTCTCATACCATATCCAATAAAGATGCCCAGCACGTGGTTATAACTTGCCATTATCTACATGTATACTAGACGCTAAAATTTTTTAGTTTAGAGTAATTTGCAATCCTGTTCATCCACTTCATAAGGTATCTTGTCACTTATGCCACTAGAGGGCGACTTGTTACCAAGATAGGAGGCTGTGTTAACACCTTCAACCAGACCACACCAGACCACCAAAATCACCAACCATCGTAGGTCTGTGAGGATACTTTCCGGATGTTGGGTTGATTTTGAGCCAAACACGGTGATTGACAACTACTGTGAGGAGTGATTGCATCGTAGGAAGGGAAGCCATTTTCACTAAGCACCAACTCATATCTCAAGAGATTGTAAAACTTCTAGCCTTGGTTTTGGGTTGATGCCAATCTGCTGAAGAGGAGAGCATCCTACAATTCTTGATTCATGATTCTATAGGGAGAGGAGGCAAGATTGTAAGTAATTAAGTTTTCAGTGGTGTAATCGTGTCGCATGTAACATAAGTTTTTACTATCGATAGAAATTTTTACATTTCACCTTTCACTCATCTTCAGAAATATGTCAAAACAAAAATACCAAAAAAAAACAAATTGTCTGTGTTTACATTTAGTATTAAAGTGTTGTATTATTTGTTTTGTATTGTGATTAATGTTATCATTGTCAATATTGTGAATGTTTTATGTTTGTTTGATTTAGAAAATAGAAAATAGTTTTAATGTTTATTGAAATTGATTCGTTCCAGATACTTAAAGATTTTAATGGTTAATGTTTGAAATATCTAAATGTTAGTGTTGCTTAATTACAAATCTAATATTAACTAACATTAAAGAGCTTAATTGATGTTATTTATATTCTGTGGAACCACTAGCCGAATTCCTCTGTAAATAGCAGTATTTAACTAGAAAGGTAGGCTCGTGGAGTTAACTTAAGTCCATGAGATTAGTCCGTTCAGTTAACCAAAACTCCACGAACTAAGTCCATTGTGTTAACTGTAACTCAATGAAGTGTTTAACTGAACACATATAAACTCCAATATAAAAATCAGAATAGTACACAATTCTTACTCAATCTCTATAGGATCGACTTATACTTACACACAAATACAATATATACTGTGCACTTGTAGTTAAAATACAAATTGGACTTAATATCTAATTTGTGTGAAAGTTTGTTTGTTTACTTCTAAAAGAATTTATTTATATAAGCACAAAAACAAATCAAACAAGTTTTTCTAGCACTGCCTAATAAACAAGTTTTTGATTTAACTTCACAACAACCCAAACAAGTTTTCTAGTGTCGGGATTGAGAAGCTAAGCAATTGTGAGTGCTATTTTATTATGCTTATGCTCAAAGATTTCTGAAACTTGGAGTTAGCATTTGTGAATTCTACAATTTGGAAGGTCGTGACATCTTTGATTGTTTGAAATTGAGACGATTGCAGATGGTTAGATCACATGAACAACAAATGAATTATAATAGAGCTGAGTATGAGAATCCTATAATTTACCCAACTAATGGTTAGTTTAGAATGTGTAATATGTTGAGAGATAAGGAAGTTTGGGATAGGTATGGATTGGAGTGTAGTTTAGAGTAAAACATGGACAAACTAGAACAATACATGTGTCAGCAATAGGAAGTCAACCAATTAAATTATAAGGAAGAATATTCAGAACCTAAAATTGATATCATATATGAAACTGAAAAAATCATAATGAAAATTGATAAAAAATTGAATACAATGAGACTAGATGATTGTTTAGAATGGAATAGTGCATAATATTAAGGGTTAAATGATGGTTAATTGCATAATATTTAGCTTATCATGTGAGAATTAAGCCATTATATTATAATTGCACTATTATATGCTTTAATGAAGGAATCTGCATAATTTCAAGAAATTAACATTAGTTAAGTATATTTCTGAACTGTTGGTAAATTATAGACTTTGAAATTCCTAAGTATCTAAATTTTCTGTTATTTCGGAGAGTTATATTACATGTACCAGACAGTTATGTTTTTAATGATACAAGAATATTTTTCCAAGAGTACACGTGTTGAATTTAAATGCTTTATTATGTCACGTGAGTTGCACATGTTTAACTCGTTAAGTTTAGCATAACTATACGTGTTGAGTTACTTGAATATACATTAAGGTAACACATTTTGTTATGCAGAAATAGGAAAAGTAACTTTCGGATAGTTAACGTTTTGTTTTTGTCGAAGAGTTATGTTAAAATCTCATATAGTTAAGTTATCTGCACATGTGTTTTTAATGTTTTAAGTTGTCACGTGTTTTCCATGTGTGTTCGGTAATGAAAATCGAAGAGTTAGATAACTTTTCGAGTTTTATAAAATGACTAACGAACAGATAAGTTTTCTATGTTCAATCACATGTTTTGCATGTGCAAAAACTCGAAGAGTTACAGATAAGTGTTTGAGTTTTTACAGGACTAACATTAAAGAGCTTAATTGATGTTATTTACATTCTGTGGAACCGCCTAATGGTTGGCCGAATTCCTTTGTAAATAGCAGTATTTAACTGGAAAGATAGGCTCATGGAGTTAACTTAAGTCCATTGTGTTAACTGTAACTCAACGGAGTGCTTACTGAACACATTTATACTCTAATATAAAAATCGGAACAGTACACAATTCTTACTCAATCTCTATGGGATCGACTTGTATTTGCACACAAATACAATATACACTGTGCACTTGCAGTTAAAATACAAATTGGAATTAATTTCTAATTTGTGTGAAAGGTTGTTTATTTACTTCTAAAAGTAATTATTGATATAAGCATAAAGACAAATTAAACAAGTTTAAAAACAGAAGTTAACAAATACAAGACAATGATCTGGAAAGAAAGCTAAAGGCATTGGATGAATTTACAAAGAAATTACAAATTATGCATTAGGAAAACACAAATGAAAACTTTAATGTTACAGATTTGCATAATTTGTAAGACATACAGACAAAAGAAAATACCAATGCAATAGAATTTAAAGAATGTAAGTTAAAACTAAAAATAATTGAAGATCATAATTATGAAAATGAAATACAAGAACATCATGAAAGTAATGAAAATCAAGATGTATGTATAACATTAAAATTTGGAACTAATATACCACCAAGAATTCAAAAAGAAACTAATGTGAAGGTGGATAAGAACAAATTTTAAAATGATAATGAAAATGTAATATCTGAAAACTTAGAAACCAATGAAGAAAAATCTGACTAAAAATGATCAAACAAATGAAATGAAAAAAAAGAATCTTGTAAATCACAATCATTAGCACCCTATCCTGAAAGATTACAACAAACATTTCCTGAAAAATAAGAAAAAATTAGATAAATTTTTGAAAAAGTATAAGTTAACATTCCTTTGTTAGACTTATTACAGAAAATGCCACCTTGTGCTAAATTTCTTAAGGATTGGTGTACTAAGAAAAGAGAGCGAAAAGTTCTAAGGAAAGTCTTTTTAGTTGAGCAAAGTAGTTCCCTATTTTTGCCACAAATTCCTAAAAAGTTATTTGATCCTGGAATCCTTATTATATCATGCACCATAGGAAATACCATTCTAGAGAGAACCTTAATAGACCTAAGTGCAGGTATAAATGTTATGCCTAGTGATATATTTACATCCTTAGGATTAAAAGGCTTAATCCCTACTAGGACTATTATTCAATTATAGTATATCACGTGAGATGCACATGTTTAACTCGTTAAATTAGCATAACTATACACGTTGAGTTACATGAATACACAGTAAGGTAATGTATTATGTTAGCAGCTTATTTCTTTATTGCACGTGTTTTATAGTTAAATCAACGAAGTAAGTCCGTTGAGTTATCTGTAACTCCACGGACCATTTAATTTCTAATATGCCACTGTAGCAGTTACAAAAACAAGACATTCGAAGGAAAACCTCAATTGCATGTATCACGCAGGAATTCACTCGTGGAAGGGAGAAGAAATCACCATCGTTGATCTCAATGAAGGAAATCCAACCGATCATCTAAAGCAAAAGCAGTTACTATTGAAGAAATATAAAAGAAGAGGAGAAAAAATGAAGAAGGTGTGGTTGGAGGTGTGTGGCAGTGTATGTAAAGGTGGAGGACCGCGCTAACTGCAGGTAGTGTCAGAAGTTCACTGAAGCATCCACACCATCACCAACATCACCAACATGACCATAATCACCAACCATCGGAGGTCTGTGAGGATACTTTCTTGATGTCGGGTCGATTCCGAGCCAAACACGGTGCTTAACAACCAATGTGAGGAGTGATCGCGTCGCGGGAAAGGAAGCAATTTTCACTAAGCACCGACTTATATCTTAGGAGACTGTAAAGCTTCTAGCCTTGGTTTCAGGTTGATGTTAGTATGTTGAAGAGGAGATCATCGTGCAATTGTAGACTTGCGATTCTATAGGGAAAGGAGACAGAATTGTAAGCGATTAAGTTTTCAGTGGTGTAATCGCGTAGCATGTAGTGACAGTAGTATTTACTATCGATAGAGATTTTTACATTTCACCTTTCGCCCATTTTCATGAACATCTTGAAACAAAAATACCAAAAACAACAACTTATCTGTGTTTATATTTAGTATTTAAGTGTTGTATTGTTTGTTTTGTATTGTGATTAAAGTTATCATTGTCATTAATGTGAATGTTTTATGTTTGTTTGATTTAGAAAATAGAAAATAGTATTACAGTTTACTGAAATCGATTTGTTCTAGATACTTAAAAATTCTAATGGTTACTGTTTGAAATATTTGAATGTTAGTGTTGCTTAATGATAAATCTAATATTAACTAGCATTAAAGAGCTTAATTGATGTTATTTACAATCTGTGGAACCGCCCAATTGTTGGCCGAATTCCTTTGTAAATAGCAGTATTAAACTGGAAAGATAAGCTCGTGGAGTTAACTTAAGTCCACGAGATTAGTCCGTTGAGTTAGTCATAACTCCACGAACTTAGTCCGTTGTGTTAACTATAACTCAACGGAGTGATTACTGAACACATTAAGTATAATATAAAAAACGGAACAATACACAATTCTTACTCAATTTCCTGTGGAATCGACCTGTACTTGCACACAAATACAATATACACTGTGCACTTACAGTTAAAATACAAATTGGAATTAACATCTAATTTGTGTGAAAAGTTGTTTGCTTACTTTTAAAAGAAATTATTGATATAAGCATAAAGACAAATTAACCAAGTTAACAAATATAAGTTTTCTGACGTTGTTGCTTGGGAACCAAACAAGTTCTCTAGTGCTGCCTAAAGCAACCAAACAAGTTTTCTGGAGCCATTGCTGGGGAACCAAACAAGTTCTTTGGTGCCACCTAAAGCAACCAAACACTAGACGATTTTAGTAGAGAAGCTTCTCGACACACCAACTACGTTTGAGCAAATCCTGGAAAATCCTCAAACAACAAAATATCAAAAATCTATTGAAAAGCAGATATCATAGCAAGCGGAAGGCATCTTAATTCAACAATCTCTTCATATTCTAAAAAATAAGATGAATGCATTCTTGACTGTTTCCGAATTAGATGACAATTTTTCTTCGTCAGATAATCATCTGTTAGAGTTTGAAAATACAGTGTTGTCAAAAAGATATCAACAAGATAGGGAAATCAATTAGACAAAGTAATCATCTTCGATAGAAACGTATACTGACAGATAAGGATTCAAAATCCTCTCAGAGTGTTACTCTATTATCTCACATGGATGAGAGATTGTTAGAAAATATCCCGAAAGTATTAACAACAGAGCACAATTAGTTTATTAGAGTCATCCCGTCTATATCAAAGATAAAGAAAACTATTTTCTCTCTCCCCAATAACAAAGCACCTAGCCTTAATGGATTTCTAACCAAATTCTATCAGAAATTTTGGGATATTATTGGCATAGATCTATGCAAGGCTATACAAGCTTTCTTTGCAGGAGTAAAACTCAATAATAAATGGAAGGCTACATTTATTACTTTAATTCCCAAAAGTACTTAGGCGACCACATTCTCCGATTTTCGTCCCATTAGTTTATGCAATACTTCTTACAAATGCATAACTAAAATTATTGCCAACCGGATATCAGTCATTTTTCCACGTGTTATTTCATCTACACAATCGACATTTATCAAGGGGCGAAGTATATATGATAATATATCTCTCACTCAAGAGTTTAGTCAATATATTGATCATGACTATCAAGGGGGAAATATAATTATTAAGCTTGATATGGAAAAGGCATTTGGCAAAATGGAATGGTCGGCCGTCTATCAAACTCTTATGGCTTTTGGATTTGACAAAAATATTATTGAGATTATGGAGAATTGCATATCACAAAATCCAACATCGATTATTGTGCATGGAGCTCCCTCACAAGTTTTTTATCTTACTCGAGGATTACACTAAGGTGATCCTCTCTCTCCCCTACTTTTTATTATTATCGAGGAATTACTTTGCAGAGCTCTGTTAAAAATCCAATAAAAGTCAGATTACATCCCCTACAAATGTCAAAGTCGGCATTGGAAAATTTCACATCTATTATTTGCAGACGATGCTCTTATCTTTCTTAATGGTTGCAAATCTATGTTGGAAAAAACTCAGAGGATTCTAAATCGATATGAAAACTCTACGGGTCAAAGAATAAATTACAACAAAAGTAATTTCATTGTCTCAAAAAGAAGTCCACATCAACGGGTGTAACAAATCAAAGAAACGCTGGGATGCACACAAGGATATTGGTCGTTTATTTATTTAGGTTGTCTATCTTCAAAGGTCAACCAAAACAAAAATATTTTCAATATCTTATTGATAAAATTCAGAACAAATTGGCCAGATGGAAAGCTCATTTTCTTAGTTAAGGAGGAAGATTGATGCTTATTAAGCATGTTCTTAATTCAATTCCCATACACACCCTTTCAGTTATTCCTCTACCTTACGACATTATTAATAGACTCAACATTATTTGTACTCAATTTTTCTAGTTAGAGACTCAAAATAACAAAAGAAATATTCATTAGTTATCTTGGAATAAAATTACAAGGACAGTAACAGAAGGTGGACTAGCTCTCAGAAACATGCATGATTTAATCAATGCATTCAAGTTAAAGCAAATTTACAATATCATCAAGAACAAAGGCATCTAGGCGGAAGCGATATCTGCTATTTATGGCATGATGGATCACATAGCAACTGCTTGGAATTCAACTAGACAACATTTCCAACAGAATTTAAACCTTCAAGGATGTTGGTCTAAATGGATTCCAACCAATATTTCAGTATTTATATGGAAGCTACATCACAGGATCATCCCCTTAGACAATGTTAGATCCGCAAGGGGAGTATCTCTCTCTTCAATATGCTGCTTTTGCAAAAATTCTACTGAATCTATTCAACACTTATTTTATGATTGCTGCATCACACAGGGTGTTATACAATGGTTAAAAATGTTGATCAATCTAGGTAAACCAATAAATTGGCAAACATGGAGTAATCAACAAATATTTTCTCAGAAAAAATCCATGCAGACACAATTTCACAAATATTTAGCCATAGTCTCCTTATGGACTATATGGAAGCATAGATGTGACATTATTTAGATCTCATAAGTTCAATATTTTAGATATATTATTCAGGATTATTCACTATATTTAGATCTTTGATCTTATACAACAAAAGCAAAATATGGTGTCTTGGGTTTAACAATAGCATTTATGTCATATATTTTACGGTACTAATGTTTCTCCTCGAGAAGTAATACACAAAAGAGACAAGACGCTACAGGCACAACAAACGAGAACAAAGCTTTGGTTGCATCGGTCTCAATATCGGTTCAACTGCTTCATTTACCCTACCACATTCACGGTTTCACAGTAAATTACACGATTGTATCGAAAATATATCAGAGGGTTGTCAAGTTTTTTTGGAGTTCGGTCGCACCAAGGATCACGTCCGGTCACATCGAGGTCAACAAACCGGTCTTCGTTCTAGCCTCCCGTTAGACTGCTATGTTAGAATATTCTTCAGTTGAACTAAATTTGGTTTCCGGTTTGACCGAACCAAACCGAGCATCGATCAGACCACAGGTTACACCAAAATTCATCTATTCACACCGAATGTTAAATATCGGTCATACTGGAAAAATCATCGGTTAAATCGATTTGTACTCATCAATTTCACTAACGGTCTAATTGAATTTAGCTTCGGTTACACCGATAGTACCTCTTCCCGACTAGTTCTTTGGTCCTACCAAAAATCTACAGGTTACACCATTTTAACTTCGGTCTCATCGAACCGCTCCAATGGTCTAACTATAATCCTTTTAAATCTAGTCTTACCGATGGTCTATCCGGTTAAACTGAATTTTTTAAACATTCAGTTGGACCGGTATGACCTACTTTTTTTCTAATTTCCTTCTTTTCAGATTTTCTCTATTATTGTAACTTAAGCTTCTGCAACCAAATTTTATTTGGTTCTTCTTCTATTTACAGGACTATCCCCTGATGAATACAAAGGATAGATTTTTCTAAAAAAAAATCCAAAAAAAACCCAAAACCCTAAATTCTAAACCTTAAATCCTAAACCCTAACCTTAAATCCTAAATTCTAAACCCTAAACCCTAACCCTATAGAATCGTCGATCCAATCGAATGCCAGACCGAACACTACATTCGATCAGAACGGCAAGATTGCAAATTCACCGGTGATATCGATTTACATGTTTGATAATTCTGCAGTCGGATAGGAAGGCAAGACGATCAAAAAGACCGACAAATTTCAAGGCAGACTGGGAAAAAATAAAGACACTCAGCTTGGAGCGTCTAACAAAGCTGTCAGTTTCCCGGTCGAACCGAATAAATTCTTGGATCAACCGATAATTGCGTTTGACAGAATCCCTTTACAATTGGAGAATATCGCAGTTCAATAGAGAGGCATAAGCTCGTCGGTCTTACCGAAATTCCAAGCCAACCTACCAAAAGAGATAGAAACTTCAGTACAACTTCAACCTCTGATAGGTTCAGAATGGAAATTGGTCTCACGTAATAGAAAATTAAAAAAGTAGTCAATTCTCCAACAGAATTCGAGCAGCCTTGTAAACTGGTCCATACGGAGAGTTTACCAATTACACAACTGATGGCAGAACAAATTTTACCAAATTATCAAGGTACTAACATCACACAAAATCAACTTTCTCTGAAAATTCTAAGAGGGAAATTAAAACATCTATTAGAAGGATCTTGCTCAGAGGACGAATCTCTCTTCTCAAGTAATCATCAATTTGACTTATGAAGATCTACCTAATATGGTTCAAATAGTGTGACATAGTCTCAGCTATAGTAATCCCATTACAAATTTCAATGCAAAACTCAAGTTACTTAAGGAGAAATTAAAGCTATGGAATGCTGATAGAGTGGGTAATATTTTTGATGAAGAGAAGATGATACTTGACCAAATCAATTGTCTAGAACTGGATCTTCAGCAGAATAGTACAGGATGTACCTTGGATAAAACAACTTGTCTTCGCAACCACCAAGAAGCCCTTCGTAAAAACAATTATCGTCAATTCCTCTTTTTTCACCAAACTACACATATTAATTGGATGATGGAAATGGATCACAACACAAAATATTTTCACCAGATTATAAAAAGAAGAAGTACTAAGGATAGTTTCAAGTCTATGCTCAGATCAGCCACGACTAATATTACTTGTGATCAACTCAAAATTAATGGGAAAAACTATTTCAGCAAATTATTGACTTCGCAACATACTCAAATGATTAATAGTATGATTAGCAATATTCCTTCTATTCTTACTTTGGAGGATAACAGGAAATTATGGGATATACCCTCCATTACTGAGATTAAAAATACTATTTTTGATCTTCCAAACAACAAAGCTCCAGACCCAAATAGTTTCACAACTGAATTCTTCAAACACTTTTGGAATATAATCGGTAATGATTTTTGTGTTGTAGTTCAAAGTTTTTTCGTAGGATCTTCTCTTAATGATAAATGGAAGGCCACTTTCATTACGTTAATTCCTAAGAAGAAACATCTAGAGGAATTTACAGATTTTCGTTCTATTAGTCTATGCAACACCTTTTACAAATGTATTGCAAAAATTTTAGCTACTCAGATTTCGGAATTCATACCCAACATTATATCCAATACTCAAGCAACTTTTATAAAGGATAGAAGCATATTTGATAATATATCTCTCACTCAAGAGCTGATACAATATATAGACTAGGGACATCGAGGAGGGAATCTTATTATCAAACTCGACATGGAAAAAGCATTCGATAGAATGGAATGGCCGGCTATTTTTGATACCCTTGCTGCTTTTAGATTTGACTCTAAAATCATTGATTTAATATCAAGTTGTATGTCGCCAAATCCCACTTCAGTTCTTTTCCATGGAGCAAACTCTCAAGCTTTTTATCCAACCCGAGGACTACGTCAAGGTGATCCTCTTTCTCCTCTACTTTTCATTATCACTGAAGAACTATTATCTAGGGCTTTTCTTAAAATGCAAATGGAGTAGAATTATGTCCCATATAAATGCCAAGGCAGACATTGGAAAATATCTTATCTTCTCTTTGCTAATAATGCTCTACTATTTCTCAATGGTCGCAAATCGATGTTGGACAAAGCCATAAATATTTTACAGCATTATGAATCCTCCACTGGATAAAAAATCAATTACAGTAAGAATAACTACTATGTATCCAAAAAAAGTCCAGAACATAGGAAGCAATATTTCTCCACTACACTAGGCTACCCTCAAGGAAATTGGCCTTTCATTTATCTCGGTTGTCTCATTTTTAAAGGTCAATCTCGTCTTAAATACTTTCAATATCTCATTGACAAAATTCAAAACAAAGTTACAGGTTGGAAGGCTAAATTCTTTAGTCAAGGGGGGAGACTAATGTTAATCAAACATGTGTTAAACTCAATACCCATACACACTCTATCGGTCTTGCCCCTTCCTTTTTAAATCATTCAGAAGATCAATAACATTTGTGCATGTTTTTTTTGGTCTGGAGATAGAAATCAAAAAAAATTTCATTGACTTAAATGGGACAAAGTTTCAACTCCCATCTTAGGAGGGCTCGATATAAAGAATTTAAAGGAGCAATTGATTGCTTTTCAACTAAAGCAATTCATAAGCTTCTTAATAACAAAGGTATCTGGGCTAAAGCTATCAAGGCAATTTATGGAAATATGGACTATATTACCAATATCCACAAAGACAGCAGCATAGGCAAAACATTGGGCACAATGTGGCATAGGTATAATCAAGCTCTTCAAATTCCAAATTTTTCTATCAAAGTAGCTTGGAATTTTATTAGAAATCACTTGCCCCAAAGTAACAAACTACTGGGTTATTGGAATCAAAAAATTCCTACAAAAGTTTCCATTTTTCTTTGGAAACTCAGACAAAAATTTCTTCCATTGGATGAAATTAGAAAAAAGATGGGACATCACCTACCTTCTATATGTAGTTTTTGCAAAAATTCCTTAGAATTTGTCAATCATGTTTTTTACAAATGCTCATTTATTCAAGAAGTTATTAGTTGGCTCCAATTATTGATAGCACCAAATTTGATCCACAATTGGGAAAACTGGAGTAGTTCAGCAGCTTTATTCACAGATATTTTGTTAATGCAAAAACCTATGTGAGGAAACCAAATTGTATTTCATAGATATGATAGCTCAACAAAAGATTAGAAAGCAAACGAATAGATGGAGAAAGTTCTAGAAGATACTGCTATAGAGCTACAGGAAAATCGGACAATTACAGGTCCAAGTATCCGAAGAGCAAGTTTAAAACAGCAGCAATACTATCGAACAGTTAAAAGAATAACTATCCGAAATTATAAAGCCTTCGGAGAGTTATGAAAGGCAGTTGGTTGAATGATCGGAGAGTTAAGGAGTTAACTATTCGAAAGCAAAAGGAAAATCGGAAAGTTAAAAAGGCTAACTATCTGAAACTTTAAGAGAGTTTCGGTGAGTTACAGTTTAACTATTCGGAACTTAAGTTATTGAATTTCTCACGTGCAGAATTCCAAACAGAAGCTCAAATGAGTTTTCAGAGAGTTAGAAAGATAACTATCCGAAAAATGGGAAGTTTCGGTGAGTTACATTCTTAACTATCCGAAACTTAAGTTATTCTTTTATGCACATCCAGAATTGAAGAGACAGCTGTTAGAGACTTAAAAATTTTTTTGAAGAGTTACAGTAGTTAATTATCCGAAAGTTAGGAGTTCTTTTCGGTAAGTTAATATACAAGTCTCTGAACACTTGACATTTCACATGAGTACCTTAAAATCCTCACGTGACACAGATAACAAGATATGAGTAAAGAATCGGTAAGTTATGAATGCATTTCGGCAAGTTATTTATATAACCATCCGAAAGTCAGAGATTATCGGAAGGTTACTTACTGAACATCAGACAGAATGATAACTTACCATATTTGGGATTGAAGTCAAATCAAGTACAGTAGAATACATCCATTGAGGAGAAAAGATGATTGTTGGATATTCAAGCATAAATACAAACAGATCATTCAATATTCAGTAGAGCAAAAAGTGTGAGATTTCAGATACCACTACATACAGAAATACAATACACATTGCAGATCAATTACTGATATAGAAGAAAGCTCAAATTCAGTTTAACAAAGAATCGATTGAAAGTTGGATTTACAAGAAGATTCTTAAAGCTCTCCATGTGCTGAAAGTCTGATCCAAGAAGGATCATTTGGTTCGTGGCTTCTGTTGAGCTATATTTTTAGCTCAAGCTTTACTGCAAGTGCATAGTTCTTTTGGTGTACATGGCAAATACAAGTGATTCTTCCACAAGGATTGTGTTTATGACTTAATCAACTATTACTCAACTTGTTCTTCAAGCTCTTAGGTATACTTCAGTAAATTAATGACATGTGAATGTAGAATAATCAAAGTTAACACAAGCTCACAAATCATGCAATTTCAAGGCAATTTGTAGTGGAAAATGGTGATGTGAATCAATTTCTTTACTTATAAATCTATCAACTCATTCAATTATAACATGCACACAAGTTCCACGTGATTTCAGAAGTGATATCAATGCATCAATATTAAGGAAAGAAAAATAAAATAACAAGGTTCAATAGACTATACTACTCTATTCTAATTTATACTAAATGCATGCAACTATGCTATTTGCTAATCTAGCTAAACTATACTATACTACTTGCATTAAAAATTCTTTTTGGAGATTGATTAGGACAAAATGTGATCAATATAAGATATAACAAACTCAATTAACTACTGAAATTAAAATTAACAACTAGATATAAGTGATAGGTTCTTCATTCAAATGAACATCAACACTTATTTTCTTCTTCTTTCAATTCACACCTTCTTCTCAAATGCGCCAAGCCACCATTGATGAGTGTCATTCACTTGTGTGAAAGCCTCACCAACAGCCCCAACAATACACGTGAATAGAGGATGCAAATTAGAAGTTGAAAAGAAGAATTAAACATTCATATACATTCATTGAACTCTATCTAGCTAAGAAGACATATAATTGAGATGTTCACCACCATTTCTCATCAATTCTTCCTTCTATACAAGAAAATAATAAACTCTAAGAGTTGTCACTACCTTAGGAGCTTCTTATCTTCTTCTCTAGAGCTTTGAATTCAATGGAACTTGGCAGCAAATCCACCTCCAAGCTTGGACGTCTTCTCCTTAGCCCTTGGAATGGTGAATAGCATGAATGGATGGTCTCTCTTTGGAAGCACAAGCCTCACCTCCAAGCTTCTTCTCCTCCTTCTTTCTCTCATTGGAAACACCAAGTTGGCCTACGAAATTCCTCTCCCCTTGCATTTATGTTAGCATGTGTTCTCTCTCTTTGATGTGGCACCTTGGTTTTATCACCAAGCCAATAGGATGCCATAGATCTAGGAGGGCCAATAAGGTGTTGGCATGCCCTCTTCTTTAAAGTTTAGTCCACCAACTTTTGATTCTTTACATCTACTTTTGGTCTTTTGCATTACGCTCATTCCATATGTGTGTTACCTACAATTAATGGAAATTGAACTCCAAGAGACGTTAGCCAACATAGGACATTCAAAATAAAATCAATGTGTTCCATGTAAAATTATATTCAATGGGGGATGCACTTGTTAATTAAATTTCTATATTGCACTATATTTCAAGACTTATATTACCCATAATTAATATCATTTATCCACCATAGATAGATAATATCATGCAAAATTACTTATAAAATTCATTAAAAATGGGCAAAATTAAAGCTTGAACAGCTTCAACCTGAAAGCTACATTCAGTTGTTGGTTTGAGTTTCAACCTGAAAACTCAAGAGGTTGGTTTTCTGGAGTTTATACCTGAAAACTTCTAACTGTTGGTTTTCTGGAGTTTATACCTGAAAACTTCTGTGTGGTTGGTTCTTGCTTCGACCTGAAAGCAAGTGTGTAAGTGTTGAGATACTTAGTGAAGCCCAAGTGACCCTTGGGGGTGGACTAGCCGAGTTGGTGAACCACCTAAAATTCTCTTGTGTTTCTTACCTTTATTTCCATTGTGCATGATATTTTTATCTGATTATTACTTGTGCAAAACTGATTAATCAAATTAGTTAGTAAAGAAAAAAAAAAGGCTTAAATTCACACTGTTCTCCATTCACCCCCCCTCTAGTGAAGTCATTCGTTCCTAACAATTATCAGTTGGCTCCAATTATTGATAGCACCAAATTTGATCCACAACTGGGAAAACTAGAGTAGTCAGTAGCTTTATTCTCGCAAAAAATCTTCTTACAATCAATTTTATAAATACCTAGCACCTATTACACTTTGGAGTTTGCGGAAACATAGATGTGATATAATATTTAGCAACAAAAAGTCAAATTCTTCATCTATTATATCTTAGATTATTTATTAATATCCGAGTGAAGAAATGAGACTCACTACATGCGCTCGGATTTCAAGTTTATGCAAACAATATGTCACATCTTACATGGCTACAACCGTTCGTCGACCTGCAAAGCGACATTGGAATCAACACCCGTATTTATCCCAAGACGAACGGTCTACAAACCACTGCTATTGCCGGTCGATTAGTCCAATTATTTGGTCGAATTGGTTGGACAAGTCCTGACTACAGGTTATACCAAAATCCATCTGTTCACACCGAATGTTAAATTTCGGCATATCAGAAAAATCATCGATTAAACCGATCTATACTCATAAGTTTCACTAATGGTCTAACCAAATTTAGCTTTGATTACACCGATAGTACCTTTTCCCGACCAGTTCTCTAGTCTTACCAGAACTCTTCCGGTTACATCGTTTTAACATTAGTCTCACCGAATCGCTCCAACGGTTTGACCATAATTCTTTTAAATCTAGTCTTACTGATGGTCTATCTGGCTAAATCAAATTTTAAGCATTCGATTTGATCGGTATGACCTACTTTTTCTAATTTCCTTATTTTCAGATTTTTTCTATTGTTGTAACTCTAGCTTCTGTGACCAAATTTTATTTGGTTCTACTTCTATTTATAGGACTATCCCTTAATGAATACAAAGTATAGATTTTCTTGAAGAAAAAAAACAAATCCTAACCCTAAACCCTAACCCTAACCCTAACCCTAACCCTAACCAGGTGCATTTACACCTACTACCAGGCACTGACTCTTATAAGAACTCTGGAGTTAACTGTGTTTGGGCGGGTGCAGAACCAGGTTGGGTGACCACTTGGGAAGTTCTCGTGCAGTGCCTATGGGCAGTAGTGTTGACTCTACTCAAGCATTGGCAAGTTGTAGCTGTGAGCATCACTTACCAAAGTGGGCCTAGCAAAGCCCCCTACAAGCTTTTGTCTCTTTAGATACTTCTGGTGTATACCACGCCATTTGAGTGTCTATTGAGACTCACATGTTATCACCTCTATGGATACTCCTGGTATATACCAGGCTGTTTGAGTGTTCATGAAGGTTCACCTTCTATCACCTCTAAGGATACTCCTGGTGTTCATCAGGCTGTTTGAGTGTCTAAGGAATACCTTGTAAAAAAAAAAAAAAAAACCCTAACCCTAACCCTAAATCCTAAACCCTAACCTTAAACCCTCATCCTATTCTCTCTCTCTCTTAGCGATTTCCGACGAGTTTTTTGAGAGCCTTTCAGCAGACGTTTGGCAACGTGGTCAAGAGTTTGGTGACGTGGTCAAAAGCTCGTGTTTTTGTGTGCGAGAGTCTTGGGTCGTTCCTGTGACCCTGGTTCAGCTTCGGTCATCGTCTTTGTCTTTGGGGAAGATACCAAGGAGGCATAGGTGTTTATTTTTATTTTTAGTTTTGTTTTATTTCTGGGGTATCTCGAGGTCATACAACGGTCGTTTTGTTGACAACCTTCCTTAAAGCCAGTGAGTGTGATGACAACCATGGGGTTGTCTGCAATGGTTGTCGATTCTTCAACCATGCAAGCGAAGGATATACAGGTTCCAAGTTTGGGGGAGGCTTTTCTGTTGTCTCCTACCAAAACTTCATCCAAGGAGGACACCACTGGGGGAAGCAGGAGCTCCATCCCTCCCCAATGTAATGTAGGGGGGAAGTGCTGCCTACCTATACACGATCGTTTGCAACAGTCATGCATGGTTCCATGTACCACCGGTATTTTCAACCCTCCCAAAGCACAAGCCAGATGCGAATGGAGTTGTTCACTTCCTAATGGAAGAAATGGAGACCTTGGAGCATCTGTTTCGAAACATGTTAATGGGAAGATTCTTCGAATGTCGGTCCGATCTTCAAACTACTTTGAACACGTTATTCTCCATTCTGGGAGTAAAGGAAGGTGTTTTCTTGGCTGTGGTGGACTACATACACATCTTCATCCAGTGCGCTAGTGTGGAAATGGGAGCAGAAATCCTCCGTTGCAAATGGATAGTGAAGAACTGCAAGATGCAGGTCTTCTGTTGGTCTCCAGGTTTCTCTTCAGATCGTGATTCATCTCTGATCCCATTGTGGGTGCACCTTGAAAAATTACCAACATAGTTATTCAACCCTAATGCTCTACGAGCCATTCTATCACTTATGGGAACATTTCTTGGTTATCACCAAGATGTCACGAATTTCACAAGACCTAGAGTGGCAGTGGCGCGCGTAGAGGTTGATTCTGCAATTCCTTTGCGCAATACGATTGAAATAGATTATGGTGAATGACGTATATCCCAACAAATCACATACCCGTTCATCCTAAAATACTGTAATTCATGTCGGGTATTTGGCCATGTAGAGAGTTCCTGCAGAAATCAACTAATGAAGAGCGGTTTCACCAATGAGGGTGGCCATCAATAGGAATGAGCATCGACAGGTGATTTAATTGCATGGGCTCTTCCTACAGGCAAGAAGACTAGGACGAAAGGTTCAACAGAGGAGAGTTGGATAGTGGTGCAGAAGGGAAGAAGGAAAAATCGACAATCCAAGGTGTTCGTCGGCAACACTCTAGTTCCCCGACTAGGTTTGAACACGAAAGCTTCCCTTGGAGTCAGTCTCAATAGTCTGTCGGATGTGACTCTGACTCTTCCTGGGAATAGAAGTGATGAGTACCTACAAAAAGAAGCCTTGAGTTCCACAAATTTGTCCTTCTTGGACAACCGCCAAGCAAGCCAATGGGATGGGCAGTCTCCTTGGAAGTCGGGCTTGTCTAAGGACCCAATTGTTTCATTAGGCTGTCCTAGTACGTTGGGCCTAGAAAACTCAAGTGCAGGTCCAAATCATACAAATGGTTTCAGTCTAATTGATAATGTCTCGAAAGTTGGAAAATCAGCAGCAATTCAATCGAAGGATAATATTAATGTATCGGATCTAGAGAGAGGTAATATTACAGAAAAGCGTAGCTTACTGCCTCGAGGATCGGTCCAATTGACAAGTTCGTACGAAGGTGACGTGATCCAAAAGCAATGCCATGTGTAGTGTCAGGTGGTGCAACTGATGGGTTTGGGCGGTGATACCGCAATTAAGGAAGGTGACGCCTATCATATGTCAAAGCAGCTACCACTGTCCACGGTGCAACTAGCGAGGAGATCCGGTGAGACCTACTCCAACGTACACGGTGGAGAGTCCGTACTCCGACAACATTCTACGATACAATCGAAAGGGAGTTCCGGTGAAACCGAACCCGATGGTTGCGATGCTAGGTCCATACTCCTACCACGATCCATGATGTAGCCAATAGGGAGTTCTAGTGTGAACGCGTCTAGTGCATGCAGTGAAGAGGTCGTACTCCTGCCACATTCTTCAATGTAACCGAAGGGGAGTTCCAATGAGACCGTGCCTGATGTTCGCAGTGTTGGGTCCATACTCCTGCCATAGTCTGCGGTGCAATTGATGAGGAGATTCGATGTTACTATTTCCAATGTAGGTGGTGGAGGAACCGTACTACACACATTAGATCTGTCAGCCCCTTCTTCGATGCAACCGTTGGGGATTTATTGTTCAACTAAATCCCTCACTCCTGGGGCAGGATCCATACTTCATACGCTTGATTTTTCAGCCTCCCACATGGTGCAACCTATAAGACAATTAGGGAAATCGGTCGAGAGCTCCGGTGTGACAGAATGTGGGCCTAGGCCAGATGTGAGTACGTGTTTGCTTAACATGACCTCGAGATCACCACCCTTGAGGATATTAGGCGAAATGATGAAGAAATGAATTACATGATAGAAAACCTGAGTGATTTGGTCAACCTCTCAGTAGTTGACTTGGTCAAACCAATGATGGTTGACTTGTGAACATTTGCCACATAAGCTCCTTCAGGCACAGTGTTAGGACCTTAATATTTTGATAATACAAAAATCTATGTGAGGAAACATATTGTATTTCATAGATAAAACAGTGTAGTAAAAGATCGGAAGGTAGATAAATAGATACAGGTAGTTTAGAAATTATTGCTATAAAGTTACAAGAAAATTGGATAGTTTCCAAGCCTAAATATCTGGAAGAAAGTTAATTTTCGGTAAGTTACAGGCTTAAGTATCCAAAAAGTAAAAAGCAGCAGAAATATCATCGGACAGTTAGAAGAATAACTATCCGAAATCATAAGGCCTTTGAAGAGTTATGAAAGACAATTAGTTGAATGATCGGAGAGTTAAGGAGTTAACTATCCGAAAGATCAAGGAAAATCGAAAAGTTAGAAAGCCTAACTATCTGAAACTTAAGTCATTCAATTTCCCACGTGTAGAAATCCAGAACTGAAGTCTAAAGAATTTTTCAGTGAGTTAGAAAGCTAACTATCCGAAAAACAGGAATTTTAGAAGGTTACAGACTTATCTATCCAAAACTTAAGTTATTCTTTTATGCACATGCTGAAATAAGAAAGCAGTTAAAATCTTAAAGAAGGATTTCGGTGGGTTACTGTAGCTAACTATCCGACAGTCAAAGGACAGTTTAGTAAGTTACAGTTACAAGTATCCGATCAAATGACAACTCATATGTATGATCTGAAATCCTACATGGCAGAAAGACTTAAGTGATTTTTCGGTAAGTTACAAACATCATTCGGAAAGTTACATAGCTAACTATCCGAAAGTTTGAGAAAATCGGAAGGGTATCTTGAAATACCTTCCTGAACGGTAACTTACCATATTTAGGTCTGATTTCTTAGCAAGTACAGCAGAATACATCCGTTGGAAGAAAAATATGATTGTTATACCTTTTGGTATAAATATAAGAAGTGAAGAGAATATCAGATAGAGATAACGATCATATCATGCTGTGAGCTACACAAAAATTCCAGATACACTCTTAAGTCTACAACATTCAAGAATACTCTTAAAGATTCACTATAGCAGAAAAGCTCCTTATGCTAAAACTCTGATAGAAAAATTCAAAACTATTGGTTTGTGAGTTTCAACCTGAAAACTCATTGTTGGTTGAGAGCTTCAACCTAAAAGCTCGAAGAAATGTTGGTTATTGAGCTTATACTTGAAAGCTCTAAGTGTTGGTTCTTGCTTCAACCTGAAAGCAAGTGTTGTAAGTACTTGTTTACTTAGTGAAGCTCAAGTGTATCTTGGGGGTGGACTAGTAGAGTTGGTGAACCACCTAAAATTTTGTTGTGTGTTATTTTCTACTTACTGTTTGCATCCATTTAAATTACTTCAACTCTTTGTTTAATAGAATCAATCGATTCTAAATTAAAAGAAGTAAAACTTACACACCTTTACCATTCTCCCCCTCTCTAGTGAGCCTATCGATCCTAACAATTGGTATCAGAGCTTGGTTAATCCGTTATAAGATTTAACCATCTAGATTTATGGCTTAATTTGTTAAGGGACAAAACATCCACAGATCTCCTCTATTCGATGGTTCCAATTATAATTATTGGAAGAATAGAATGCAGTGTTTCCTTAGGAGTTTTGATGTAAAACTCTAGAAGATTGTTGTTCTTGGAACTACACTTCCAACTAGTGATATTATGGACTGGTCTGAGGAGGATGAGAGAATCATCCAATTGGATGCTAGAGGGCTGAATGCTATATATTGTGCACTAACTACTGAACAATATAACAAAGTTTTTGCATGTAAGTCTACACATGAGGCCTGAAAAATCCTTCAAGTTACTCACGAAGGTACAAGCCAGGTAAAGAACACCAAAATTAGCATTCTGTTGAGAAAATTAGAACTGTTTAAAATGGAAGAAAATGAAAACATAACTAAAATGTTTTCGAGATTTACTTAAATCATTAATAGTCTGAAAGGCTTAGGAAATGAATTCTCTTCTCATGAACATGTACAAAAAATCCTAAGAAGTTTAACTGTTGAGTGGAAACAGAAATCCACCTCCATCCAACATTCCAATGATCTCAACAATTACATGGTTGAAGAAATGTTGGGTAATCTTCTGGCCCACGAGGTTCAAATAAAGGATTGAAAAGAACAAGAGGGAGTTGTTGAAAAGAAAGCTAGAAAGAAAAAGGAAATGACATTTCTTTCAACAGAAGAAGCTCCAAGCTTAGATGAGGATGAGATTATGCTGTTGGCAAGAAATTTCAGAAAGTTCATGAAGAAAAATCAAAAGACCAGCTCCTCCAAAAAAACTATCCCTACATGTTTTAAATACAAAAGGCAAGGGCACATACAGACTTTCTGTCCATTTTAGATAGAAGAGGATCAGGCAGATAAGAAGAAGAGATGGAAGGAAAAAAAGAAGATGGCTCTCAAAGCTATGTGGGATGACAGTAGCTCTTCAAGCAGTTCATCTGATTCTAAAGATGAAGCTATAGCCAACGTGTGCTTTGCAGTATAAGAGGTATGCTCTACTTCCTCTTATTCAAAAAACGAGCATGATAAATTAGATGTCAATAGTCTTCTGTGTACTATAGATAATCTATATGTTAAATGTAGAGAATATAAGAAAGAAATTAAAAGGTTGAATAAATGTTTAGAAGACTCCTTTGTTGAATTAGAATCAGTTGTAGTTGAAAATAGAAACATGAAAACTAATTTGGATAAATATAGTTGTGATAACTGTGAGCTAAAAGAAGAAAATAAAAACTTATTAATTACAATCTTTGATCTGAAAAATACCATCTATAAATTTACACAAGGTCAAAAAGGACTAAATAAAATGATAGGATCTCAACGACCTAATGGAAGTAAATTTGGCTTAAGATATGCTACACCATAGGAAGTACCTTATTGTGGTGGAATGATTCGATCATATAGAGATGGCACCACTGTGTTTGCCATCAAAAGAAGATCAGGACATATGTGGCTACCAAGAGGTAATAAATTTAATGTTTTAAGGACTAACTCTATTGGACCCAAGAAGATTTGGATACCAAAAGCCTTAATTTCAATATAATTTGCAGGATGACAAGGAGCTCCAAGCACGTACAACAAAATGGATTGTGGACAGTGGATGCTCAAAGCACATGACAGGTAAGAAAAGATTTCTTGATTTTGTTAAAAGCTTAAGTTCAGGATCTATTAAATTTGAAAATAATGAAAAGTGTAAAATAACTGCAATAGGAAATATTACATCTAAAAATGGTATAATTGAGAATGTCTTGCATGTCAATGAATTAAAACAAAATTTATTAAGTGTAGGACAATTATGTGATAAAGGTTATATAGTTTCTTTTACTATTGAAAATTGTCACATTATTGATCTAACTACAAATGAAATAAAATTTATTGGTATTAGAAATTGCTCAATTTATATATTAAACGTTCCATGTGACAATTCTGCAAGTAATTCCTGTTTGGTAGTGTTTAGAATGAAAAAGTGCATATTATTAACGGTTAAATGATGGTTAATTACATAATATTTAGTTTATCATATGAGAATTAAGCCATTATGTTATAATTACACTGTTATATGCTTTAATTAGAATTACTACTTAATTTTGGGGAATTAATGTTAATTTAGTACATTTCTAAACTATCGGTAAGTTGCAGGCTGTGAAACTCTTAAGTATCCGAATTTTCTGATATTTCAGACAGTTATGTTTAATATACCAAACATATTTCGGACAGTTATGTTTAACATACCGAACATGTATCAAATAGTTATGTTTAAATTACCGAACAATTATGTTTTGAAAGAATAGTTTATTATTTCCTGAAGTACACGTGTCAAAACCATAATGCATGACTTAAGTGAACTTTCGGTGAGTTATCTATAACCATCCGAAATTGCAGCTAGGCATCAGACAGTTATATGTGTAACTCTTCGAAATATCTTTTTATTTATAAAATAGCTGTGGACACGTGTCATGTTCTGGTAAAGTGACTTAAGTGGATTTTTAGTGAGTTATCTGTAACTATCCGAAATGCATCTAAGCATTGGACCGAAATGCATCTGAGCATCGGATAGTTAGACCTGTAACTCTCTGAAATGTTTATTTTATTATTAAACTGCTGCTGACACGTGTCGAGATCTGGTAGATTTACTTAAGTTATATATCGGTGAGTTATCTGTAACTATCCAAAATGCATCTGGGCATCGGATAGTTAAGTTTGTAAGTATCCGAAATGCATCTGAGCATCAGATAGTTAAATTTATGCACGTGTTTTATACTTAAATCAATGAAGAAAGTTCGTTGAGTTATCTGTAACTCCACGGACTATTTATTTTTTAATATGCCATTGTAGCGGTTGTAGAAATAGTACAGTTGGAAGAAAAACCACGATTGCACGTATCGCGCAGGGAAAAGAAAACATCACCGTTGATATGAATGAAGGAAATCCAACCGACCATTCAAGCAGAAGCAGTTACTACTGAAGAAATATAAAAGAAAAGAAGAAAAAGAAGAAATGTGTGTGATGTTCAAGCTTTAATTTTGCCCATTTTTAATGAATTTTCTAAGTAATTTTGCATGATATTATATATCTATGGTGGATAAATGATATTAATTATGGGTAATATAAGTCTTGAAATATAGTGCAATATAGAAATTTAATTAACAAGTGCATCCCCCATTGGATATAATTTTACATGGAACACATTGATTTATTTTGCATGTCCTATGTTGGCTAACTTCTCTTGGATTTCAACTTCCATTAATTGTAGGTAACATACATATCGGAGGAGCTTAATGCAAAAGACCAAAGAAGATGTAAAGAATAAAAAGTTGGTGTACTAAACTTTAAAGAAGAGGACATGCCAACACCTTATCGGCCCTCCTAGATCTATGGCATCTTATTGGCTTGGTGATAAAACTAAGGTGCCACATCAAAGAGAGAAAAGACAAAACAACATAAATATAAGGGGAGAGGAATTTTGGCCAACAACTTGGTGCTTCCAACGAGAGAAAGAAAGAGGAGAAGAAGCTTGGAGGTGAGGCTTATGCTTCCAAAGAGAGACCATCCATTCATGCTATTCACCATTCCAAGGGCTAAGGAGAAGACGTCCAAGCTTGGAGGTGGGTTTGCTGCCAAGTTCCATTGAATTCAAAGCTCTAGAGAAGAAGATAAGAAGCTCCTAAGGTAGTGACAACTCTTAGAGTTTATTATTTTCTTGTATAGAAGGAAGAATTGATGAGAAATGGTGGTGAACATCTCAATTATTTGTCTTCTTAGCTAGATAGAGTTCTAATGAATGTATATGAATGTTTAATTCTTCTTTTCAACTCCTAATTTGCATCCTCTATTCACGTGTATTGTTGGGGATGTTGGTGAGGCTTTCACATGAGTGAATGACACTCACCAATGGTGGCTTAGCGCATTTGAGAAGAAGGTGTGAATTGAAAGAAGAAGAAAATAAGTGTTGATGTTCACTTGAATGAAGAACCTATGACTTATATCTAGTTGTTAATTTTAATTTCAGTAGTTAATTGAGTTTGTTATATCTTATATTGATCACATTTTGTCCTAATCAATCTCCAAAAAGAATTTTTAATGCAAGTAGTATAGTATAGTTTAGCTAGATTAGCAAATAGCATAGTTGCATGCATTTAGTATAAATTAGAATAGAGTAGTATAGTCTATTGAACCTTCTTGTTTTATTTTTCTTTCCTCAATATTGATGCATTGATATCACTTCTGAAATCACGTGGAACTTGTGTGCATGTTATAATTGAATGAGTTGATAGATTTACAAGTAAAGAAATTGATTCACATCACCATTTTCCACTACACATTGCCTTGAAACTGCATGATTTTTGAGCTTGTGTTAATTTTGATTATTCTACATTCACATGTCATTAATTTACTGAAGTATACCTAAGAGCTTGAAGAACAAGTTGAGTAATAGTTGATTAAGTCATAAACACAATCCTTGTGGAAGAATAACCTGTATTTGCCATGTACACCAAAAGAATTGTGCACTTGCAGTAAAGCTTGAGCTAAAAATATAGCTTAACATGTGATCGATGGATGGCCAGTGTATACAGAGGAGGAACACCGAGCTTTCTGCAGGAAGTATCGGCAATTCTCCAAAGTGCCACACCAACCATCGTTACCACCACCACAATCACCAACCATCGGAGCTCTGTGAGAATACTTTCTTGATCTCGGGTTGATTCTGAGCCAAACACAGTGTTTGACAACTACTGTGAGGAGTGATCGCGTCGAGGGAAGGGAAGCCATTTTCACCAAACGCTGACTCATATTTCAGAAGATCGTAAAGCTTTTAGCATTGGCTTCGGGTTGATGCCTGTATGCTGAAGAGGAAATCATCTTGCAATTCTGGACTCACGATTTTATAGGGAGAGGAGACAGGATTGTAAGTGGTTTAATTTTCAGTGGTGTAATCGTGTTGCAAGTAGTGACAGAAGTATTTATTGTCGAGTGAGATTACTTTACATTTCACCTTTCGCCCATTTCCATGTTCATATTAAAACAAAAATACCAAAAACAATTTATCTTTGTTTGTATTTTGTATTTGAGTGTTGTATTGTTTGTGTTGTATCGTGATTAATGTTATCTTTGTTAGTGTTGTGATTGTTTTATGTTTGTTTTAGTTTTACAATTTACTGAAATTGGTTCGTTCAAAAGACTTAAAGATTTTAAAAGTTACTGTTTGAATTATCTGAATGTTAGTATTGCTTAATGATAAATCCAATGTTTACTAACATTAAAGAGCTTAATTGATGTTATTTACAATCTATGGAATCGCCCAATGGTTGGCTGAATTCCTTTGTAAATAGCAGTATTAAAAAGAAAAGACAGACTTGAAAGTTCGTTGAGTTAACTATAATTCAATAGAGGGCTTATTGAATATATAAATTTGATTGTTAATAAACGAATAGTTCTCAAGTTCTTAAGCAATTCCTTGTGGGATCGACCTGTACTTGCACACTGATACAATATGACACTATGCACTTGCAGTTAAAGTACAAATTAGAATTAATATCTAAATTGTATTAAAGGTTGTTTGTTTACTTCTAAAAGAAAAGAATAGGTATAAAGATAAATTAACTAAATAAAAATAGAAGTAAAAAATCAAAGTTTTTCTAGTGTTGTGTTGGGAAAATCCAAACAAGTTTTATGGCATCGTTGCTGGGGAATTGAATAGAATTGAATAGATATAAGCAACTGTTAGAGCTGTTTCGTTTTAATAGCCAGAGTTATTTGTTTTCTTCTATAATTGAGAATATGGCATATGCTTATGCTCAAAGATTTCTGAAACTTGTAATTAGCATATGTGAATTCTACAATTCTGAAGGACACAACAATTTTGACTGTTTGAAACTGAGACATTTATAGATGGTTAGATCCCATGAACAACAAATGAATTATCCTCAGTATAATGGAGACGAGTATGAGAATCCTATAGTTTACCCAACTGATGGTCAGTATAGAATGTGTAATATGTTGAGAGACACTGAAGTTTGGGATAGGTATGACAGACTGGAGCGTAGTATAGAGAAAAACCTAGACAAATTAGAACACTTTATGTGTCAGCAACAAGAAGTCAACCAATTAAACTATAGGGAAGCATATTCAGAACCTAAAAAGGATATAATTTACGAAACTGAAAAAACCATAAATAAAATTGATCAAAAATTGAATGCAATGAGATTAGATGATTTGGAAAGAAAACTAAAAGCATTAGACAAATATACAATGAAAATACAAGTTATGCAACAGGACGATGAAAATTATAATGTTATAAACCTGCATAATTTGCAAAATATACAACAAACAAAAAACACTAATGCAAGAGAATTTAGAGAATGCACTTTAAAACTAAAAACAATTGAAGATCATAATCATGAAAATGATATACAAAAACATTATGAGAGTAACGAAAATCTGGAAGATGTATGTGTAACATTAAGATCTGGAATTGATATACCACCAAGAACTCAAAATGAAAATAATATGAAGGTGGATAAGAGTAAAAATCAAAATGATAATGAAAATGTAATAGTTGAAAATCTAGAAATCACTAAAGAACAATCTGAATTTGCTAATGAAGCTAAAAATGATCAAACAAATCAACCGAAAGAAAAAGAATCTCTTAAATCACAATCTTTAGCACCCTATCCTGAAAGATTACAACAAACAATACCTGAAAAACAAGAAAAAATCAGAGAAATTTTTGAAAAAGTACAAGCTAACATTCCTTTGTTAGATCTATTGCAGAAAATGCCACATTGTGCTAAATTTCTAAAGGATTGGTGTACTAAGAAAAGAGAGCGAAAAATTCTTAGAAAGGTCTTTTTAGCTGAGCAAAGTAGTTCCTTATTTCTACCACAAATTCCTAAAAAGTAATCTGGTCCTAGAATCCCTGTTATATCATGCACCATAGGAAATACCATTCTAGAAAGAACCTTAATAGACTTAGGTGCAGGTATAAATGTTATGCCAAGTGATATATTTGCATCCTTAGGATTAGAAGGCTTAACTCCTACTAGTATGATTATTCAATTAACTGATAGAAGTATAAGATACCCTAGAGGAAAAATAGAAGATGTTTTAATTAAAATAAAAAATTTTATATATCCTATTGATATTGTAATCTTGGATTCTCAACAAATTAAGCATAAAAATAGTGATACATCTTTAATTTTGGGAAGGCCATTTTTAGCAACATCAGGGACTATTATAAATTGTAAAACTAGAGTAATGAAGTTAGCATATGGTAATGAGGATACTCAATTAAATATTTTCAAACCAGAAAGGTTTGAGAAGTTAGAAATGTCCTTACATAACATATACTTTTTAGAAGATGAAGGAGATATGTTAGATGATGTGATTCAAGAAGAATTAAATAGGCAAATCAATTCTAAAACTTTAGAAGAAAGTGAAAGCATAAATATAGAAGGAGATCAGGAAAAAACTCATTTAGAAAATGATGATGTTCAATTAGGAGCTCTAGCTTCTGATGGGCAACATTTAGAATTAAAACCTTTACCTCCTGAATTAACCTATATATTTCTAGAAGATAAACGAACCTGTCCAATCATTATTGCTTCAGATTTAAAAGAGGATCAAATAGCTAAATTAAAAGATGTAGTAAAAAGTTATAAAGAAGCAATAGGATGGACTATGACTGATATAAAAGGGTTAAGTTCAACTTTATGCTGTCACCACATATATTTAGAAGAGAATGCTAAACCTGTTAGAATTCTTGAGAGGAGATTAAATCCAAACCTTAAAGTAGTCAGGAAGGAAATAGTGAAATGGTTAGATAATGACATAATTTATCCGATTTCTGATAGCTCGTGGGTTAGTCCAATCCATGTAGTTCCCAAGAAATCAAGATTAACAGTTATTAGGAATGAAAGTCAAGACTTGATACCTACTAGAATTCAATCAGGCTGGAGAGTATGTATAGACTATAGAAAGTTGAATGTTGTGACTAGGAAAGATCATTTTCCCTTACCTTTTATAGATCAAATGCTAGAAAGATTAGCAGGGCAAGAATATTTTTGTTTCCTAGATGGGTATTCAGGTTATAATCAAATTCCAGTAGCATTAGAGGATCAAGAGAAAACAACTTTCACCTGTCCTAATGGAACTTATGCTTTTAAGAGAATGCCATTCGAATTATGCAATGCACCAGCTACCTTTCAAAGGTGTATGTAGGGCATATTTACTGGAATGACTGAAGATTTTTTAGAAATATTTATAGATGATTTTACTGTATATGTCAACTCATATGAAGTCTGTTTAAAAAATTTAGACCTAATATTAAAACGTTGTGTGGAAAAAAATCTAGTTTTAAATTAGGAAAAATGTCACTTCATGGTTAAACAAGGAATAGTCTTAGGGCATGTTGTTTCTAAGAAAGGGTTGGAAGTAGATAAAGCTAAAATAGAAGTAATTTCTAATCTACCAGAACCTAAATCAGTAAAAGATATTAAATCATTTCTAGGACTTGCTGGTTTTTATCAAAGATTTATTAAAGACTTTAGCAAGATAGCTAGACCTTTCACTAATCTATTAAAAGATGTTCCATTTAACTTTGATAAAAATTGCAAGGAAGCATTTTTCAGACTTAAGACTAGCTTAATTTCAACTCCTATAATTCAAGCACCTAATTGGAACCATCCATTTGAATTAATGTGCGATACATCTGATTTTGCTGTAGGAGCAATGTTGGGACAGAAGATAGAAAAATCTACTAGAGTGATTCATTACGCAAGCAAAACCTTAAATGATGCTCAAGTTAATTACACAACTAGTGAAAAAGAATTATTAGCTATTGTGTTTGCCTTAGAAAAGTTTAGATCATATCTGATTGGAGCTAAAGTAATAGTATACACGGATCATTCAGCTCTAAAACATCTAATAAAGAAAAAAGAGACTAAGCCTAAATTTATCCGATGGATATTATTATTACAAGAATTTGATCTAGAAATTAAAGATAAAAAAGGTTGTGAGAATGTTGTAGCAGATCATTTATCAAGATTACAAATAGAAAAATCAAATATTGAAATTAAGGATAATTTTCCTGATAAACAATTAATGACCATCAACACAACACCTTGGTACGCAGATATAGTTAATTACTTAGTTACTAGTCTAACACCTAAGGATTGGAGTAGACAGGATAAGAAATTGTTTTTCTCAAGAGTAAAATATTACTATTGGGAAGACCCATACTTATTTAAAAAGTGTCCTGATCTGGTTTTAAGGAGGTGTGTTCCAGAAATTGAATATCCAAGCATATTATCTTTCTGTCATGACTAAGCTTGTGGAGGGCATTTTGGTTCAAGGAAAACTGCTGCAAAAATTCTACAATGTGGGTTTTATTGGCCAACACTATTCAAAGATGCTCATAAATATTGCTTAAGTTGTTTAAGATGTCAACAAATAGGAAGAATATCAAAGAGGAATATGATGTCTCTTAATCCTATTGTTGAGGTTGAAATCTTTGATATGTGGGGAATAGATTTTATGAGTCTATTTCCTATGTCTAATCAATTTAATTACATATTGTTAGGGGTGGATTATGTATCTAAATGGATAGAAGTTATTCCTACTAAAACTAATAACAACAAAGTGGTAATACAATTTATAAGAACAAATATATTTGCCAGATTTGGAATACCTAAAGTTATTATCAATGATAGAGGAACTCATTTCTGTAATAGAAGTTTTGAAGCCTTAATGAAGAAATATGGAGTAAACCACAAAATTGCAACATCATATCATCCGCAAACAAGTGGACAAGTAGAAAGTGCAAACAAATAAATTAAGTTAATCTTAGAAAAAGTAGTAAATCCTACTAGAATATATTGGGCTAATAGATTGATAGATGACTCGAGGCTTATAGAACTACTTATAAAACGAGCTTAGGTATGTCACCTTTTAGGCTAGTATATGGAAAAAGTTGTCATTTACCTGCTAAAATAGAACATAAAGCTTATTAGGCATTAAAAACTTTGAACACTAATTTAAATCAAGGTGCTGAAAATAGAAAAATGCAATTAATTGAATTAGAAGAATTTAGAAATGAAGCTTATTCGAAGATTGTAAGAGAAAAAGAGAAAATGAAATTTTGGCATGATAGAAAAATTATTCCAAAAAGCTTTGAAATAAGACAAGAAGTATATCTTTATATGGCTAGACTCCATAACCATCTAGGAAAATTAAGATCTAGATGGGCAGGACCTTACATAGTTTGAAATATTTATCCTTATGGAGCTATTGAAATTGAAAATCCGAAAAATCAGAATTTATTTAAAGTAAATGGACAAAAACTTAGACCTATTCTGAAAACACCAAAAAGCTCCTTTGGAATTATGGAAGAAGTCAGAGTAGAGGACTACTCGAGCTTTACTTAGTAAGAAATCAGTTTTTATGTTTTTATATATAAAAAAAAATATTAAAAAAATATAAAATATAAAAAGTGTTGTGGTTCAACCGATTAGATCCATCGGTATGACCGAAATATAAAAAAAATATGAATATTAATTTTCAAAAAAAAATGTTGGTTTTACCGAAACATAGTATCAATTCAACTAGAAAAGAATTAGGTCTGACCGAAACATCGTATCGGTTAAACCGGTAAAAAAATAGAAAAACTATTATCTGTAGTATTTTTATTATTATATTAGTTTGTATCGGAAGTCCGTTGAGTTACGCTTAACTCAAAGAGCTTACTCCATTCAGTCTTGAGTTAGTCAACGAGTTTATTCTGTTGAGTTAACTGTAACTCAACGGAGTACTGTAGCTAAGACCGCAGATAAAATAGTAATAGTTGGTTCGGGAAATGACCTGATTATCCGCCTAAACTTAGGGCTTATTTAAACTAAAACCTAGGGTTTTAGGGGCATTATCTGGTAAATCATTTAGAATCTAGAACAGTAGAAATCAGAGTGATTCCGTGCTGTTGTGTAACTCCACGATGAGGAAGATGACACCTGAATTCTGGGAAGATGCAGTTGACACCGCACAGCTTTTGAAGGAATCAGAAGAATGGCACATGCAGCAAAAGATTCGGAATATAACAAGAGAGAAAGAGCTACAAAAGGTAGAATCAGAACTCTTTAACTTGAGGAAAGTTTTGGTTGAGTTAGAAATACAAATACCATAGATAATGGAGACACGAATTAGAGTGGCAACTGAAATTGCAATAAGTAAAGAAAGAAAAATCCGGACAAACAATGAAGTAGCCCTAGAGCTAATTCAGCGTAAAGCCAGATTGTGGTTTAAAAAATGCATTGCTGGTCGAGGAAGCTGGATAATATGGGAGTAACAACGAGTAGGAGAACAGGAAGAACCGACTACTGAAAGACCTATTCCTGAGGAACAGCAGTCAGGACCTCTAGTTCAGCCATTAGAGCCATTGCCACAAGTAGCATTTGCTTGGCCGAGAACTAAAGAAGAAGAGAAAGAATTTACTAGCTTGGTCAAAACAGCAAGAGACCAAGGTGATACTTAAGAAATAGCTACGGCTAAGGCACATATTTTATATGATGCCATTAAGAAAAAAAAGGGTCGAAGAAAAGATGAGGATCCAGTACAAAATAAAAGTTGAACAGCATCAGGCAGCAACTAAATCAAGTGCTGCAGGAGAGGCTGGTCCTTCGAGATCAATAATTATAAAGAGAATTAAATAGGAAGAGCTAGTACCTGTGGCTCGAAGGCCTGCAAAGACTACTTTTGTAGATTTAATTTCAGAAGAAGAAGAGGAAGAACAGGCACAATTAATCAGAAAAAGGAAATGAAAAGAGAAAGTGCCTGAATATAGAGAGGAAATTAAATCTGAAGTACCAATTTCAATAGGGCCTGTGGAGCAAATTTTTATAAACTTGTTATCCGATTCTGAGGAGTAGGAGCAAAGACAAGAAGAAAAACAGGCTGAAATTAGTTTGCAGCCTGTACAAGAAGAAACAGAAATTAGGGTAGAAACTGAATTACTAGTGACTCCATCCCAATCTGTTATAGAATCAGAAAGAACAGTGACAGAGCAGATTGGTAGTCAGGAGGAAGGAGAAAGAGTAGAAAATGAAGAGGCTAAAAGAAGCCATTTAGACAAAAATAACTTTACAAATTCCACTGAAGAGCAAGAAACTCTTCAGCAATTTATGGAAAGAATTCAAGATAGAGTGGAGAGTTCTACCGGCTCACCACCACAGACAGAAGCAGAATCAGAAATTCAGGAATTTGTAGAGAATGTTCAAATGCAGCCCATAGAAGAGGAAGATCAAGAACAAACCCCTCTGGAACAACAAAGTCACATTCCTGACCCAACTGAAACAACAGTTTTGAATGAAGTACATTTTTGGAGTCAGGAAGCTTATATCAAATATCAAGAGATTAGGAGTTACGATATTATTTACAGTAGACTAGTAAATTGGGATGGAATACAAGAAATTAAAGATTTATTTGAATTCCAAGGTCTACTGAAGTTCATTTCTCAAGAAAGAGGGCATGCAGTATATGAGAATTTAGTGTCCTGTTTTTATGCAAATTTAAGAGAAGGTGAAGGAAGATTAATTTCCAACGTGGAGGAAGCAGATGTATAGATAACACCAGAGCTTCTCCACAACATTTTTGGATTAAAGAATGAAGGACTAAAAATTTTGAAAGACACAACTGTAGTTGATTGGACAGAACAGGAAATCAAAGATTGTTTAGCTATCAATCCTGGTGTGCCTTTATTAAACAGACTGTAGCATCTAAATGGTAAAGCACACATGGTAGCTAACATTCTGATTAAGAATGTCTATCAACGACAAGGCCATGACATAGAATTAAGTCAATCTGTCAAATGGGCCACGTTTGCAGTTGTAAATAGGATTCAAATAAATTGGTTTATAGTTTTTATCTCCAAGCTGAAAACATTAAAGAAAAAATTATTTTATGGATATTTGATTCCACTGCTGATGGTGGATTGTATTGATTTCACGAAATGGGCATCAAAAAGGATCAAATCCAGAACCATTTCAGTGAAAGAATACAGAAATTTTGTAGCTGTAGAAATAGCTGTATCGTTTGGAGGAATTTCAGAAGCCATAGAAAGAATTAATCAATTAGAGCTTCAATTAGAAAAACTCCAGAAGGAAGTAGATGAACTTAGGAATAGAGATTAAATTGTATTGTTCGTCTACTTGTATAAAATTGTATGAAAATTGTATGATGTACTTGTACTGTAAATTGATTCATATTAATGAGCATAAATTTTTCAGATGCAATTTTCATACGTGTTTTGAATGAGAAATGAATGGAATGTATTGAATGTTATATATAATTTGTGGAACTTTATGAATGAATGTTTAACAGATTTACAATTTCCTGAATGACAGGATAAATGCTTAAAAATTTCTGCATGTTGCAAGGTAAAATGTAAATTCTGCATAACATAAAATGACCTGCAAGTTAAATCTTTATATAATGTTCAGATTTAAACGAATTTTGATTAGAATGATGCATTAATGATATAGATTTAACTTTATTTCAGTTAAGTAGAATGAAAAAGAAAAAAAAGCAGAGAGGAACTTACGAGGAGTAAAACTTAGAGGTTGCCAAGTGTTAACTCAACTAACTTACTTCGTTGAGTTAAACGTAACTCCACGAGGTTAGTAATATAATATAAGGTTACTCCGTTATGTTATCTGTAACTCAACGAAGTTAGTCCGTGGAGTTAGCAACAGTAACCGACTGTGTTCCGTTGAGTTATCTGTAACTCAACGAGGTTAGTTCGTGGATTAAGCAGAGCGGTTATTCTTTTAACCACGAATGAAACTTCGTCGGTTTAGCGGTTACCAAAATTTGAAATTAGTAGTGGTACACGTACCCATAAAAATAGGAACCACAATGCACGTTGTAAGACACGTTCTTGCAACGAGATTAATTTACTTTATGGATGTGCATTATATATATAAAATAGAATGTTATTTACGAGTTACCAGCACTTTTAAAAGAAAGGAGAATGTGTTGGAGGAACTAGAAGGAGAAGTAGTTGATTCAACTTCATCCGACAACAAATATTTATTGAATGGAAAGCTTCAGACTGGTATGTAATTAATCTTCTGCTATTTATTTATGAGCACATAGACCCGTTCTCTAAGCACTAAACGATTAGTAAGAACACTTACCTAGGAATTTTCATCACAGCGGAGTACTGAAAATTTTTTTGAACTGAACTTTAACGAAATTCTTTGGGGTGTAGCTAACCTTTCTTTAAAAGATAACGTAGAAATGGATGCTCTAGTAGAAAAACCATTAGGAGAGATTCTGTATCCTGAATTAGTTGATGAACCTTCATGTATTCAATTGCCAAACTTTGAGGGAGATAGGTTTGAACTAAAATCTAATTATATAAGTCAATTGCCACATTTTCATGGATTAGAAAGAGAGGATGCCTATTATTTCCTTAGAGAATTTAATGAAGTTTGTCAAATGATGAAAATGTCGAACATGAGTATAGATGCTATTAAACTTAGATATATCCCTTTTTCTTTAAAAGACAGCTAAGAGATAGTTATATACTCTATCGCATGATTCAATTTCTACATGGACTGAATTTTACTCTATTTTTCTGGAAAAATATTATCCAACACATCAAACAATTAAAAAGAAGAAAGAAATATTAATGTGTAGCCAAAAACAGGGTGTATCATTTTGGAAATATTTTGAAAGATTTAAAGATTTACTGACTCAATGTCCACATCATGCAATGAGTAATGCACAATTAATAGGTATAATTTATGAAGGCATAGATGTTTAAACAATATCTTTATTAGAATCTACTTGTCAAAATGGATTTTTAAAATTATGTAGTGAAGAAGCATGGGCATATTTAGAAAACTTTGCAAAAAGAACTACACAGTGGGAAAACTCGGCTGAAGCTATTGCAGATAAAAAAATATTGTCAAGAGGAATGTATGAAATGGATTCAAGTACTATGCTTGAGGTGAAATTAACTGAATTAACAAAGAAAATAGAAGAGTTATCATTAAATCAAAAGCTAGTAGAAAGAATACAAACATAAATGATTTAGATATTATTTATGCTAGAAACCAGAGAGATAACTTGGGAAATTCTTATAATCCTAATTGGAGAAATCACCCGAATTTATCTTGGAGAAACAACAATTTTCAGGGAGGAGAAAATGTAAATGAGAAGAATATAAGTTATGAAGCATTACTGGAACAAGGATCTAGAATAGAGAAATTAGAAAAGATAATTCAACAATTAAACAATCGTCTAGATTTTGTATTTGGAAATGCTGCAATTCAAAATCAGAATAGAAATATACCACTTAGACAGAAGGAACCAATGGAAGTTAGACCTACACGAGGATTGCAAATACAAGTAATACCTAACCTTGTCAATAGATCTGTTAATAAAATTGATACCTCTTCTAAGAGGGTAGCTGAATGAAGCAGCATAACTAAAGCAACTATCAGTATATATATATGTTTTTTATTTATAGTTAATAGTATCATAGAGTTAATCCTTAACTCAATGAACTTAGTCTGTTGAGTTATGCCTTAACTCCACGAGGGTGTGCAGTAGTTATGTTAATTTTTGTCTCTGCTAAATTTTTGTTTGTGTTATACAGAATCGACAAATGGAATTGATGCAATTACCGTTGGATGCACTAAGGGAAGTACTGAGTAACTTATCAGCTAAAGATCTGTGCAGGCTATATTGTATATCAAAGGAAATTAAAGACTGTATTGAAGAAAAATATTTTCAAAGACTACAAGCTGTAAAAATGACTAAGATTAGAGATGGATTTATATGGAGGTCATTTAATCGTAGTTCAAATACCCATGAATATCTGGCTAAGGAAGAAACTACTAGAATTCCACCCAATACATTAGAAGGAATAGATCATATTATGGGGATAGATGAAGGATTAATCATATACAGGACGAAACCAAGGTATGCAAGTTTATTATTACCTAATATTTTGATAAGAAATCCTATAACAAGAGAAGAATGGAATATAGGAAGACCTAATAGATTTGAAGTACCAACTGTAAATTGTGGATCGGCTTTGATTTTTTCTGATAAAACTTCTGCAATTCCTGAAAAATTATATTATTGGAGACCTATAGGAAAATAGGGTATTTTGTATTTAAGTGTTGTATTGTTTGTGTTGTATCGTGATTAATGTTATCTTTGTTAGTGTTGCGACTGTTTTATGTTTGTTTTAGTTTTACAGTTTACTGAAATTGGTTCGTTCAAAAGACTTAAAGATTTTAATGGTTACTGTTTGAATTATGTGAATGTTAGTATTGCTTAATGATAAATCCAATGTTTACTAACATTAAAGAGCTTAATTGATGTTATTTACAATCTGTGGAATCGCCCAATGGTTAGCCGAATTCCTTTGTAAATAGCAGTTTTAAAAAGAAAAGACAGGCTTGTGGAGTTAACAAAGTTCATTGAGTTAACTGTATTTCAACGGAGGGCTTATTGAATATATAAATTTGATTGTTAACAAACGAACAATTCTCAAGTTCTTAAGCAATTCCCTATGAGATTGACCTGTACTTGCACATTGATACAATATGACACTGTGCACTTGCAGTTAAAGTACAAATTGGAATTAATATCTAAATTGTATTAAAGGTTGTTTGTTTACTTCTAAAAGAAAAGAATAGGCATAAAGATAAATTAACTAAATAAAAATAGAAGTAACAAATCAAAGTTTTTCTAGTGTTGTGTTGGGAAAATCCAAGCAGGTAGCATCTAGTGAAGATGATTGGTTGTGGCATAAAAAACTTGGTCACATTAGTATGAAGACTCTTAGAAAGTTATCCAAGGGTGATCTTGTCAGGGGACTACCTAAACTTATATTCAAGAAAGACAGGGTGTGTAGTGACTGTATGCTAGGAAAGTAAAAGAGAACTTCTCTTCATAGCAAATATGAAATTACCACCAAAAGGCCATTGGAACTTTTACATCTGGATCTGTTTGGCCCAACTCAAATTTCAAGCCTTGGAGGTCGAAAATATACTCTTGTTATTGTAGATGATTTTTCTAGATTAACTTGGGTAATATTTTTGACTCACAAAAATGAGACATGTAGTGAATTCCAAAATTTTTGCATTAGAATTCAAAACCAGAAGGAACTCATAGTGAAGAAAATCAAAAGTGATCATGGAGGAGAATTTGAAAACTATGAGTTTGAAAATCTTTGCAATTCATTTGGAAATTTTTATGAATTCTCTTGCCCTAGAACTCCAGCTCAAAATGGAGTAGTGGAAAGAAAGAATAGGACATTGCAAGAAATGGCTAGAACTATGTTGAATGCCACTGATCTGCCAAAATTTCTTTGGGCTGAAGTTGTAGGAACAGCTTGTCACATCTCCAATAGAACTTACATCAAATCTATGATAAATAAGACACCTTTTGAAATTTGGTTTGACAAGACTCCAAATGTTGGTTACTTTAAGACATTTGGATGCAAATGCTTTGTCTTAAACACTAGAAATGCTAAAGACAAGTTTGATGCAAAATCTAAACCTGCCATACTTGTTGGATACTCATCTAGAAGCAAAGCTTACAGAGTATACTTTACTAAAGACAGAAGAGTAGAGGAAAGTATAAATGTTCAGTTTGATGAAAATCTAATACAGAATTTCAAAAATTTGAAGATTGATAGTGATAGTGAAAATGAATCTTTGGAAAAAGGTAGATGTAAGCAGAAACTCAAACCCCAAGCTTTAGATCAGAATCAAAACAGTTGGAAGTTCAAATCTGATCATCCCATGAAACAAATAATTGGAAATATAACCAAAGGAGTACAAACTAGAAGCAAAGCACAAGATATTTGCAATTACTATGCATTTGTGTCAGAATTAGAGCCAAAATCAGTAGATGAAGCTTGTAAGGATATTTACTAGACAATGACCATGTAGTAAGAATTAAATCAATTCCAGAAAAATAATGTCTGGAAATTAGTGGAAAAACCTGTAGGAAAATCCATCATTGGAACTAAATGGATTTTCAGAAACAAATTAGATGAAGAAGGAAACATACTCAGAAATAAAGCTTGACTGGTTGCACAGGGTTATAATCAGCAAGAAGGTATTGACTATGAAGAAACTTTTGCACCTATAGCTAAAATAGAAGTTATCAGAATGTTGCTTGCCTTTGCAAGCAGTATGAAAATAAAATTGTTTCAAATAGATGTGAAAAGTGCATTCTTGAATGGGGAAATTCAAGAAGAAGTTTTTGTTAAACAACCTCCCGAATTTAAAGATGAAGTCAAGCCAGATCATGTCTACAAACTAAACAAAGCTTTATATGGTCTAAAACAGGCACCTAGGGCATGGTATGAGAAACTGAAAAAGTTCTTAACTAAAAATAATTTCTCTATAAGCAAAGTGGACAGCACTTTGTTTATCAAAACTTTTGATTTGCACATTTTGATAGTATAGATATATGTTGATGATATAGTTTTTGGAGCTACATCAAAAAACTGTCATGGATTTCAAAATTTGATGAAAAATAAATTTGAAATGAGCATGATGGGAGAATTGAAGTCTTACTTAGGTTTACAGATCCATCAAGTGCAAAATGGCATCTTTGTCAACCAAGAGAAATACTACAAAGAGATGTTAAAGAAATTTGGCTATGAAAACATCAAATCTGCAAATACTCCAATGAGTTCAAGCACTAAACTTAAAATTGATGATTCAAGTGTTGCAGTAAATCAAAAGAAATATAGAGGCATAATTGGATCTTTGTTGTATCTATCATCAAGTAGGCCAGACATTATGTTTAGTGTATGCTTGTGTGCTAGATTTCAAGCATCACCAAAGGAATCTCATCTGAAATCAGTAAAAAGAATTTTCAAATATGTACAAGGAACTAAAGATTTCGGATTATACTACTCAGCTAACAGCAGCCTAACATTAACAGGCTATAGTGATGCAGATTATGCAGGCAGTATATCTGATAGAAAAAGTACTAGTGGCACATGCCAACTACTTCGAAATTCATTAATTTCATGGTTTAGTAAGAAACAAAACTGTATTGCATTATCTACTACTAAAGTCGAATATATTGTAGCAGATCTGTGTTGTGCTCAAATTCTTTGGATGTAGTAAACTTTAGCAGACTACAGACTGAAAATTCAAAATACAGTCATACTTTGTGATAACAGTAGTGCAATAAGTTTATCTAAGAATACAGAACTTCATTCCAGAGCCAAGCATATTGAGATCAGACATCATTTTCTAAGAGATTATGTGGAAAAAGGGAACATCTCACTCAAGTTTGTTCCAACAGAAAATCAACTTGCAGATATTTTCACAAAACCCTTAAATGAATCAACCTTTAATCATATTAGAAGAAATCTAGGCATATGTTCATTACATGATCTTTAAATGCTTTCATCTATTATTCCTAAAGCTCACCATATGGGAGCTTGCTTTCTGCTAACATGTACTCGTGTAGAACAAATTAGATATCAGTTTTACAGATATTAGTCACCTTTTTATATAATGACAAAAAGGGGGAGAAGAATATGGAAATTGGAGAAGATTACAATATTTCCAACACAAACAGAGGGAGAAATATAAAAAGGGGGAGAAAAATCCCAATACAAAGACAGGGGGAGAAGAGTATGGAAATTACACCATTTCCAGCACACAGTCAAGGGAAGGAATTAACTCCACATTATTGTATTCCTTGTAAATCTTTGCTTTACTTAGTTTTTGTGTGACTGAATATATAGAAACAATCTAAGGAGTGAAATACATGTAATTAAATGTAAATGATTTTGTCATTATCAAAAAGGGGGAGATTGTTAGGACTCTAGTATTTTGATAATGCAAAAACTTGTGTGAGGAAACATATTGTATTTCACAGATAAGACAGTGCAGCAAAAGATCGGAAGGTAGATAAATAGATATAGGTAGTTCAGAAATTACTGCTATAAAGCTACAATAAAATTGGATAGTTAGCAAGCCTAAATATCTAGAAGAAAGTTAATTTTCGATAAGTTACAGGCTTAAGTATCTAAAGAGTAAAAAGTAACATAAATACCATCGGACAATTAGAAGAATAACTATCCGAAATCATAAGGCCTTCGAAGAGTTATGAAAGATAGTTAGTTGAATGATCAGAAAGTTAAAGAGTTAACTATCCGAAAGATCAAGGAAAATTGGAAAGTTAGAAAGCCTAACTATCCGAAACTTAAGTCATTTAATTTTCCACGTGCAGAAATCCAGAACTAAAGTCTAAAGAATTTTTTAGTGAGTTAGAAAGCTAACTATCCGAAAAACAGGAATTTTCAGAAGGTTACAGACTTATCTATCCAAAACTTAAGTTATTCTTTTATGCACGTGCTGAAATAAGAAAGTAGTCGAAATCTTAAAGAACGATTTCAATGGGTTACTGTAGCTAACTATCCGACAGTCAAAGGACAGTTCGGTAAGTTATAGTTACAAGTATCCAATCAAATGACAGCTGATATGTACGATCTGAAATCCTACATGGCAAAAAGACTTAAGTGATTTTTCGATAAGTTACAAACATCCTTCGAAAAGTTATACAACTAACTATCCGAAAGTTTGAGAAAATCGGAAGGGTATCTTGAAATACCTTCCTGAATGGTAACTTACCATATTTAGGTCTGATTTCTTAGCAAGTACAGTAGAATACATCCGTTGGAAGAAAAATATGATCGTTATACCTTTTGGTATAAATATAAGAAGTGAAGAGAATATCAGATAGAGATAATAATCATATCATGCTGTGAGCTACAAAAAAATTCCAAATACACTCTCAAGTCTACAACATTCAAGAATACTCTTAAAGATTCACTGTAGCAGAAAAGCTCCCTGTGCTAAAACTCTGATAGAAAAATTCAAAGCTGTTGGTTCAGGAGTTTCAATTTGAAAACTTATTGTTGGTTGAGAGCTTTAACTTGAAAGCTCGAAGAAAGGTTGGTTATTGAGCTTATACCTGAAAGCTCTAAGTGTTGGTTCTTGCTTCAACCTGAAAGCAAGTGTTGTAAGTACTTGTCTACTTAGTGAAGCCCAAGTGTATCTTGGGGGTAGACTAGCCGAGTTAGTGAACCACCTAAAATTTTGTTGTGTGTTATTTTCTACTTACTGTTTGCATCCATTTAAATTACTTCAACTCTCTGTTTAATAGAATCAGTCGGTTCTAAATTAAAAGAAGTAAAACTTACACACCTTCACCATTCACCTCTCCTCTAGTAAGCCTATCGATCCTAACACATAGAACGTGCGTCAAGACATTTACTATCCATTCGTAGATCATCCGAGGTTGGGAGCAAGCGTAACTGAACCCGGCTAAGATCGTATTCCTAATCTATGGTACGCACTCATATTTATATTTCAATTATTTCTTTTATTGTCACTTATTAGTTATGGAAAACATAATTATCTGGAATTGTCATGGGTTGGGTAACCCTGGTACCCAACGTCACTTGCTTGATATGATTAGGAAGCATAAGGTGACCCTTTGTACAATTCTTGAACCTTTTATAGCTAATGAACATGCAACTAAAGTTGCTATGCACCTAAAGTTTGACCATGTTTTCACTAATGGTGAGAAGATTTAGATCTTCTGGCAAGATCATCTTCAACTTTCTGATTGGATTGTCCATGAGCAAGCGATCTCAGTTAAGAGCTCGTGGCATGTGGATAACCCTACTCACTTATCTTTCATTTATGTTGCTTGTGACCGTGCCTTAAGACGAAGTTTGTTGGACCAACTTCTATAGATCAAGTCTAATGTGGGCAATTCTAGCTGGGTTATTAGGGGGATTTCAAAAAGTTTGAGGGGAGGTGTGCCATAGGAGGAGTTCAATAATTTTATTGATGCTTGTCAATTGGTTGATCTTCTTATTGTTGGATACGACTTTTCGTGGTGCAATAATAGGAAAGGTCTTGGTAGGATCTATCGCCGCCTGGACCATGTGTTACTCAATAACAGAGCCATGCAAGACATGAATATATCATCTTTTTTTGGTCTACTAATTTTCTTCGATCATTGCCCCATAATCCTCTCCTCTAGGGCTCAAACTACTTGGGGACGACCCTCCTTTCGATTTCAATGTATGTGGACTACCCATGAGTAGTTTTTTCATGTGGTGTGGGATTCTTGGGAGGATAGGGTTTCCTCTTGTCCCCTCAAGAACCTTAGCATTAAGTTAAGAAGGCTTAAGGTTGATCTTAAAAGGTGAAATAGAGAAACTTTTGGAAATATCATTGTTGCGAAAGAGCAGCTCCTTCAGCAAATTGAGAATTTAGAAGTTTCTATTTCTTAAGAGTGGGATGAGGCATTTGTTGTTAGATTAGGTGAGCTTAAAAGGCAAATCGCTCTTAATGACAAGTGTCGTGAGATCTTCCTTTGCCAGAAGGCTAGAGTGCGGTGGCTCAAGGAAGGAGACTGCAACTCTGCTTACTTCTATTTTGTGGTCAACAGAAGACGTAAGAAGAATCCTTTTGTCTCCATGATGCACACTTCTAATTTAGGGGAGTCCCCTAAGAAAATCACAATTGCACGTATCACACAGGAATTCACTCGTTGAATGAAGAAGAAATCACCATCGTTGATATGAATGAAGGAAATCCAACCGATCATCTAAACAGAAATAGTTATTACTGAAAGAAATATAAAAGAAGAGGAGAAAGACAAAGAAAACATGTGTAGTGGTGAACCACACTAATTGCAGGAAGCATCGGAAGTTCCCTGAAGCTCCACACCACCACCAAAATCACCAACCACTATGAGGAGTGATCGCGTCGTGGGAAGGGAAGTCATTTTCACCAAGCACTGACTCATATCTTAAGAGATCATAAAGCTTCTAGCCTTGGTTTTAAGTTGATGTCAGTATGCTAAAGAAGAGATCATCTTATAATTCTTGATTCGCGATTCTATAGGGAGAGGAGGCAAGATTGTAAGTGATTAAGTTTTCCGTAGTGTAATCGTGTCGCATGTAGTGATGGAAGTTTTTACTGTTGATAGAGATTTTTATATTTCACCCTTCGCTCATCTTCAGGAACATATCAAAACAAAAATACCAAAAACAACAAACTATTTGTGTTTACATTTAGTATTAAAGTGTTGTATTGTTTGTATTGTATCATGATTAATGTTATCATTGTCAATATAGTGAATGTTTTATGTTTGTTTGATTCAGAAAAATAGAAAATAGTTTTATTGTTTACTGAAATTGATTCATCCAGATACTTAAAGATTTTAATGATTATTGTTTGAAATATCTGAATGTTAGAGTTGCTTAATGATAAATCTAATATTAACTAACATTAAAGAGCTTAATTGATGTTATTTACACTCTATGGAACCGCTCAATGGTTGGCTGAATTCCTTTGTGAATAGCAGTATTTAACAAGAAAGGTAGGCTCGTGGAGTTAACCTAAGTCCACGAGGTTAGTCCGTTGAGTTAACCATAACTCCATAAACTAAGTCCGTTGTGTTAATTGTAACTTAACGGAGTGCTTAACTAAACACATATAAACTTCAATATAAAAATTAGAATAGTACACAATTCTTACTCAATCTTTGTGAGATCAACCTATACTTGCACACAAATATAATATACACTATGTACTTGCAGTTAAAAATACAAATTGGATTTAACATCTAATCTGTGTGAAAGGTTGTTTGTTTACTTCTAAAAGAATTTATTAATATAAGCATAAAAACAAATCACAGAACTTTTCACAAACCGAACAAGTTCTTTGGTGTCGCCTAACAAAAAGTTCACAAATCAAGGGCAACCTCGAATAAAATATTTCCAATATCTGATTGATAAGATACAGAATAAAATGACAAGATAGAAAGCAAGATTCCTCAATCAAAGAGGTAGATTAATGCTTATAAAGCATGTTCTTAATTCTATACCTATACATACTTTATCAGCTATTCCTCTTCTGTTTGGTATCATTAACAAAATCAATTCCATTTGTGCTCAATTCTTTTAGCTAGAAGATAACACCAAAAAGAATTTTCATTGACTTTCTTAGAGCAAAATAGCTAGACCTATCATAGAGAATGGACTTGATATCAAAAACACGAGAGATCAGATCATAGCTTTCAGATTAAAGCAAATCAAAAAAATTATAGATAAAAAAGGTATTTGGGCTGAGGCCATTATTGCTATATATGGATCTTTGGATCATATAGCAGATAAGTGTAACAACAACAATATTGGCAGAATGTTGAATAACAACTGGAGAAAATACAAACATTTATTACAGGAAGTAGGTTCATTACATGGGTAGAAATTTTCTATCAAAACATCTTAGAATTCGATGAGAATACATCATCATTAAAATAAACAACTTAAAGGCATGTGGTCTAATCAGATTCCTACTAAAATGTCTATTTTTCTCTAGAAATTAAATAGAAATATCATTCCAGTAGATGATATTCGTACCAAGGTCGGATATCATCTTCCTTTTGTGGATTTTGCAGAAAATCTTCAAAAACAATTCAACATATTTTTTACGACTGCAATTTTGTTCAAGATTTGGTAATTTGGCTAAACAATCTTCTCAATCTTCAACAGGTTATCAACTGGGAAGAATGGAGTAGACACAATTAATTCTCAGAAAAAATCCTCTTAGATGAATTTTCTCAAATATTTAGCTGCAACTTCCTTATAGAGTATATGGAATCATAGGTGTGATATTATTTTTCACAACAGTCAACCAAATATTTCTAATTTAATGGGGACAATTAGTCATTTTATACAATTATTCAAAGCATCTAAAGGATAATAGAAGGATCTCTCTAGATGTAATCTGGGATAAGCTACTACCACGTCAAAAGCTATTATGCATTTCCGCCACAACTGCATTATTTTCCTATAAAACAATGCACAATTCTTGGTGCTTTCTTGGTCTCACTTCAGCAATGAATATGGGTTATACATTCTGATTTCACCACAATCTACTCGTCGGATCGAACAGAATTCGAGAGGAATTACTTTAATATTTCTATCTGGTCACATCATTATTATCCTACATACAAAAGACTTATTTTTCGGAAAGGGTGCTACTTTATTCTGAGCACCGCTTTTGACGTTCTAATAACATGTCAGAATGTGATGCAATTTTTGGTCAAACCGTAACTTAGCTCGGCTAGACCAAACTCCTTCAGTCAAACCGAACTAAAGGCACAGTCACACCGTTTGCAGCCAAAGTGCATTTTAATTCAGCTTCATTGGAAATTTCATGATTTTACCGAATTTGGTCTAACTGATTTAGTTGGATTTTGGTTTGACCGAAATTTTTTTTGGTTAAATTGAAATTCGGTATGACTGATTCTTTAACAATCTGAATCTTCAATTAGATTGGAAAAACTGATGTCAGTTTGACTAGAACTTTTTTCGATTGAATCAAAGTTAGTTAGACCAAAACTTTTTTCGATTGAACCATGGCCCATCAGATCAAAACCACTACTATCGGTTTGACCAGAACCATCTTCAGTTGAACCAATTTCAGTCAGATCAGAACTTTTTTCAATTGAACCAAGTTAAGTCATCGACCTGTCTAATTTTTCAGTTTCACCGAAATTTCTTAGTCATACTAGCATATTTTCACAAGAATTCACCAAGATAAACATGGAGGATATGCATAAAATGGAAATTTAGTATAAAAAGCATAGAATTCTTATTGATCAATTATCTTTACACAATTAAAGGAATTTCTGAGAGTTGTATCTATTGCAATTCAACCAAATTTTATTTGATTTTCTAATATATTTGCAGGACTATCCCTTGATGAATTTAAAGGATAGAGTTTTTTAATAATAAAAAAATCCTTAAACCCTAACTCTAAACCCTAAATCCTAAACCCTAGGTGCATTTACACCTACTACCAAGCATTGACTCCTATAAAAACTTTGGAGTTAACTGTGTTTGGGCGGGAGCAGAACCAGGATGGGTGACCACTTGGGAAGTTCTCGTGCAATGCCTATGGGCAGTAGTGTTGGTTTTGCTCAAGCATTAACAAGCTGTAGTTGTGTGCACCACTTACCAAAGTGGGCCTAGCAAAGCCCCCTACAAGCTTTCGTCTCCTTGGATACTCCTGGTGTATACCAGGTTGTTTGAGTGTCCATTGAGACTCACATGTTATCACCTCCATGGATACTTTTGGTGTATACCAGGCTGTTTGAGTGTCCATGAAGGTTCACCTTCTATCAACTCTAAAGATACTCCTGGTGTTCACCAAACTGTTTGAGTGTCTAAGGAGTACCCTTTAAAAAATAAAAAAAATAAAAAAATCCTAAACCATAACCCTAGCCCTTGCCCTAACCCTAACCCTAGGTGCATGAGACTTAAACCACTACACCTCCCAAATTCTTTCCATATTTCTTTAAGTATATTAGTATATCCATTTAAATAGTCTCAACCCCATCTACATTGACTTAAAATCTTTTTGTAATTTTTATACATTAATCGCTAGGTCTTTGTATGACTATTTACATTTTTTCTTGTAATACTACATTCTACGTTATCTTTGTATTCTTTAATAACTTTATCTTAAGTATCAATTCTTATCTTTTCATCAATAGATCTATCATTTCCTTCGTTTAATTTCTCATACAAACTATTTTAACTAAGTTCATCATCTACTGCACTCCAACTTGTGTAACTTCATCCTCCACCCTTTCTAGTACTTATGATAGATATGATTGACTAAGATCTTGTTCTAATATCATACAAGAAACAATAAGATAACAAAACACATATTTAGGTGCATTTACACCTATTACCAAGCACTCACTCTTCTAAGAACTCTAGAGTTAACAGTGTTTGGGCAGGAGCAGAATCAAGATGGGTGACCATCTGGGAAGTTCTCGTGTAATGCCTATAGGTAGTAGTGCTAGCTTTGCTCAAGCCTTGACAAGTTGTAGGTGTATGCACCACTTACCCAATTCACGTGCCAATATTGTAGACATTGCCTCACTTAGTAATTTCAACTAAGTTGGTGAATGGGGCCACTTAGAGTACCCCCAACTAGTTGGGAATTTCTACAGGACAAAGTGTATGATACTTGGAGAAATCTACCATGTTGGAGTCTAGCAAGGCCTCCTACAAGCTTTCGCCTCTTTGGATAATCTTGGTGTATATCAAGTAGTTTGAGTATTGTTTAGAATGAAAAATTGCATATTATTAACGGTTAAATGATGGTTAATTGCATAATATTTAGCTAATCATATGAGAATTAAGCCATTATGTTATAATTGCACCGTTATATGCTTTAATTGAAGAATCTGCTTAATTTTGGGGAATTAATGTTAATTTAATATATTTCTGAACTGTCGGTAAGTTGCAGGCTGTGAAATTCTTAAGTATCCGAATTTTCTGATATTTTAGACAATTATGTTTAACATACCGAACATATTCAGATGGTTATGTTTAATAGACTGAACATGTATCGGATAGTTATGTTTAAATTGCCGAACAGTTATGTTTTGAAAGAATATTTTATTATTTCCTGAAGTACATGTGTCGAAACCATAATGCATGACTTAAGTGAACTTTCGGTGAGTTATCTATAACTATCCGAAATTGCAACTAGGCATCAAATAGTTATATGTGTAACTCTCCAAAATATCTTTTTATTTATAAAATAGTTGTGAACACGTGTCATGTTTTAGGAAAGTGACTTAAGTGGATTTTCAGTGAGTTATCTCTAACTATCCAAAATGTATCTAAGCATCGGATAGTTAGACCTGTAACTCTCCGAAATGATATTTTATGATTAAAATGTTGTTGACACGTGTCGAGATCTAGTAGATTTACTTAAGTTATATATCGGTGAGTTATTTGTAACTATCTGAAATGCATCTGAGCATCGGATAGTTAAGTTTATAAGTATTCGAAATGCACCTAAGCATCGGATAGTTAAATTTATGCACATGTTTTATAGTTAAATCAACGAAAAAAGTCTGTTGAGTTATCTGTAACTCCACGGACTATTTATTTTCTAATATGCCACTATAGCGATTGCAGAAACAGGACAGTTGGAAGAAAAACCACGACTACACGTATCGCGTAGGGAGAAGAAACCATCGCCGTTGATATGAATGAAGGAAATCTAACTGACCATTCAAGCAGAAGTAGTTACTACTGAAGAAATATAAAAGAAAAGAAGAAAAAGAAGAAATGTGTGTGATAGATGGATGGCCAGTGTATATAGAGGAGGAGCACCGAGCTTTCTACAGACAGTATCGACAATTCTCCAAAGTACCACACCAACCATCGTTACCACCACCACAATCACCAACCATCGGAGGTCTATGAGAATACTTTCTTGATGTCGGGTCGATTCTGAGCCAAACATAGTGCCTGACAACTACTGTGAGGAGTGATCGCGTCGCGGGAAGGGAAGCCATTTTCACCAAGCGTCGACTCATATTTCAGGAGATCGTAAAGCTTTTAGCCTTGGCTTCGGGTTGATACCTGTATGCTGAAGAGGAGATCATCTTGCAATTCTGGACTCGCGATTCTATAGGGAGAGGAGACAGAATTGTAAGTGGTTTAATTTTCAATGGTGTAATCACATTGCAAGTAGTGTCAGAAGTATTTACTGTCGAGTGAGATTACTTTACATTTCACCTTTCGCCCATTTCCATGTTCATATTAAAACAAAAATACAAAAACAATTTATCTATGTTTGTATGTTGTATTTGAGTGTTGTATTGTTTGTGTTGTATCGTGATTAATGTTATCTTTGTCAATGTTGTGATTATTTTATGTTGTTTTGGTTTTACAGTTTAATGAAATTGGTTCGTTCAAAAGACTTAAATATTTTAATGGTTACTATTTGAATTATCTGAATGTTAGTATTGCTTAATGATAAATCCAATGTTAACTAACATTAAAGAGCTTAATTGATATTATTTACAATCTGTGGAATCGCCCAATGGTTGGCCAAATTCCTCTGTAAATAGCAATATTAAAAAGAAAAAGACAAGCTCATGGAGTTAACTTAAGTCCACGAGGTTAGTCCGTTGAGTTAGCCATAACTCAACGAACTTTGTCCGTTGAGTTAACTGTAATTCAACGGAGAGCTTATTGAATATATAAATTTGATTATTAACAAACGAACAGTTCTCAAGTTCTTCAGTAATTCCCTGTGGGATCGACCTGTACTTGCACACTGATACAATAGACACTGTGCACTTGCAGTTAAAGTACAAATTGGAATTAATATCTAAATTGTATTAAAGGTTGTTTGTTTACTTCTAAAAGAAAGAATAGGCATAAAGATAAATTAACTAAGTAAAAACAGAAGTAACAAATCCAAGTTTTTCTGGTATAGTGCTGGGAAAACACAAACAAGTATCCATTGAGACTCACATGTTATCACCTCCATGGATACTCCTCTAGAGGATTAAAAAAAAACAAAACACATATTTCAAAATAACATATATTTCATAACATTATACAATAAATTCAAGCATAATATACACAAATAATACAACATGACACAAATAATCCAAGCATAATATAAATATGTTCCTAAGCAACACCAAATATACTTCATAACATGCAAGACTCAAGCTTGAAATCACTTAACCTCTTTGTTTGGGTTTTCCCAGCACTACACTAGAAAAACTTGGATTTGTTACTTCTATTTTTAATTAGTTAATTTATCTTTATGCCTATTCTTTCTTTTAGAAGTAAACAAACAACCTTTAATACAATTTAGATATTAATTCCAATTTGTACTTTAACTGCAAGTGCATAGTGTCTATTGTATCAGTGTGCAAGTACAGGTCAATCTCACAGGGAATTGCTGACGAATTTAAGAAATGTTTGATTGTGGACAATTCAAATTTATATTCAATAAGCACTCCGTTGAGTTACAGTTAACTCAACAGACTAAGTTCATTGAGTTATAGCTAACTCAACGGACTATCCTCGTGGACTTAAGTTAACTCCACGAGCCTGTCTCTTCTTTATAATACTGTTATTTACAGAGGAATTCGGCCAACCATTGGGCGATTCCACAGATTGTAAATAACATCAATTAAGCTTTTTAATGTTAGTTAACATTGGATTTATCATTAAGCAATACTAACATTCAAATGATTCAAACAGTCACCATTAAAATCTTTAAGTTTTTTGTACGAACCAATTGCAGTAAACTGTAAAATTAAAACTAACATAAAGCAATCATAAAACTGATACAGATAACATTAATCACGATATAACACAAACAATACAACACTCAAATACAACATGCAAACAAAGATAAATTATTTTTGGTATTTTTGTTTTGATGTGATGGGCGAAAGGTGAAATGTAAAGTAATCTCACTTAACAGTAAATACTTCCGACACTACTTGCAACGCGATTACACCATTGAAAATTAAACCACTTACAATTCTGTCTCCTCTCCCTATAGAATCGCGAGTCCAAAATTGCAAGATGATCTCCTCTTCAGCATACAGGCATCAACCCGAAGCCAAGGCTAAAAGCTTTACGATCTCCTGAAATATGAGTCGGCGCTTGGTGAAAATGTCTTCCCTTCCCGCGACGCGATCACTCCTCACAGTGGTTGTCAGGCACTGTGTTTGGCTCGGAATCGACCTGACATCAGGCAAGTATCCTCACAAACCTCCGATGATTAGTGATTATGATGGTGATAACGATGGTTGGTGTGATACTTCGGAGAATCGCCGATACTGTCTGCAGAAAGCTCAGTGCTCCTCCTCTGTATACACTGGTCGTCCATCGATCACACACACTTCTTCTTTTTTTCTTCTTTTCTTTTATATTTCTTCAGTAGTAACTGCTTCTACTTGAATGGTCGGTTGGATTTCCTTTCTTCAGATCAACGGCGATGATTTCTTTCTCCCTACGTGATTGAATTCCTGCGTGATACGTGCAAACGTGGTTTTTCCTTCCAACTGTCTGTTCCTGCAACCGCTACAGTGGCATATTAGAAAATATATAGTCCGTGGAGTTATAGATAACTTAACGGACTTCCTTCGTTGATTTAACTATAAAACACGTGCAAAAATAACAACTTAAGTTTATAACGCTAACCTAATGTGTTGCCTTAGTGTTCAATATAGCAACTCAACGCGTACAGTTATGCTAACTTAACGAGTTATAACTTAAGTAAATCTACCAGATCTCGACACGTGTCAGTAGCAATTTAAACATAAAATAACATTTCGGAGAGTTATAGGTCTAACTATCCGATGCTCAGATGTATTTTCGGATACTTAAGAATTTCACAGCCTGCAATTTACCGACAGTTCATAAATATACTAAATTAACATTAATTCCCCAAAATTAAGCAGATTCTTCAATTAAAGCATATAACAATGCAATTATAACATAATGGCTTAATTCTCATATGATAAGCTAAATATTATGCAATTAACCATCATTTAACCATTAATAATATGCACTTTTTCATTCTAAACACTCTTCTATATTGTTTTCTTTTGGATTATCTAATCTATTCTATATTCTAGTGTACAAAGTAGAATTTATTCCTTGATCTAAATGGGCGCTGAGATGTTTGGTGAAAAAAGACTCCTCTTAGTACATTTATTGTACAGAATTGATCAAAATTTTTGTCCTTTTTAAGAAGGATAAAGATGATTGTTGTTCAAACATAAAGCGGGTCATACAAAGTAGCATATTAACTCAATTGGTTAATAGGAGAAAAAACAACAAAAATAAATAATCAAGGACAAAGGAAGAACAGAAAAATTTCCCATAGATTAGATTCCTTCAAGTAGCATATGTAGTTGAATATTTTCACTCGACAATTATAATTGTTGGGTGAATTCCCCCAAAAATTATATATAACATCATATATATTCATCCAAAAATTATATATATATATATATATATATACAATTTTCCTAGATGAACACAAAACATATATATTCCTAGATCAACATGGAAGACTTCTCTATCGTAATAGATGCACAAATATTTTACAATTGGCTTCTATTTTTTCATTTTTTACCATCATTAAACTAAACACAAATGAGGTGCATTTACACCTACTATCAAGCACCGACTCCTGTAAAAACTCTAAAGTTAACTATGTTTGGGCGATAGCAGAACCAGGATGGGTAACCATCTAGGAAGTTCTCGTGCAATGCTTATGAACTAGGATGGGTGCTTAAGTGCTGGCAAGTTATAGGTGTGTGCATCATTTACTCAATTCACGTGTTAATATTGCAAGTATTGCCTTAGTGAGTGTTCATTAAGACTCACATGTTATCACCTTTATTGATACTCCTAGAGTATCAAAAAAAAAAAACTAATACATAAAAGCTAGGTTTTAAATAAACAAAAAGCATAAAAAGGATAATTTTGATTCTCAAGTGTATTTTACAGACATCTAACACACAATACAAACTTGTCTAGAATAAAAAGTGGACGGTGTAAACAAATATTGGTGAAGACTAGAAATATACACAATATCATGCAAAAGAAAATATTTGACAACTCCAATACTAACAATGCACAAGCAAAACAAAAGTAAAAACATGACCACAAAAATGCTTAAGTATACTAAATATTTCTTTATCGTGTTCCATTGACATCAGGTGTTGCTACATCTTGAACTAAATGCCAAATGTAGCATATAGGCGAAGTTGAAGAAGTTCCAGAAGCAACACCAGGGGAAGACGATTCATCAAAAAGAACATTTTGAGAAAGATAAATTCATCTAGTAGATAAATCAATTTTGACATTATTCAACAACTCTATTCTGCTCAAAAGTATGGAGATAAGTAAACTGATGACAAATTCCTTTTTGTTCAAGTAAATTGCAGAAAGAGGTGTTAGAAAATTCCCCTCCACCATTAGTTTGTATCAATTTCACAAACATATTGTATTGATTCTCAATGAATTTGAAAAAAAGGTAAAAATTATAGGAATGTCGTATTTATTTTCAACTGAATAGAACCACATGAATCGAGAACGAACAGGAAAAGGTTTAGTAATCTTTCTCAAAGGACAAACACGACAATAGTCCTTATTCATAATAAAAATTGTTTGAATTGGAAGATGAACAAGAAAAGTGACAACAATTGTATCAGGTGTATAAGCTATTTCAGGCACATAAGGAAGTAAAAAAGTCCACTGAAAAATAACAAAATCTGTAGTTCCAAAAATTAGAACCAACTAATTTTTCAGTGGAAAGATTAGGGACATTACCATTGTTGGAAAGGTAACTACAAAAAAACTCGAAGATCAGGGAAAGATTAGGCATTCATACTCGATCCGTTTTACTTGATGAGGGACGCAAGCAGCGGCAAGTATCTCCCACCGTTCAAGTGCCTGACGCTGGAGCAGGAGAAGGACGTCGACAAGTTGATCACCCGACTGTTGCCACTAGAGGAGGCTCACATTGCGCTGATGGAACTGATGAAGTGGAGATCTATGCGCAGGCCGTCCAGATGAAGTAACGGGACCCAATGACAATGGGCGGAGATGGGTTTCGAAGCGGCTTTCGAAGGTCGGAAGGGTTGCACGCCGTGTATGCGCAGGCCGTCCAGATGAAGCAACAGGACTCGACGACAAGGGGTGGAGATGGGTTTTGGAGCGACCTTCGGAGGTCGGAATAATGGAGAAGGGTTTCGAGAGGTCGGAGTGCTCGGGCTTTCCTCGCCTTTCGGAGGGTCGGAGGACGGAAAGTTCCGAGATGCGATCTTTCAAGACTTTCCCTGGAAAGTTTCTAGTATAAATACACACTTTCCGATCTGCACAAACGTTAGGAATCTCACGTTTCTTCATGCACAACAACACCTCTATTTGCCACGCCTATAATCGTAAGGTCCTTCGGTTCCACTGCTTGCCGTCGTCGATGCCACCCTACAAGCAAAAAGGCGAGTACCTCTAGGTCTGTAGAAAGTCCCTTCTTGTCGCGTAGAAAGCGAGGACAAAGCCCTCAGGATGTCCTCCTCTTCTAAATTGGCTGACTACTACATTTCGCCACATGGTTAATCTATTGAATTGTAAACCCATTGATCATATCATATTAATCTCTCTCTCTCTCTCTCTCTCTCTCTCTCTCTCTCTATATATATATATATATATATATATATATAATGCACACTATATATATACATATATATATATAGGTTATGGTGAGAAGGGAGGGAGGAAAGGGGAAATAAGTGGTTGGAGCCAGAAGCAGCCACGTACGGTGCGCATAATTCTCGATCGATCTATACATATTTAACCCTAAAACCAGTGAAGGAAACGATTGCTACCTCCCGTTTGTTACGGCCGGGGATCTTACGTACGTGCGTATGGTCGTCAGCACGACCCGTCCCTCTTCGGCCCCCTGCCGGATCCCCCCAAGCACGCTCACGCACATCGACATAAGGGCCGTAGCTTGACGCCGAGGACCCGGTGTTCGGACATATTCGACTCACCGGCCGATCGATGGTAGCGGATGTGACCATAGATCGATCATTCTCGACATGTATAAATATTAATGACGTACGCGCATGTCAGCATGCATAATTTGATGGCTGTTGCTCTCTCAGTTGTGCATTAGGGGGGAGGTTGATTCGGATCATCGTACCATCAGTTCAACATCATCCTACGATACCCCACGTTATTCTTTTCATGGCAAAGATGAAAGGCTTGTTCAAGGGAATAAAGAACATATCCAACATGTTTGGTACGTACGTACGTGAGCGCGTATACTTTTCTTCCAAATCCTTGAATATTGACTGAAAGGAATTTCTTCGTCGCAGTTTACAAAGACCATGAGATGGAGATCGGTCACCCGACGGACGTGCGCCACGTTGCCCACATTGGATGGGACGGTGGATCTGTAAATTCTCCAAGTTGGGTACGTAATGCATATATATGTGTTGTATGTATATATGTATCGATCACAGTCACAACTTAATTGCATTGATAAGTAGCATGCATGACTGGTTTCTCATTTTCTTCTGAATACTAATTAATCGTGCGTCCTCCTTCGCGTGCGTAGATGGCGCAGTTCCAGACGACAAGTGAATTCTCGGCAACAGCGACTGTCAGCGACTTCGGACAATCAAGAGATGTTTCATGGGCTTCCGAAGAAGGTAAATCATTTTCTTTTCTTTTAATGCTGCCCTCCCTTTTTTATTGAAAGCAAATAAATCTTATCTTCCACGTATGTATTTATTAATTTATAAAGGATTTTGGTAGCCAAATTCTATGGATGGCATCGTATTTTTTAAAAAATCTCACTAGCTATATATGCTAATTAAAGAAAATAACATAAATAGAAAAGAAAATAAACTCAAAAAAGTAATTTTGTTTCTATATTTTAATGAAAAAAAGTCTTGTTTAGATCATAACAACAATTCAGAGATAAATACATACTCTAAGAGTATTGTTGAGCCTGATAATCTTAATAAAGCAGCAACATAACTTATAAGAGCTACGTAACCAACATATATAATTAAATAAATCACCTTTTTTAAGGAATAAACATGATAGTTAAATTGCCTGATCATATGAAAACCTTGCTGTCATTAGTTACAGAGCCCTGCTCTAACTCACCAAAGGTGTCTAAGAAAGTGAAGCGAAGGAAGCCCAAAGTATCATCTCCGTCGTCAACAAGATCTTCCTCAAGGTCATCAAAGGGAAGGCCAAGATGCGCAAATGGCGCAGAAAGAACTACGGAAGGATTGCAAGATGAGATCCAAGTCAACTCATGAAAGAAGAAGAAGAAGACGACAATGATGGCGATAACATTTCCTACAGCCACAAACGTTTGTTTCCCATTCCAACTTATAAAGGAAATTAAGGAGTTAAATATATGTGTCTAGCATTTTTTTTTTCTTTATCTACAAACAAGGACAACAAAAGCATTCGAATGCAAAGATTTTCATCCATTTCCAAGTTGAAATTTGGGATGAAATACTAAAGTATATTAAGTTAAATTAAATACTTGCAAATCTACACGTCGGTTATTTTGTATGTAGCTTTTCACTTTTATCTTTTATATGCTTTTTGCATGTGTTTTTCATAATGGTAATGTTTTTGTATTTTCCATGATTTGAATTCTAAAGAAAGGTAAAGATCTAGCACAACTGTCTTTAGTCAACAAAGAGACTATGGATTCAATATCTAAAACTTCAATGTACGTAACGTTATCTATATACGAAGTAGAACTTATATGTTCATATGCAATCCACCAATTCATGGTCATTAGTCGTATCAACCAAATGGAATGAGGACGCAAAGTCTACTTGGAAAATATGATAATCTAGCTTTATTTTCCTAAATGCATAAATTTCAATCTGAGTGTGTCGTGCAGAAAGTAATCTTCATGAGCATACCTACGTTGCCACTAATTATATAGTTCTTCTTTGTTCCATAATTAAGTGGAAGATATATAGGTAACTGGCGGCTGTGAAGTAAATTAAAATTGAGTTTGAGTTGTAATACAAATATGTCTAAAATCATCTACGTCTAATATCATGCATAATATACTGGTATCAAGTAGAATTGATGAATCAACCTTGGTTAGCAGCATCGCCTAAAAACATTAATTGGAAGTAGTTAGAAAATGAGTGATTTACTATATGAGGCTTTTAATTACAATTTTTTCGGATTGAGTATTACCAATACCAAACCATTGAGATACTCATGGAGCTACACTAAAATACTAAAACACTAATCACAGAGACAATTAACATGATATGCTTCATGCATGTTTTTCAACTCTTTTAATATTTCATGCATTTCAGCAATGGTTCATTCTTTTTTCATATTTATTACGTCTAAATTCTATTTTTTGAAAATCAATGGGATAAATAATTACATAATGCGAAAAGATACAGTAATTCACACGTCACCATCATGTATAAAACCGCATATATGCATGAAACTGCATATGTGCTCTTCGTACACACGTACCAGGTCTGTGTGCAACGTATAAAGGGATTTGATCACATCCGGTTCTGAATTTTTAAAACAAGATTAAATATATCGCTGATAATATTAAAAAAAATTAGGGACGTTAATATTCATACACGTACAAATTCAAAGGCTCAATTTCCTCTCAAACAAATCAAAAACGTAGAAGGTTAATTTCAGTTTCCACGCATGCACGGCACGAAACGAGACAACTCACTAAACTAATCTCAAGACAAGCTCATGTCGCTTCCATTTCTGCTCATGAAGGAAGCACTGCAGAAGTCAAGCTGGATGCGTCATTCCATCTCCCTCTACCCCCTCTTCCCTATGTGCCTCGATCCCTCTAGTATGTATCATCGATCAGTCCTTGTTACTTATTTCATTGAGCTAGCTTGCTGACTAAATTAATTCCTTATATAATCGGTTGAAAAAGTCTTCTCTGTACACGTACGTATGCAGCTCTCGAAAAAAAAATTATAAGTTTGTCGCTCAAGATCATGGTCTTATGTTGCAGGCTCGGATGAACTTGTCGGAGGCATCGACGTACTTGGACCAGAGGACCCGTAGCTCCGGGAATGCTATGTCGAGCCACGGCTTCGCTCGTCCGTTGAAGTGAACCACGGCCGCACTCTCCGCTTCCGTGACGCTGGTGTTCTCCTGGTACCCCAGCCCCAACATGTGCCAGTAGCGTTCAATGATGTGGACGTGGCCGTGGAAGGCGATCAAACCCGGAGGCAGAGTGCCCAGCTGCCACAGGCTCAGCTCCGACTCCAAGTTCTGCGCGCGCGCACCAATTAATTTAGCAATATATATATATATATATATATTATTGTTATTATATATTATATATATATATTAAATATTGTTCAAAATTCATCCACGGTCCACGCGCCTACCTTTCTAACCCAGTGGTGGTAGGTCTGGCTGATGTTGGTCCTCCTCCACGCCTGGAGGTCGAAGATGTTCATGCCGTAAGCCCAAGCGCACTCCTGTGGATCGAAGGCCTCCGCTACCAACGGATGGGAGAAGTTGAGGTAGCTCCTGAATCGCTTGGACATCACGAACCTGTCGCTTCCCCGGCACGTTTGCACTGCCCCGTTCACCTTGCCCTTCATATCGATGTCCCAAAGCGGGGACAGGTCCGCCTGCACGACCACGTCGTCGTCCAGAAACACCACCTTCTTCAGACTGGGAAACAACTGCACGCAGGATGCATATGTCCATGTATATGTTGATTGATTATTAAGATTTACTAATTATTTAATTAATTGCCGATTACATCGATCGTAATCCACTAACTAGCTGGTAGACATGCTCTTGCACGCGTACAATTAATTAATGCACTTAAGTACGTACGTACTAATTAATTCATTCATTCATTACCTCAGGCAGGTAGATACGTATGTGGTTCATGACGGAATTGTACTTGGGACTGAGAGCCTGCAGCTTGGCTGCGACGACGTAGGGCTTCTCCTTGGTGGTGGCCACGATAGCTGATGAGCCTCCCCGGAACTGGGATCTCACCGTCCTGTCCTTCTCCATCACCTCCATGACAGGGACCCTCCCTCTGGCGAACCAGTCGAAGTGATGGAGCCCCTTTACCTCGATGATGGCCGGGTCCAGCGTGTGCAGGGAGAACCACGCGTGCATGGCAGCGAAGGTCTTCCGCTCAGTGATGACGTGGAGGACGACGCGGTCGGGACGGATGGAGTTTCGGACGAGGGAGGCGGCCACCACCGATGCTGCGAGGACATTGTCGGAGGCGAGTACGAAATGGTGAAAGGAGGGGTCGACGAGGGCGGGCACACGCTCGGGGGACGGAATCTGGAGGCGGGCGGCGGCGTTGGAGGAGTACTCGTCGGCCAGAGCGAGGCTGAGGCAGTGGACCTGCTTCGGTATGCTGTTGGACGCCACGTGACGGTACAGATACTCTTGGATCTTCGCCATTCTCGTCCTTTCCTCCAGCAGCGACACCTAAAACACGATGATGATTATTTTGTAGCAATATTTATAATATTTGATCCTCGAACTTAGGAAAAATGTACGTAATAATGATATATAAATATATATTATATTATATTAAATGATTGCTTTTACCATGGATCTTAATTTGAGGGCGAAGGTCTTGAGGTCGTGTCTGCGGCTCCTCATCTGGAGGAGGAATTCATCCAAGGATTTGGGGACGTCGGCGTCGGGGACTTGGCGGTCGTCTCCCACCACAAAGATGCTGTACATCTCTTCGGGAATTGCCTGCTGCATGCGTACGTACGTAGAATTCATATATATCCATGCATACTCAAATTTTGAAGTAAAACGTAAATATATAGGGAGAGAGGCAGGCAATCAAGAAAATGCATGAATTTAGTTGTCACTTACCAAGGCTTCAGGCCTCCCTCCCCAGCTTCTCGGGTTTAGGATCCTCCCCATGCAACCTAAACACATTTACATATCATCACGTGCACGTAATATATATGAATGTATATATATATATATATTCATGAATGTATATATGTATATGAACTATTCATTAATTAAAACAGAACATCATAATAGATTAACACTCATGAAAAGCACTCTAGCCATTTTTGATATTATGATATAAAAGAAATCCAATTGGTTGAACGTTTTTTCTTCATTTTGGTGAAATATATTAAAAAATTTCTTGTTGTATGTACGTAGTACCAATTAAAGATATCAGTTCCCAGCTGCGATGGAGAACATGCAAAGGCACGAAACCAATTAAGAAAAGGACCTTGCAACCAACAAAAACATGCATGTAGTTAATCTGACGAGCTCTGAGTTGGTACATCATTGTCCCACCTTCTACGTACGGTTAATTGCCACATATAACATTCCCAACAAAAACATGCATGTAGTTAACTAATTACAAGTAATCTAAGAGGTCTGTCCCAGGTGCTTTACTTGTATATCATCTTGCATTAGGGACAATACATATAATAATTGATTGGTTGACGTAACTAAGGACTTGTTAGCTGTATCGATTCAAACATACGTAAAATGTCATTTTCTACTAATATTTAAGATTAGAACATACTATAAAAAAAATTACATCTAGAACATCGATCCATATATCTCAAGCACATACGTAAAGTGATTAGCCACTTGACATCTGATAGATAATTAAAGCGAAAGGTCGTGTCGCATATATACGCTGTGTTTGGTGGGAGACGTGAAATGAAAACTAAGTTCATGAAAATCCATGCATGTTTAAATCCAGCGAATGTTAATATATGCACTACGAGTCGGTATCTCTACCTAACAAAAAATTGAAAGTCCAACGTACTTGCAATATTGATCAAACGAGATTATCCATCATCGATTGTGAAATCTCAACATAAATACACGCTACGTACAATTAGCTCTCAATTAATTCGCCCACATATATGTATAAAGCATCCAGACATGAATTAAGAATGTAAGAATCCAAAATATGTGGTTTAGTTTATGGAAAGCAGTGCCAACTTTTACTACTACTATGCTGTCGCCATTAAAACGGTACATCCGAAAGTAACGGTCGTTTCCTAAGGAAAAAAAAAACTTAATCATTCCTCCTAGAATACTTGACATATACTATACCACTTAAAAAGAATGTCATTATAATGTGTTGATTAATTTCCTGGTATATTAACTACTAAAAAACATAGTCAACTAGCTTTACGTTTATAGTTACAGTTATTTATTTGTAATTACGTTTAATCCAATCATGCATTCATTTATTTTCATGAAATTAAAATTTAATGCTAGCTAGAAAGAATTGTCATGCGTATATATATATTCGCACTAGCTATGTTATGATAATTAATTGTACGTGTATGGAACAATGGATTAAATCGATCGATATTATCAAAAAACATTGGAACAAATTTATTTGACGTACCCATGGGCGAGGAGCAGTCGGAGGCTGCTGCAGCAAGGTCGATGGTGGGCATGGCGGTGATAAGGAAGGCGAGCCTGAGCAGGAAAGGGAGTAGCAGGAGAACGTAGAGCAGCATGCGGTAGGGCAGAAATCTGGACCCCAACCTCATCCTCACCAAGTACTCCCTCACCCCACCGCCGGCCTTGGAGGATGAGGGCAGCACCGTCACGTGCCGAAGGCTGGGCGATATGTGCAGCTGCATCCTTTCTTATGTATATATAAGAAATACCTGTCAATGATACGTGCGCGCCGGCGGCCGGCCCGATGATTAATCGCGGTGTGGGTTGCTGCTGCCACGCGCGGACGCTTCCACGGACCGAGCTAATTAATTATCCTGGAGTAGTGATGGTCGTCGTTCCAAGGGTTAATTATTGAGCGGAGGCTGGGCCAATGGGACGGTGGCTCTTGCCGTAGAGGAAGAGGAGCAGATCGAAGAGGAAGGAGGAGGAATGGCTAGTCTCAGCACCAGCAGAGGCAACAAGGTTGTTGGAATTGGATGAAGAGGGAGACGTCGTAATTAAGGGTGTTTATTGTGGGTTGGTGGATGGTGATCGACGACTGGGCTCTGTGATTCGCTTGGGTTGAAAGCATGTTTGCGGCTGCGATGGTGTTTTCCGAAGAGATAAATATGTATATATAATCCTTCAAATGTAGTTGGGGTGTGGTACGCACGCTAATATTTTAAGCTTGAAAGAGACAAACCAACGAGGGAAGTTCTGGTGCGACTTTTCTTGTGATGATCATGGTAACCGGAAAAATAAATAAACATTTCTTCAGATCATGTTTTACGCAAACATTTCTTTAAACCTAAGGTTTAAGGTTTAGGATTAGAATTTAAGGTTTGTTTTCTTTAATCAATTTTTTAAACAAGTAACACAGTTAACGTTTTGTGAAAAATAGCGAACATATATATCGTCGTTATTATGCTCTTCCTAATTAGGGTATATATCCTCGCCAGCAATTTTTAAGGCGATGCTTAATTTATAAATAACCATAGTGAAGGTATTGTGAGTGAATTTATTCTCGTTAAGCATGAATAGTATCATAGATTACAAGTTGTGAGGACCCTACACTTTCAAGTATAATGTGTAACGAAATCTTGGATAATATTATATATAGTTTTACACTTGTACATGCTACATGTTAACAAATATGAAATGCCGATGTCTCCACGTTATGCAAGATATTTGAATAATTGTACCAACAATTTATGATATTGGATAAGTCATGTAATTATCTTGGCTGATTGGAAGTTCTATTTTGCACATTCAAGTCTACAATATGTTTCTTTCTTATGATAGTTCAATTCTCACCATCATATTGGCTTTTATTATTTTGGCTAATTTTTTCAGGTGAGGAATTGTGATTTACTTAAGTAATGTAGTTCCATTACACTACATTTGGGATGACAATCGACAAAATAGAACCTTTGTGAAAGTAAGCAATCAAACTCTCTTAACCAATTAAGCTAGTTGCCACATGTTTGGATGAATCTAAAAATGTAAGCTATAGCTTTGAATCTATGATTTTCTTTTAATATTCGTTCATATGAGAGAACTATAATTTGTTGAAACCATCATTTAAATAAATAAATAAAAACATTTTTGTAGATATTTGGATAAATATGGGGTTTCTGGCAAAATAAATATAGCAATTTTGATTGTTGTTTCTTTCTATTGTCGAATAAGCATAGTCATCTGTTTATATCAATTTATAATGCATTTGTCTACTTACACTATTAATTATAAAGGAAAGAGGAAAGAGAAGAGATGGATGGCATTATGCCCAAAAATTGTATACATATCGATGTAAATTTAACAAATATTATTTAAGATCAAAAATAGAAAAGATATGTAAGGAAAACATGCGTGGGAAAGAGAAACAAGAAGTGGGGGAAGAACACATGAGAGAGAAAAAGGTAAGGAAGAAGAGGTAAAAAGAAGAAAGGAAAAGACTTGTGATAAAAAATATGTTATTTGTAGGATTGTATGGCTATATAAGAGGTGGGTGAATTGCGTTTTTCAATATTTTTGAATATAATTGAAACTTTAAAACTCAAAAACAAATCGAGACACTATTTTCATAAAATCATTTTTATTCAAGGTTTCAATTACAATATATAATTCAATTCTCCTTAGAAATTGTAGATGCAATTATATATCGATACCATATTTCATCTATACAATTTCATAACTACAAACAGAGAAAACTAATATGCATAATTTAAAACATTTCTCCCTGTTTGAGATCTTTCTTCTTCTTTTTCTTTTTCTTCTTTAGTAATTCTTTAGTGACGAATATTTTGTCTTTCTCTACTTCACTGAATTTTGTTTTCTCCTGATACTTCAGATCTTCAGTGACATAAATCTGACTTTTTCTACTTCACTGAATTTTATTCTATCTGATACTTCAAATCTTTAGCAACATATATCTTATCTTTTTATACTTCACTAAATTTTCTTCCACTTAAGAGTTTTTCCCCAAAGAGGTGTTTTTGATCCCTAAAAAGATTTTTCTTTTGGTGTGCAAGGATAACTGATCAACGAGAATTCTATGTCTTTTATACTATATCTTCATTTCATGCATAACCTCCACGTTTAATCACTACCAGTTTTTCACTTCTTCACGTTTTTTCTTTTTCCTTCATCGAAATACACACGTTCTGACCCACGTTTACATTTCGAATTTTCTTTAATCATTAATCCTGGATCTTTGAAAAATTTCCTACAAAATAAACTTTCTCTTCCAAAATTTTTCATCAAGTATAATAAGAAGTCATTACTTTAATGTTAACTAAACGAGTAACACAAGTAGATATATAACTTAACGAGTTCCTCATATGCCAACTCACGTGACAAATACTATAAGTAACTCAACGAACTATCTCTATTGTGTTACAGACAACTCAACGAACCATCTCTGTTGTGTTACAGATAACTCAACGAACCAATAATAAACAAATGTTTTTATAATAAGAATTTTACCACGTGCAAAAATAACAACTTAAGTTTTCTAACGCTAACCTAACGTATTTCCTTAGTGTTTAATATAACAATTTAACGCGTTTAGTTATGTTAACTTAACAAGTTAAACATGTGCACCTCACGTGATACAATATAACATTCGTAACTTATAATTTCACCACGTGTACAACACCAACTTAACGAGTTCTTCTCTTCTTTTACTCACTAGCTTAACGAGTTCTCACGTGACCTCTATACGAACAAAACTCTAACTTAACGAGTTGTCTAAACGTGTACTGTTCATGATGCAGAAAATATAACTTTAAAACATATCATGCTTTTTATTAAAAACACACGTTAACTTAACATTTAGTTAAATGAGAAATTAATGCAACGAAACAACTAGTTATTAACTTAGTATAATTTCAGATCCAATACAGACAAGTATTTATATCAGTAAGCTTTTTCTGTATTAATTGATGATTTTAATTTCTTTTCACAAGCAATAGTAATTAAGCAAATATGATTATTTTCATTCAGCACACATCATCAAAACAAAATACTCAACAATCTCCCCCTTTTTGGTGATGAAAAAATCATATTAAATCAATTATGAAATATATTTAACTCAACAAAGCACCTTTGTTGGGTTAACTTTTAATTCAACAAACAAGTTTGTTGACTTAAGTTCACTCAAGCTTATTTCTATTGTTTGTGTAAATTTCACCTCTCAGAAATAAAACTTTCAGATGTCAATAATTACATAAGTATCATTTCTCTTCCTTTCATTATATAATTTAATAACCATATAATTTTCTTTCAGATTACATTATCATTTGTCAGATTACAATAACCATATAAATATCATCTCCCTTTATAATATATACAATTAAAATCATAATCATCTTTTTCTCTCCCTTTTTGTCATTAATCAAAAAGATAATTACATAGAATATATATATTAAGAGATATATTTACAACAACGCTTTTTGTAAACAAGAATAAGAATTGTAAACATTTACAGAAAAATGTATTATTCAATGAATCAAACAATGAATACAAATATTACATTTTGTAATCAGATACAAGCAAACAGACAGTTATCTATTTCTTCTAAGTATATCACTTATAGTATTACATATTTTATCTCCTAGATGCCTAATATCATTTCTGATGTCGTTAAGCACATCATCTAGGTCAGGAGGTAGCTGGGGTTGCTATTCTGCTTGAACTAAATAACTTGGTTGTTGTTGTATATGGTTTGTACAATCAAGTTGTTGTTGTTGAGGTTGATGCATAGTGTTTAGAATGAAAAAGTGCATATTATTAACAGTTAAATGATGGTTAATTGCATAATATTTAGCTTATCATATGAGAATTAAGCTATTATGTTATAATTGCACTGTTATATGCTTTAATTGAAGAATCTGCATAATTTTGGGAAATTAATGTTAATTTAGTACATTTTTGAACTGTCGGTAAGTTGCAGGATGTGAAATTCTTAAGTATCCGAATTTTCTGATATTTTAGACAGTTATGTTTAACATACCGGACATATTTCAGACAGTTATGTTTAACAAACCGAACATGTCGGATAGTTATGTTTAAATTACCGAACAGTTAAGTTTTGAAAGAATATTTTATTATTTCCTAAAGTACACGTGTCAAAACCATAATGTATGGCTTAAGTGAACTTTTGGTGAGTTATCTATAACTATCCGAAATTGCAGCTGGACATCGGACAGTTATATATGTAACTCTCCGAAATCTTTTTTTATTTATAAAATAGCTGAGGACACGTGTCATGTTTTAGAAAAGTGAATTAAGTGGATTTTTGGTGAGTTATCTCTAACTATCCGAAAGTGCAGTTGAGCATCGGATAGTTAGACCTGTAACTCTCCGAAATGTTTCTTTTATTATTAAGCTACTGCTGACACGTGTCGAGATCTGGTAGATTTACTTAAGTTATATATCGGTGAGTTATTTGTAACTATCTGAAATGCATCTAAGCATCGGATAGTTAAGTTTATAAGTATCCAAAATGCACCTGAGCATCGGATAGTTAAATTTATGCACGTATTTTATAGTTAAATCAACGAAGAAAGTCCGTTGAGTTATCTGTAACTCCACGGACTATTTATTTTCTAATATGCCACTGTAGCGGTTGTAGAAATAGGACAGTTGGAAGAAAAACCACGACTACACGTATCGCGCAGGGAGAAGAAAGCATCGCCATTGATATGAATGAAGGAAATCCAACTGACCATTCAAGCAGAAGTAGTTACTACTAAAGAAATATAAAAGAAAAGAAGAAAAAGAAGAAAAGGGTGTGATCGATGGACGGCCAGTGTGTACAGAGGAAGAGCACCGAGCTTTCTGCAGGCAGTATCGGCAATTCTCCAAAGTACCACACCAACCATCATTACCACTACCACAATCACCAACCATCGGAGGTCTGTGAGAATACTTTCTTGATGTCGGGTTGATTTCGAGCCAAACACAATGCTTGACAATCATTGTGAGGAGTGATCGTGTCGTAGGAAGGGAAGTCATTTTCACCAAGCGCCGACTCATATTTCAAGAGATCGTAAAGCTTTTAGCCTTGGCTTCAAGTTGATGCCTGTATGCTGAAGAGGAGATCATCTTGCAATTCTGGACTCGCGATTCTATAGGGAGAGGAGACAGAATTGTATGTGGTTTAATTTTCAGTGGTGTAATCACGTTGCAAGTAGTGTCAGAAGTATTTACTGTCAAGTGAGATTACTTTACATTTCACCTTTCGCCCATTTCCATGTTCATATTAAAACAAAAATACCAAAAACAATTTATCTATGTTTGTATGTTGTATTTGAGTGTTGTATTGTTTGTGTTGTATCGTGATTAATGTTATCTTTATTAGTGTTGTGATTGTTTTATGTTTATTTTAGTTTTACAGTTTACTGAAATTGGTTCGTTCAAAAGACTTAAAGATTTTAATGGTTACTGTTTGAATTATCTAAATGTTAGTATTGCTTAATGATAAATCCAATGTTAACTAATATTAAAGAGCTTAATTGATGTTATTTACAATCTGTGGAATCGCCCAATGGTTGACTGAATTCCTTTGTAAATAGCAGTATTAAAAAGAAAAGACAGGCTCGTGGAGTTAACTGAAGTCCACGAGGTTAGTCCGTTGAGTTAGCCATAACTCAATGAACTTTGTTTGTTAAGTTAACTGTAATTCAACGGAGGGCTTATTGAAAATACAAATTTGATTGTTAACAAACAAACAGTTCTCAAATTCTTCAGCAATTCCCTGTGGGATCGACCTGTACTTACACACTGATACAATAGACACTGTGCACTTGCAGTTAAAGTACAAATTGGAATTAATATCTAAATTGTATTAAAGGTTGTTTGTTTACTTCTAAAAGAAAGAATAGGCATAAAGATAAATTAACTAAGTAAAAAATCCAAGTTTTTCTGATGTAGTGCTGGGAAAACACAAACACATAGCCTAGAATTTTTACAAATCATTTACACTAAAATCTCTTGTGCCTTTAGTTTCAGAGGACTAGTCGGATAAATTCAATTGGCTTGCAAGGAGTCTACATACAACATCACCATAAAATAACTTTAAATTCATATGTTGTAGTTGAGAAGTAAAAACATCAAACCAATTGATTTGAATTCTATTCAGCAGACCATAAGTTGCATATAAAGAACTTCTGCTGACTTCCATATTGTGTACAACTCTCTGAAATAAATTGGCATGCAATATATTTGCAATAAACATTGCCTCTGCATTCAGATTTTCCATTAATCTCATTTTAGTATATACATCTGTAATTTTTGATAAAGACTGAATGTTCCATTCTAGTTATCTAATCATGTCAAATCTGTTTGTAACAACAACACCTTCATTCTTTAATCTCAAAACTTCAAAAATTATTTCAGGAGATAATATTAACTCCTATTTATTTATTTGAGTTTTCAGTATATTTTCATTCTTGACCAGATTGCTATAAAAAGCTACAATAAGCTCTATGTAATGCTTCCATTTCATTCCAACTGGCAAGAATTGAATGAGGCCTTAAAACTCAAATAGATCTCTTATTTTCATCAAATTTCTGAATTTTATTGGACGAGCATGTAGAATTTGACATGTAATCAGATTATTGTATTTCTACAATGCTTCCTTAGATCTAAAATGAATTGAATTACCTTGAATTTGTAATACTGTACACAAAGAAGGTGATACCTAAAGCCGTGATTCAGAGTTTAATTCATCTTCAGGAACTTCTTCTTCAAAATGAATGTCATGTTGTTCCTCTACGAAAATATTTTCTTGAAGCTGCTTAGGTAAGCTTGATTCTTCAACTTCAACAGTGTAAGGAACATCTTCATTATGCTCAACATTCATCTGTTCAGTCTCTATAAAATTATTAGAGTTCAATTTTTCCACAAATTCTACAACCGGTGTATCTATTTGTAATTGTTCATTTTGTTCAACAGATATCTCCATTGATACATGCTGTGAATTCTCATACTCTACTTCTATAGATTTTGAAGAAGGCAGGTTGACGTTTAGCTCTTCTGGAGTCTTAACTTTTTCGATATCTGCTACTCCAAACAATTCAGCTTGTGAACTAGTTACTGCCTCAACATTGTCAATTATATCTGCAATAACTTGTTCAATGTCAGGTGTCTGATGCTCTGATTTGTCAATTTCTGCATCATCAAGACTTGAACTAATAGAAAAACTTGAGCTCATATTTGACTTCAATTTCTTCTCAAGTTTTCTAGCAAGGGAAAATAAAGTCTCATTATCTTCATCAGTTTCAGTATGTTCGGAACTGATGAGTTTATCAAATGCACTATAAGGTACAATGTCTAGACATACATTATCCTTTGGAAATAAATGTTCATCTGATTTTCCTTTTTCAGCAGACTTTGTTTCCTTAGTCATAATTTTTCTGATTTTCCTTCTATAAAATTTATGTTTCTCATCTTCAAGTATTGTTATTTTCTTTTCAAATTGCTCCATAAAAGTTTTCTGCTTTAATTCTTCAAAAGCACTTTTTATTGCTATAGTCTTTTGAAGACTGTCAACTTTTCTGTTATCTACAGCAATATTTGATTCTACTTATTTTGAATACAAAGGAGTAGGGATAGCTGATTCATGTTCTTCCTCAAATGCATGTAATCTTGTACCATTTATAAGTATTTGAGGAATTCTAGTTGATGTACCAACACCTTTTTCCAAATATTTTGCATACTATTTTAAAAATGCAATTTCAACACATTTCATTCTGTATTCTCTATCATATTTACTTCGAATACCCATATATGTAATATTTTCATCAGTATTTTGAAGCTTTTGTCTAACTTCATCTAGTATTCCTTGAGGAAAGAAGTATTCACTGTAAATTTGTGTTAACTTTTTGTCTACTCGAAGTATTTTCTTGAACCAAGTATGTGGAACTTCATTAGTATCTATTTCTTTTCCTTTTGCATCTCCTCTACTTTTGCCTTTTCCTCTACTATGACCCTTGTAGAACTTAGAGACCATCATTGCAGGTTGTAACAGCAACAAGCGGGAAAGATTTTCAGACAAAGTTTACGAATAACCTAAGTGCCTGTGTAATAAGTGTTTAAATAGGGTTTTTAGGCGAATAACTCAACTTGTATAAGTTTGGTTTGGATTTTAAATGAGTATTGAATATAGTTTATTCAATCAAGGTACTCGAATTATTCAAGTATAACTCGTTGAGTTAACTAACTTAACAAGTAAAATGCTATCTAGAGGCAGTTTTACACGTTACCTTATATAACATAACGTTTAGTTAGTACACTTTACTATAAAAAAAGTTTCGGATGTTTCCTTCCAAAGATAACACACATGGTATACTTAACATTATCTTGAGAACATTGTAAACTATTTTAACATTCTCTTCTTATGAATCTAAAATAGTTTGTTTGTCTTCTTAAATTGTTTCATCAAGATCTTAAGAGGACTTAAATTCAGATTAACCAAGATTTGTATTTTGAATTATATTAATCTATTTTGGACATTGTTAATCCTCCCCCTACAAATATACTTCTTATATATTCAATAACATACAAAATATACTTGTATAACAATAGATGTTAAGTATAACTATTCTTTTAAATTTTTTTTCAGAAACTTCTATTATCCTGAATTCATCAAAAATGATTTCCAAAATCAATTCCTACTGTATATGAATCAAAACACAACTTTGAAGTCAATATGATTAATTCAAGGAGAATAAAAGAATGTATCTCAAATAAACGTTTTCAAAAGTACTAATGTTGATTCAATAAATCAGTAGTCATATTGGTAGAAACTATATTTGATTCAAAGATATCTATAATTAATGAAACAACTTTTTCTTTTCAAAACAGTAAATATAGATAATTTTCTTTAAAAGTTAGTTTGAAAAGCTTGAATCATACAAGAGCTTTCTAATGTACCCATGTAATGAGCTTTCAGTCAACAATCCCAAATCTGATTAGGACCTTAGGTTGCCAGATTTAAAGAATCCCTTTTTAGGACAACAATCCTTACATACCTATTTGCTCAAGTATAAAAGACTTGTGATCAAACTGATCAATAAACTCTCAAAGATTTTTACTTTATAAGCACTTTTCATTTTAAGCACAGTATATATGTATTCCATTAATACATATGTAATAAAACACAAATCTCATACAATTTTTACTTCTATGATTTTACTGAAAATATGAATTAGTTTCAATAAGCTCATACTTTTGATTAACAATTTAAGATGATTTACATATAAATTATTCTACAAGTTTAATCAATCAAGTCAAATTTATGCATGATCATATGCAATTTCCTTGATTCAAAGAAAACAATTAATCAAAATTTCAGAATTTCAGAAATATTTAATGTTTTTCATTTACACTTCCACTTAAAATCGTGAAAACCATTAAAATTGATTACCCACTTAAAATCAATAAGATACTACTATGATTTTACAATAAATACATAGTATCTTAAGTAGTAGTTTAGATATTACTTAGATATTTATGATAAGTATATAATACCTATGAGGTGAACAACATCATCAACAATATTTATCTTTTTGTGGAGTTTAAGCATTTTACACATCACATAGCCTACAAATACCCAAATTTAGTCTTATGTTACAAAATGTATTTTCGTCTAGAGGTTTTGTAAATATATTAGCTAATTGATTTTTACTAGACACAAATCCTAATTTAATTTTTCCTTTAATTACGTTATCTCTTAGAAAATGATGTCTAACCTCTATATGCTTTGCTCTAGAATGTAATATAGGATTTTTGGAAAGATTTATTGTTGAACTACTATCACAACAAATCTCAGTTGTATCATAAGATAATCCAAAATCTTCTAAAGTTTGCCTTATCCACAGAATCTGAGTGCAACACAGTGCAATAGCAACATATTTAGCTTCTGTAGTAGAAAGTGCTACACAATTTTGCTTTTTACTAAACCATGACACCAAATTATTTCCCAATAATTGACATGTGCCACTGGTACTCTTTCTATCAAATTTAGATCCTACATAATCAGCATTAGTATATCCTATAAGATCTATTGAACTATCCTTAGAATAATACAGTCTGAAATTTTTAGTTCCTTGTATATATCTGAATATTCTTTTAACAACACTTGAGTGTGATTCTTTAGGATTAGATTGAAATCTAGCACAAGCACACAGCAAACATAATATCAAGTCTACTAATTGTCAAATAAAGTAAAGAACCAATCATACTTCTGTATTTTCTTTGATCTATTGATTTTCCTATGTCATCAATATCTAACTTTAAAGAAGTACTCATAGGAGTTCCTCGAATCCTTGTATCATTAAAATTAAATTTCTTAAGCATTTCATCTGCATATTTTTCCTGATTTAAAAATATACCTTTATCCATTTGCTTAATTTGAAGTCTTAGAAAATATGAAAGTTCTCCTATCATACTCATTTCAAACTAACTAGTCATCTCTTCAGAAAATATTTTTATCAATTTTTCAAAAGTTGCTCCATAGATTATATCATCCACATATATTTGAACAACAATCTAATCTTTACCATCTCTCTTGATAAATAGAGTATGATCTACTTTTCCCACGATATAACATTGTTCTATTAAAAAAGTAGATAATCTTTCATACCATGATCTAGGTGCTTGCTTCAAACCATATAAGGTTTTTTTCAATTTATACACAAAGTTAGGATTTTTAATATCTTCAAATCCAGGTGGTTGTTTTACATAGATTTCTTCATTAATTAAACCATTTAGAAATGCACTCTTTACATTCGCTTGATATAATTTAAAATCCATATAACAAGCATAGGCCAATAATATTCTAATACTTTCTAACCTAGCCATAGGAGCAAATGTTTCATCATAATCTAGTCCTTCCCGTGTATACCCTTGTGCAACTAATCTAGCTTTGTTTCTTATAACTTGACCAGTTTCATTTGTTTTGTTTCTAAAGATCCATTTTGTACCTATTATGGACTGATTTTCTGGTGGAGAGACTAATTCCCAAACATCATTTCTGATGAACTGATTTAGTTCTTCTTGCATTGCCACTATCCAATTTTCATTAGATAATTCTTCTTCTATATTCCTTGGTTCCACCATAGAAACAAACATACACATACTACTTAAATTTGCTGAAGCTTTAGTTTTAACTCCCTCATTAATATTACCAATGACTTGAGTAATGGGATGTGATGAAGAATAACGCCAATTTCTTTGATTTTCCTCAATATTCTCATCAACATCTAAAAGTTTGTCACTTTCATCATTAGTTTGATCATTTAAGTTCATATTTTTGCTTTTCTCAGATAAATCTTCAATCTCTCTATTGATCTCTAACTCTTTTGGGAAATTGATCATATCATCATTATCAACTTTAGATTGAAATTCTCTAAAAGAATTTTCATTGAAGCTTACATGGAGGGTTTCTTCAATAGTTCTAGAAGTCTTGTTATATACTCTATAGGCTTTACTTTTAGTAGAATAACCTACAAAAATTCCTTCATCTGCTTTGGCTTGAAATTTATCTCTTTTATCCTTAGTAGTAAGAATAAAACACTTGCAGCTAAATGGTTTCATATAGGAAATTTTTGGAACCTTATTAAACATAATTTCAAAATGAGTTTTATTAACATGAGGTCTTAAGTGACTTCTGTTAATAACATAACAAGCTATATTTACTACTTCAGCCCAAAGATTTTAAGGTAATTTATGTTCATTCAACATAGTTCTGGCCATTTCCTGAAGTGATCTATTCTTTCTCTCAAGAACACCATTTTGAGACGGTGCTCTTGGAAAAGAAAATCTGTGATCAATGTCATGATCTATACAATAATTATTCATCTAATCATTATCAAATTCAGTACCATGATCACTCCTAAGTTTTTGAACAGAGACACTTTGTTCATTTTGAACAAGATTGCAAAACATTTTAAACTTTTCAAAAACTTATGTCTTAGATGCTAGAAAATATATCCAAGTGTATCTAGAGAAGTCATCTACTAAAACAAATACATACCGTTTACCACCAAGACTCATGATTCTTGTTGGTCCAAATAGATCCATATGTATAAGTTCTAAAACTCTCTTGCTTGAAATATCAGTTTTGGATTTAAAAGAGTTTTTGTGAAGTTTACCTAAGTCACATGTATCACACATAAAGTCCTTTGAGTATTTAATCTTTGGTAAACCTCTCACTAAATGTTTTCTAAATAGTTTATGTAACAGTTTCATATTTATATGCCCGATCCTCCTATGCCACAGATATGCATCACTAGTTTCAGCTAGCAAACATGAATTTAAATCAACTACACTAGAAGATAAAGATAAAATACATACAGAACCTTTTCTTTTAGCAATAAACTTAATTTCATCTGTATTTTTATCAATAATTTTGCATACATTATCTTCAAACACTACATAGTATCCATTCTCAATTAATTTTATAACACTCAGCAAATTAAATTCTAGGTTTTCTACATATAGTACATTCAAAATAACACAAGTTGGAGTTACCTGAACATTATCCATACCTATGAATTTATCCTTGCTTTTGTTTCCAAATGTTACACTTCCTTTCATGGTATTTGTAAAATTTTGTAGTAGACTTTTTTGTCCGGTCATGTGACTTGATGTTCCACTGTCCAATATCTATTTTGATGTTATTTCCTCCTACAAAACAAATTAAGAAAAACTTTTTCTTGGTACCCAACGTTGTTGAGGACCAAGTTCTTTAAATGCATATTTCTTCTTTTTGTTTAAAAACAGTTTAACATTATCATTTGCATTCTTATTAGTTGTAAGTACTATAGACTTATCATTAGCATCATACTTATAGCATTATTGCTCTTATAATCATTTTTTTTGTTTTCAGATGTAGTATAACCAAGACCAAACCGATTTTTATCAGATGTTAATTTATTTTGGTCATGCTCATACATTTCAATAAGTTCATACCAAGATTTTGTACTCGTATTTGAATTTTTAGTACATACAAATCTTTTTCTGCATAAGAATTTTCAGATTTATCACATGTAGAATGAGTAATTAGTCTAACACTAGTGTTTTGAATTACATGCTCTGGTTTCTGAATTTTCAGTTTACTACAATTGTCTGAAATTTTAGAAACTGAATTTCCAGAACAAGAAACAAGATTTTTAGACACATTAATAGTTATGTTAGAAGTACATTTAGACAAATCACATTGATTTATATTATTACTACATGATTCATCCCTTGAATTACCTACTTCTACATATTTATTACATTGTTTCATGATAAAAAGAATTTTAGTCTTAGATTTACTTGAACTATAACTAATAAATCCTTTATTGGCTTGAGATTCAGGATATTTAGGATAATCAAATCCTAAGCCAAATTTATATGACACCATAGGGGTACTAGTTAAATTCCATTTCTCAATGGTAGAATTTAAATCTAACTCTCTCATTTTTAATTTATCAATCTCTAACTCAAGATCATTTATATTTTTTCTCAACACTTCATTTTCAAATTCTATCTTTAATTTTTCAGCATTTGTATTCTATATTTGTTCATGCAAGACACATTCATTAAATCTAAATTTATGCAAATCTCTAGCATGATTTCCATTATCACATTTAAACTTTTCTAAAGTAGTAGATAGGAAACAATTTTCTTCTTCCACAATGGACAAAGAGTTTCTAATATTCTTATTTTCCAGTTTACAAACTTTAAGTTTTTGTAATAATGTATGATAAGCACATAATAATTCATCAAAGTTAAAATCTAAATAACTTTCAAGATCAGATATTACCTTAGACTCATTTGTCATGAAGCACATAAGAGCAACGTTTGCTAACTCTGGTTCTCCTTCTGAATGTGAAGATTTTGATGATGATTCCTCAAATTCAGACTCTTCTGACATATCATCCCAAGTGACCTTCAAAGCCCTTTTCTTGTAAAACTTTTTCTGAGTTTTCTGAGCCGTCTTCTTCTAATTTGTCCTACTATACTTTTCATTTTTCCTTATAGGACAATCTAGAGAAAGATGTCCAGGTTTCTTATACTTGTAACATACATACTTTCTAGATGAAGAATTTTTGTCATTTAGTGATTTTGATGTTGAGGGTTTATCATTTTTGTTCCTTTGTTGTTTCCTAGCTTTCCATGCTTTCTTAAATTTCCTAATCAGCAAGATCAAATCCTCATCAGAATCAGTAGATATATCAAAATCTAAATTAATTTCAAAGGCTATTTCTTTCTTCATTTTTAGTTTGTTTTGACTCAGTGATTCATTTAATTGAACTTCATAAGCAATTAAGTTTCCTATAAGTTCATTCATAGTATAAACATTTAAATCCTATGATTCCTCAATTGGTGTTACTTTCTAAGACCATTTAGAACTTAGGGATCTGAGAATTTTCCTCACCAAATCCTTCTATTCAAAATTCTTTCCTAAGCATTTTAAAGAATTTATGATATCAAGAAATTTGGAAAACATCTCAAAAATACTTTCATCTTCATGCATCTTAAAGAATTCATACTTATGAATTAACATGTTTATCTTTGTCTCTTTAACTTGAGAAGTACATTCATGTAAAACTTCTGATGCATGTCACACCTCATAAGCAAATTTATATGCTGACACTTTATTAAACTGTTCATAACTCAATGTATAAAATAAAATATTTAAGCCCTTGGCATTCAGAGTTTCATTTTCTTTTTCAGTAATTGTCTAAGTATTATAAGGGGTAGATAACGTAGTATATGGTTTAAAAATCATGAACCACAACTTATGATCTATACTTTGAAGAAAAAATGTCATCCTATATTTCCAATATTCAAAATGTATTCCATCAAATAAAGGAGGACAATTAAGATTTTGGCCTTCATACAAAGAAAAATTAACATTTCCAGTAGCCATCTTACCTTAGATTTTTCAACCTATTTGATTTTAAACAGTCTAAAATGATAAAACAATTTGAGCTTTGTATCAAGAAAGTTAAACGTATGCTCAGATATTAATTTCTATTTAAAAACAATGAAGGCAGAATAAGTAATGATATTAAATAAGTTGGTATCGATTTTATATCAAAGATTATTAACAAAGCTCTAATACCACTTGTAGGATCGTATGGCTACACAAGAGAGGAGTGAATTGTGTTTTTCAACATTTTCGAATATAATTGAAACTTTAAAACTCAAAAACGAGTCGAGACACTATTTTCATAAAATCATTTTTATTCAAGGTTTCAATTACAATATACAATTCAATTCTCCTCAAAAATTGTAGATGCAATTATATATCGATACCATATTTCATCTATACAATTTCATAACTACAAATAGAGAAAACTAATATGCGGAATTTAAAACATTTCTCCCTGTTTGAGATCTTTCTTTTTCTTCTTCTTCTTCTTCTTCTTTTTCTTCTTCAGCAATTCTTCAGTGACGAATATTTTGTCTTTCTCTACTTCACCGAATTTTGATTTCTCTTGATACTTCAGATATTCAATGATATAAATCTGACTTTTTCTACTTCACTGAATTTTCTTCCATCTGATACTTCAAATCTTCAGTGACATATATCTTACCTTTTTATGCTTCACTGAATTTTCTTCCACCTAAGAGCTTTTTCCCGAAGAGGTGTTTTTAATCTTTAAAAAGATTTTTCTTTTGGTGTGCAGGGATAACTGATCAACGAGAATTCTATGCCTTTTATATTGTATCTTCATTTCATACATATCCTCCACATTTAATTACTACCAGTTTTCCACTTCTTCACGTCTTTTCTTTTTCCTTCATCAAAATACACACGTTTACATTTCAAATTTTCTTTAATCATTAATCTTAAATCTCTAAAAAATTTCCTACAAAATAAACTTTCTCTTCCAAAATTTTTCATCAAGTATAATAAGAAATCGTTACTTTAATATTAACTAAACGAATAACGCAAGTAGATATATAACTTAACGTTTCTAACTTAACGAATTCCTCATGTGTCAATTCACGTGACAAGTACTGTAGCTAACTCAACGAACTATCTCTGTTGTGTTACAAATAACTTAACGAACCAATAATAAACAAATGTTTTTATAATAAGAATTTTACCATGTGCAAAAATAACAACTTAAGTTTTCTAACGCTAACCTAACACGTTGCCTTAGTATTTAATATAGCAACTCAATGCGTTTAGTTATGTTAACTTAACAAGTTAAACATGTGCACCTCACGTGATATAATATAACATTCGTAACTTATAATTTCACCACGTGTACAACACTAACTTAACGAGTTATTTTCTTCTTTTACTCACTAACTCAACGAGTTCTCACGTGACCTATTTTAACCTTTAAGCATTTAACTTAACGAGTTCTCACGTGACCTCTATACGAACAAAACTATAACTTAACGAGTTGTCTAAACGTGCACTATTCATGATACAGAAAATATAACTTTAAAACATATCATGTTTTTCATTAAAAACACACGTTAACTTAACATTTAATTAAATGAGAAATTAATACAACGAAATGACTAGTTATTAACTTAGAATAATTTCAAATCAAATACAAACAAGTATTATATCAGTAAGCTTTTTCTGTATTAATTGATTATTTTAATTTCTTTTCACAAGCAATAGTAATTGAGTAAATATGATTATTTTCATTCAACACACATCATCAAAACAAAATACTCAATATTATTTAAATAAAATATTTGATATACATATTTATTTTTGACAGGTAGATAATTTATTCATGAAAGTTACATGTAATCAATAAATATTTAACAAATATATGTATCCACTGATCGATTTATAAATTTTTCTACACCTCTTATAAAATCTTTGAAGTAGCATTGGAATGTTATTTCAAAATCAACCTAATTTTCTATTTTAGTAGGTAGTTAGGTATTAAATTTAGATGATATATAGAAATCTCCTTTTACTTTAGAATATATTTTGAAAATAACGCTAATTAAAAGGATTTTTCATGATATCATTAAATGTTATCCCCGATCTAAATGATTGGATTTTTATTTTTCTTCATTTTGCTTACGTAATGTTTGATTTTGCATCCACCGATCACCTCAGAAATCGTCTGTTTAGAGTTGATAACTGTCGTAAAAGGAATATTAATGATTTTGAATTCAAATTGAAAGGCTAATTTAATTTAAAGAAATGTGTTTAAATGAATGAAAAGGTATTAATTAAAAAAGAAAAGAAAAGAAATGTACGTGTTGGACCACCGGTACGCCGTTCGGCTTTTCATCGGATCTCGAAATCGATGACGATGATACGACGATCGCTGCTTCGGGTTCTTTCGCCGCATTCCCCGAAGCCACCTCCACGTCTTCTCCGCCTCCTCACGCGCCACCGCCAGTCCCATCCTCCCACACCTCCACCACGGCCGCACCCCAGCCACACCCCCATCTTCTTCCAACGAACTCGGACCCTCCGCCTACTCTCAAGCTTCTCCGCCGACACGACAAAAGAAGGAGAAGTTGCTCAAACCTCCGATCCATTCACTTCCTTCAAGTGCTACGCCAACTCGGACGATTCCGACGTCTCTTACTACGTCGTCGACTACCGCCGTCCTCCGTCAGATTCGCCCATCTTCTCGACAAATGAGAAGAGAGTTTCTCCTTTACCGGCGGCAGAAGATCTACTGCTGCTGCTGCAGCACTCGGGGCAAACCGTCGAGCACCTGGAGTGCGGTTCCTGCAACGTGTACCTTGTTGGTGTCCGTCCGCGTGATAGGGTGAGATGTTTAACATTCCAACTCTATCTTGCTGCCTATATATAAGTTATCACTCCTCTGGACAGAATCTTCCGGTTATGATATTGGCAGGGATCGTATTTTGGTATACCCCCGGATGCGCGGTCAAAACCTTGACTCGTTTTGTATCTTCTTTTCTTATACTTGTCATATAGCTGTAGAGTTTTCACGCTAATCAGTACTTCTTGGTTTCAATTTTTTAAAAGGTCTTTTCTTCTGTTTTCTCATATGTTTGTCAATGAAAATAATCTCTACTTAATCATTTAAAGAATGCATCGGAGCTTCGTTTGCATAGGAATGATTTGTTTAGGGTAGTACTGGTGAAATGCATGTGCCAGCTGCAAATTCTAACTTCGTGTCAAAGAACTTATTTCAAATTATAATTATTATTATTTATTATTATTAGTATTTCAAGAATGTACCAGGAAGGATTACTTAACAAATTAAGGAAGAATGAGAGGAATTTAGTGCATGATTTCACTAGGAATTGATTGTGTAGATTTTATTCAGGAAAGTTTTATTTTTTGAAATTCAAATTCAATAAATTGATTAAGAATTTAGAATGAATTTATGACTCTTCTTGGCCTTTCACTAATTAGGCTTGTCCATTGGGTGGAGAGAGTGGAGTTTCCTTAATATAATAGATTTTTTCAGATATTGTCACTATTCTTTTCTTTGCAAAACTGGTATTAAAAGAGATGCTTCTTTAATTTGCTCAACACCTTAGTTTTCTTTTTAATGAAACAAAAAAAATTAGAATTTGTAGAATCACTGGCGATAACATTGACATAAATGAGTTAAACTGAATTGTTTCCATTACAGCCAACACAAATCCTTTGTTATCTCTTAGAGAATCATCTCTATCATATTTGAAAATACACCAGCATGGAATATGGTAAACAAAATTCAAATTGGAGAGCCTATGGACATTTGCAATTGCCTAATCTTTCGTGTTTAGTAGTGGATATACAAATGCAAGAGCTTATGAGGTTCCTTTACATAAATAAATACGATGCATTTTGTAAGTCCTAAAGTTGTACTAATCTTGCTCCTGGAAATGTTGAAATAATTGATCTTTATATATTGATCCTTCATTAATTTTTGTTTCTGCAGAAATCTTCCCAAGTAGTTGAAGACATCATTAATCACTTGAAGCCAGAGGTACATTTATTTTTGTTGATTCTTCTCATTTTCTTCCTTGCTAAAAGTTTCAATCCAAGATGCATTTTGTTCTCTTGCATTGGCATCTACAATGTGTGATTGTCTTAACAGGTTATTTTACTGAGTTCATGGTAACCTTTTTTATTTCATTTGTCTCAGTGGTTGGCCTGTGTTGCTTGATTTATTTATATTTGACCAAGTGTAGGTTGTGTTTCTGGAGTTATGTGAACATCGCCAAGTGGTTGTGCAAAAACATCAGGTGCATGACACTTACAAGAGAAGGTTTTTCTTTCGCTTTGCTAATTACTATTTTGTCTCCTTCATGCGTACTCATTGTCTCAATAGTGCCACATTTTGCAATCCAATAACAACAAAAAACAACAATCTCAGCCATAATCCTACTATGTAGGGTCAGCCACATGAATTTTTTTCTTTTATGTATTTTTATTTGCATTCAAATCTTCAGTTAAGTTACATAAATTTAAATCTTTTCTCATATTTCTTAACCACGTAGTTTTAGACTTTCATCTACTTCTTTTAATTCCTTTTACACTAATTAATTTTTCTCTCTTAACTAGTGCATTCTTTGACCTTCTAAAGATATAACTAAATTACTTTAGTTGATTTCTCTTACCTCATCTTGAATTAGTATAACACCTATACTATTCCTAATAAAGTCAATTTTCAATTTATTCTTTATACTACAATAACTCATTCATCTAAGCATTTGTATCTCTACAATGCTAACTTTTTGCATATGTTTATATTTTACAAGTTAACATTTTGAATCATAAAATATAACCATGTGAATGGTAATTTTATAGAAATTTCTTTTTAATTTTAAAATATTGTCCTATCACGTAACACTTCAAAAGCATTTCTCCACTTCATCCACCTTACTTACTCCACTTCATCCACCTTACTTTAATCCTATGAATAACGTGTCTATAATTTTCCCATTGCTACTTATTATAGATCTTAAACATTTAAAAGTCTCACTTTTATAAATTAAATAACTACCTTATTGAATTTATATATTTTATTTTCTCTTTGTTTTATATTCAAATTATCATATAATTCTTTATAAAGCTAATTTTTAATTTCACTAACAATTTTCTTAGCATTCTGTTTTGCTAACTTATACTTCTCTAAATTTTCCTCCTTTCTACATTTATGATAGGTTTTATAACATTCTTTTCTTTCTCTTATTATCTTTTATGCATTTTATTTCCACCATTATATTTCTTTATCTAATGGAGTTACCCTGTAAAACTCTTTCAAAATTTTCCTAGCTATTTTTTTAATTCAAATAGTCTTTTCATTCCAAATTTTATTTACCTCTCCATCTTGGTTTATTCTTTCTTTTAAAGTTATCTATAAATATCATTTTCTTTTCACTTTTTAGATTTCACCACCTAATTCTTGGGTTCCTATGTACTTCAGTTTTTCTTTTTCTAATATTGATATTAGCATTTAATACTAGCATCCTATGTTGTATAATTATGTTTTCTTGTATTCTTTCTTTCAAAGTTTTCTCTAAATATCATTTTCTTTTTACTTTTAGATTCCACCGAGTAATGCTTGGGTTCCTATCTACTTTAGTCTTTCTTTTCTTAATTTTTATATTAACATCAAATACTAAAAATCTCTATAGTATTGTTAAGTTCTCTCTTGAAATAATCTTTACACATTTTTTATCTACTTTTCTAGTAGGTAAAAAATCTATTTGGCTTAACATTTAAACCACTTCTCAATGTAATCAAATGCACCTCTCTTTTCTTATAGTGTTAGCTATTAAAAGGTCTCAAGCTATGCTAAAGTTCAAAATTGAATTTTCTTCTTCATTTTTATTATTAAAACTAAATCCTTTATGGTTTCTTTCATATCCTATATTTTGCTCTCCTACATGACCATTTAGATTCCTTCCAATGAAGGACTTTTCACTAACAAGTAAATCATGAACTAAACTAATCCAAAGCTTTTTAAAATTTCTGTTTAATAGCTTCTCCTAAACTTATTTATAGAACATATGCACTAATTATATTAGCTATCTCATTTTTTATCATAAGTTTAATCATTATAATTCTATCTTCTATCTTTATTGCCACAACAGCATCATCTTTTAAACTCTTATCAATTGTTAATCAAAACCTATTCTTATACTTATCTTTTCTTTTCTTATATATTACAATTTATAACTTACTATTCTCAATTAACGTAGATTTCTCTCTCGTCTATTTAATTTCTTGCAATTATAATATGTTAATTTTACTTTTTATCATTATATCTATTAATTTTATACTCTTACTAGTTAATGTTCTTATATTTCAAGTTGTTAACCTAATTTTGGTATTTTAGACTTACTTCTTTATCCACTCGTTCACTAAGGTAGAAGCTTCTTTGTTTATTTTCATGTATATCAAAAAGTCAATGCAGATCTTTATTTTGGTTGTTTCTCATATTTTAGGAGTTTGTAATTGATGTTAAGAATAGTGTGTTCCATGCGACATTTGAAGTTGCAGCGCAGAATGATACCAAGGTGGTATTAGGTGACCGGCCATTCCATGTAAGTTATTGATTATCAATTTTTCATTTCTGTCCCACAGAACTTTCTGGCTGTATTTACTACTACTTTTCATATTTAATTTTTAGCAGAAACTTGTCCTTAGGAATCAAATAATCGGTACCACAAGATTCATGTTTTTAAATTCAATGAAATCCAATGTTAAGCCCATTTTGTGCATATTTATTACCTTTGTTCTTTATGTCATTTTGATTAAACATCATGATCAACAGGAAAATAATCTCCCAAAAATTTGGAATCAGAATATTTTAAATGTTAAACTAATTTTAAAGTGACTCTTATTCCTTATGTGTGGTATTTAGTTCCCATATTTCTAGCTAAGCTATCTCTGGTACAGTAATACTATATGTAATGATTCAGTCAGAATTGACCTGTAACAATCTAAGACTCACTAAGCCTAAGATATTTAAAATATGAGAGTTTTTCTAGGCATTATTTATTGTAGTCACTTTATTTAAGGAAACTTTGAATCAAATCTGAACTCTAAGGTGCTGTGATTCTCTTTCTGTTCTTTTACATGGAATTATTCAGATTTTTGAACATATTTTTTTTAAAACGAATTATTATCAACTATGGAATTAATTATCTGCTCTATATATGTAACTCACAGTCAACTACTTAGTGGCATAGATATTCCATTCCATTCTAAGAAATTTTCTCAACCAAAATTACAGTGAACTAGATTTTTTCTCATTTTCCTTCCATGATTATAAGTTCATAACCCCGCCCCATTCCCATCGGCTAACTCTGTGCCAATCACTTTCATCAGAACTGTTTGAGGAAATCCACTATGGATTCATAAAAATATTATCCACTTACTTTATATCAACAACTTTTCTTTAAATTTTGTGCTGGTCTTTGCAAGCACTCTCTAAGTTTTACTATTTAAACTCCTATCATTGGCATTTCAATTTATGGTTTTAATATAAATATGAAAAATTTCAAGTGCTTATTTGTAGTTATGTTTGATATAGATTACAGTAAGGAGGATTTTGGAGGACATGTTAGCAATGCGCTTATGGGAATTCACAAAATTGTCCTTTTATCTTCTAATTTGGTTCATGGAGTATGGTAAGGTATATATTTGAATTTTAGTCTTCATTTTATCTACCATTGCTATTTTTCCATTAGTTTTAAAACAATAATTTTTTCTTTGTCCTCTTCAATAGATATACATTTTCATCAGCAACGGATAAATTTCATTGAAGTTGTAAAAACAAAGAGCCTGCACAAGTTGTAGTCAAGCTTAAGATCAAAAACAAAACAAGACCTCAAAGCTTTAAAAGGTAAACCCACTAGACACTAAGACAAAGGTACAAATACAAAATAAAAGGCAACCATGACATGCTCATACACTAAATCAGTATAACATTTACAAGAAAACAAGCACCCACTTCCCTACCACCTCATAAGGTTACCATAGAAAGTAACCACATTCAGACTTTATCCTCATTCATGGTACCTGGAGCTCTCCAAGTCCTTGTCCATTCAATAAGAGATCACTTAGACCTAAAATGTTCATGATCATGCTTGACATCTTTAAACACCCTGCAATTTCTTTTCAACCATCTTTGCCAGTGAATAGAATGATATTATTGTTATTTAAGGAAAAATTATAATCTCTTGTATATAGAATCATACTTGACCTTCAAGTAATCTATTATTTAACTTAGAATCTGGTATGCTATCTGCCATGCAATTTGATGGATACTTGGGGTTTCTTAAACTCAATTATTATCTATTTTCCTTTTTAACTTGCCTATGACTTGTACAGGCCTCCCTTTTTCTGGATTTTAATTTATTTTCTCATTTCTGATTTATCAAAATCAAATTAAAATAATTTTTGATATATATTTTGTTAACAAAAGGTGATTTTATTTACCATATTTCTAGCAACATATCTCAGTATGACAATATTTTATTGTAATATGTCAATTTTTAACCTAAAATCAAAGTTGAATTCCAGGGATGGTATATAATTTTTAAATTTGTTGCAAAATAGCAAACAAATATGATGTTTGTGTCCCATTTGTCCCGACCTATGATTAGTATTTGAAGTATTTATCAATTCATTTTTCATTTTTTCCGAGAAAATGGACCAAGTAAATCTAATTTACAATGAGCACACTTATTTCTTTTTTTCTCTTTTGTATTTCTCATCAAATAAATGAAAATTTCCTTTATTCTGCTTGTTATTGGTAAAAGGTGGCTATGTTGGTTGGTATGATCATCAAATTTGTATTGCTCCATTCTATAATTTTAGAGATACCATATTTATTTCTCTGTTATTCTTAACCAATGTATAGAATACTCAAGTATTGCATATAATATACGTATTCATTTGTTATACAGTACAAAATAAAGGCTTCTCACACACATCAGTTATTAAAAAATACACAAATAATGTTTAAAGTCACAATTAACTTGAAAATATGTTTAGACAATAAACACAGCATCATAATCGTTGAAGTCACTACTTATAAATTAACAGTGCTTCTAAATTTGCTGCTGTTTTCTCAGGAAAACAAAGTATTTAACATCAATGGCTTTGTATATAAAAAACTCGAGGAGTTGAAGACATTTCCCACACTTGTGCAACCAGCTATCCATGAGCGAGATCTGTTAAGTGTTGTTTGCTAATTAGCATTTTTTAGTTCTTGTTGAAATACAACTTGTGTTCAAAAGCTAACACATTCTCAGTATTCCAGAAATAGATCGTGTAGCTCAGCATATGAAGGACCTGTACAACTTGCGTGTTTCTGTTGTCATTAATGTGATATTTTTATATGGCTACAGGTACATGTCTTCTGTTCTAACCAAAATTGCGAAAGAGCACTCTTTGGTGGTAGCAGTTATTGGATTGGATCATATTCTTGGAATCAAGAAACATCTGGAGCAATCTGTTGAGATCAGCACTGACCTTTCGAAAAAGGATGGATAACTTTCAAATGCACAAGGTATGTGGACGACATTCATCAATGAAGCATGGCTGTAAGTTTTGAATCACAGAAGGGAATCGAAGGTGTTATGAAACAGCCAACGATTTTTCCTCTTCTGTGGGCCACTCTTCGGCTGGCTGACAATGTATGCTAGCGAAATTTAAGGAAGAATTGTCATAACATTTGAGTAGGAGTAATTAACTGTATTCGGCAACGAAAATAAATTCTGAAGGAGAGGACCTTGTTATGGGCATACGTGAGAAGGGTTTGTTCGACGTTTCATTAAGGAAATATCATTTGTATGGGTGTTAGCAAGAATGTAATCACTTACATCCATTGTTCTCTAAGAGGTAAGAGTTGGAGTTTATGCTTTTTCTATATTGATAATGTTTTTGTCTAGATTTAAACATCGAACATTGAGAAGCTAAAAACATAACTAACTGACTATATTAAAGTTCCACATGTACTATGGTTCAAACAGGCCACCCTTATATTCTCAAACAAGCTTAGAAAGGAATCTGTTCATATTAGGGGTGCGTATAGGTTAGATCAGATTGGATTATAATGAATCTGTTGCTCAAGCTTAATTATTTGGATTGGTTAATTTGAAAATCATGCTAATTCAATCTCTCAGACCAACTTATTCTACAAATTTTGGGTCAGATCAGATTAGTCCTTGGTATTTAATATATAATTGGTAAAAATGCCAATAATGTCATTATTTATTACAGTCTTACACTAGCATCTGAAGTATATGATTTTTTATTCTCAACTTCTAAATTTCAACATCAGTGCATAATAATAATGTGCATGTAATGCTTAATTAATTTTTTTCATAAAGAGAGTATAAGGTAAATTCAACTAGAATGTTTGAGAAATTCGAGGTCATTACTATCAAAAGACACTGGATATTTGAGAAATTCGAAGAACTCTCCAAAGAAATCAAAGGACATGGATTGATGGATGGTTGATTCCTACACGTAGATTGTTTTAAGCTCTTTATTTGTAGTTTACCTTTCTACAACTATGTCGGTTTTGTTCTCCTCACGTTGTACTTCGGTTTACTTGGGTTCCACCTTATAAGTAGTTTGGGAATTTTGACAAAAAAAATTAACTAGAATATCAAAGAAAATAACTCTTGAATTTCACATAGGAAAACTTCATCATTTGTTAATATTAAAGTAAGATCTTATCAATCTTAGAGTATTGATTTAGATGATTACTTCCTTTGCTAATTTCACCAAGAAAAAAAGGATTGGCATCTACATTAGAATAGAGGATATGAATGTTTTAATTTATAGCAATAGTGTCATAATTTAGAATGTAACTATAAATTTTGAATTTAAAAATAATAAAAATCAATAGCAAATTATCAACGATCTTTGTGAATATTTTGTGTTTATCTTAGAGTAAATAATAAACTAATTAACTACAATAAATTATTTGATTTCTTAATTTTTTTTTTGGACAATGCATGAGAATTAATGAGAAAATCACAATAGTTATATTGTATAATTAAGTTTTACATAAAAACACAACATGTTAAAACTTATATACAATAATTTTGCGAAGGATATCAAAAGGTGTGTTCCCTGGAATCATTGGCTTCTGTATAGATGATGAATAGAAAAGAAATAAAAAATTAGTTGTTGCTAAAGTGAATGTTGAAAATTTTAAGTTACTTTTTAAAAAATTATTTTGTTTTGATCAAACTAAAAGGAGTGAGAGAATGATTTTGACACTGAAATTTGCAATGATTCATCCACATAACCTAACCCATTTCCTAAGAATTTCCTTTTCTTTAATAATGATATACAGCATTTTTGTTAGGGTTCATATTCAAGAATTTTTTCTCTCAAGACTCTTATAAGATAAGAGAAGATTAATTACGATAACAAATATTGGATAAGATAAGAGAAGTTTTACGAGAATGCTTCCTGAAATTTTCCTAACTAGATTATGTAAATGCACAACCAGTAGTGACCTACATAAAGCTTAAACATATGTGCTTGATCAAACCTTATACAAGTAATTGAGGTCCAGCGACACAAGTGTGGGTCTTGCTGAAAGCAAGGATTGAAATTTGCAAGCTTGAGAGAATGGGGGAATTAGGATTTTCCCTTTTAGAATGGATAAGATATATTTATGAGGAAACTATTCGTGGACAATTGGTCCCCGGACGCTGTAGGCGTCACCAGGGACGCTTTCTTCTGGTGAGGAGGAGGATGGGGGAAGGAAGCAGTGTGATACAGAAGGCGAGGGATGGACGAGAAGGACGCTAAGGCTCAAGGATGGTGGAAGAGAAAGACAAGGGAAGGAGGAAGATGGAAGGGTTTAATATTGGATAAATGACCATCGTTTATTCCATTTAATGATAGCCAGATTTGACCAGCAGGGTAGTTTGCTGGTGTCACCAGTAGTTTCAATTTTCTGTTCATTTTTATGAGCTATGATCATTGAACAAGAAGGATCTGATGGCTGCTAATTAATGGTTAGTCATTGGCAATTAAAACAATAGAGATCGACAATAATACCACATCTAAACATGGAGATACCGATCGTGGGCTTGTCAAAGTTCCACAAAATAAATGATTATACCAGATATGATATTCATGACGCCGGATTTACTCATGCACCATGATACCAATCAAATTTATTCACTTTTTCTTGTATATAGCATAGGGAATTAAGTTTATTGGTTTTACAATATTAATTTGTCCAGGCAAATCCGGCCACCCATATGATGGGATGCTACATATATGGCTAGGGTGTCTCCTCCATTTCTACTACGGAATTATCAATTAGCCTGGTGGAGATGTATCTTTATTGCTTCTAGTTTATATCCTTCGATATTTCAAGAAATGTGTTCGACCAATGTGAATGAACTCCGTAAGCACGAAAACACGCACATATTAATTGCGTGATTGATTGAGAAGGAACTCAAATTCCTCCTCCTGGGCTGTTCTTTCTGATATGTACCAAACTCATAATATCAAGTATTCCATTTCAGATCAAGAGATGCAACAACAAATTTTTTGAAAGGAATAAAAAACTGTTCTTTTTGATACTTACCAAACTCGTAGTACAAGTGTTCCGTTTCAGATCAAATTAAAAGATGCAACAACAAAATTTTTGAAAAGAATATTAAAATCCACTAGCAATATCTTCTAATCAAAAGTGAGGGAAGAACTGGTCCTAGGTAATTTTTAAAACACTACCATAAGAAAATAATTAACCATAAGTGACAGATAGTACGTCCCGGCAGAAGAAGTATTCATGTTCATTTATTCCTTCATCAAAAGCATACATATATGACTGATCCATTACATCCCATACTAGATAAGCTAGACCCGAACGTCTTTTTTCGAAACATAGCAAGACCCAAAGCTCCTGCTATGGTGGTACCACTCATGAAAAACATACCCTCCCTTCCCTTGAATCACGCACCATACCTTACAACTATATATCTGAGACTCGTACCTTAATTTGTGTGTGCGTGAGAGAGAGAGATCAAAGCCTTTTAGCAAGGTACAGAGTGGGTTTTAATTTGGACACCACGACTACTAAAACTTTAAAGCATGATATCTAGGTACGTACCTAGTTGTAAATATTAATCGGATCAAGCTTTGTAGGTCAAGGGTAGCGCCTGTCAGGGCATGAGGAAGCCGGAAAGTCCGACCTTGCTGCCCTTCGTCTTCACATCCTCATCGACCTTCTGCCGGTACTCTCCGAAGCTGAAGCCCCTATACACAGGTGGTCGCCCCCGACGCCGGTGGCTCTCTATCACAGAGTCGTAAGACGGGCAAAAGAAGTACGCCATCGAGAACCTCTCTATCTTCGGGTTGGAGACAACCCTATGCTCCACGCTCTTGTACTCCTCGTCGCTCCATGCCTGCGTTATCATACAACAATATAAAACAAGATCCAGAATCTGTGCCCTAAATCTGAAAGGCTTGTTGGCTAGGTTAAATAATTAATAAGTAACTCAGACCAAGCTAGGGTTTCGTATGGCTTGTCCACAGGGGCAGCAAGTAATTAAGCACGCAGGTACTACCTGGTTTTCTTTGATCTGTACCTGAAACAAGTCCCCGATGATGAGGATTAGGGCACCAGGGTTGGGACTGACTCCGACCCATCTGACGCCCTTCTTCACCTGAAGCCCCCCCACCTGGTCCTGGTGGAGTATCGTCAGGAAGTCGCTGTCGGTGTGGGGGATCATGCCCTTCACCTCCTTCGAAACCGTGCACGGTGGGTACCTGTTGAGACGTAGGTAGCAGGAGCCCGGGGTGCAGTTGTCCCGGAAGTACGTCCCGGCGTCTCCGACATGCTCCGCCAGTATTTTCGCCAGACGATGCGCCTGCACGTACAGCGCAGCAGTGAACTCCTCGATGGTGTCCCTGAGGATGCTGTTGCCTCCCGCCACTCCGGCATGTGGTGGGGCGGCGTTCAGCGGGATGTGGTAGACCTCCGACCACGAAAGCTGCTCGAGGCAGGTGGCCGTCGGGACCCCCCAGCGGTAGCTGTTGGGCGGGAAGTCGGAGACCCTCCCCTTGGCCTTCTCCTCGAAGGGCTGGTGGAACACCTTCATCTGCTCACGGTGCATCCGGTGGAGGAGATCCTGGGGCACGCCGTGACCCACCACTTGCAAGAAGCCCCACTCGGACGACGCGCGAGCGATGGCTTCCCTGCACCGGGCTCTCTCGGCGGCGTCCGGATGATCCAGGAGACTCAGGTCGACGAGCGGGAGATCAAGCACCTCCACGGCTGGCTCTTCAAGGCGCTGGCGGCTGTGGCTAGCCAGGAGTGAGCCGTAGGTGCTGAGGAATGGAGGGTTGTAGAGATCTTCTCCTCCCGACATGTTAACTTGCTGGTAGCTAGAGAACGATCAGAAGCCAGTGATTGATGGAACCTTATCTATCTCCTCAAGACGACTCCTCCTTGGAATCTAGTTTTCTCGCTACACATACACACACACAGAGGTTAGTAAAGTAATATATAGACAGGGTGGCAATTGATATGTAAAATTAGGGTTAATTCGTGAACTGATGCCTCTTAGTTACAGCAGAGAATTGATGTCATTTGATGTGCATACACTAGATTCATGCACATGTCGACGCAGTACTGTATGCGTGTGTATATATTCGAGGAGAATGCAAGACAGCAAGTGATATAGTTAACTAGATTAATTTTCTTTTTACGTAAGGAAGGAGATGCTTGAGATCAATTAATTAATTAATCAAATAGGGGCCACAACTAATGCATGGAAATGCAAATACGCACAAAATCGAGGAATATATTAATTGAAGTTAACTGGTAACATAAAATAAAATAAATATGCAAAGGAACTTGTAGAAATGATCGTGAGAATAATTATCAAGGGGTTAATTTATGTATCTGTCTCTGTTCTGCACCGTGTTTATGTATTGTTCCACGCGCCCTACACCCTATGAATGAATATCAAACTGTGATGTTGGCCTAATAGAGAACATGCAAGGATGACCATCGATCCTAAATAATTGCCTTTCCCACGTGTGTTGCCCATAATCTGTCTATTTATATACCTATACATATAAATCTGTCTATATATAATTACACGGTCCATCTTCCTATCTATATAATGAGAAAAGTGGTGCAGCAGTGTTGTTGGTGGCACAGCACCACACGGGTTTGAGGTACGATTATAAGACTTAATAGACATCGAAGACGTTCTACGGCGGCAGGAAGAAGCAGAGGGTGTTGTTCGGTTGGGCGAACGAATCGGACACCATCGCCGACGACGTGGTCGGGGGATGGGCCGGCATTCTTGCATGCTATATCTATATATATATATACATAATGCCGATGTTATGGATTCTGCCTCATGTTGATTGGAATCCAAGAACCAACATTTCCGAGACTGAAACAGTGAAGTGATGTGATTTGGCAGTTGATTCCGAGAACCATCTGGCTTGATGAGAAGGGAAGGCAGCTGGTTCAATGGCCTGTGGAGGAAGAAGGTCCAGCTACAGGATATAGGAATAGAAAAGGGAAGCCATGTGGAAGTGAAGGGTATAAACACTTCACAAGTATGCGTCCTACACATTACAAATCAGTGTTTCAGCCTTCTCATCTCCTCCTCTCTTGCTGAGGCCGATTGATTTTTCACAGGCGTTCGTGGAGGTCGACTTCGAGGTTTTAGGCTTAGAGAAGGTGGAGCGGTTTGACCCCAAATGGTTGGTCGACCCTCAGAAGCTCTGCACCCAAAAGGGGGCCTCCGTAAGGTGCTGTGGCACCTACAGCAAATTGCTGTAGTTGCATTACTTTACTCTATACACACACAAACATGTTATAGAAAGAATTGTGGGGCGTGCGGGAATGTATGCATGGATGTATATGGCCGATGAGCTTGATCGAGAACAAAAGTAACCAACACGAAGAGGACCTGCTTGCTTGTTTCCAAGAGATCGACAGAGAAGACAATGATCTATAAGCTATATGCTGCTGTACTTGTGAACGGCGCACACATGTCTATATATATATATATATAGAGAGAGAGAGAGAGAGAGAGAGACATGCAGGTGCATAGTGAGAGTGTAAATGTGCATGCATATGTCGGCATATATAATTTATTAGGGGAATGTTAATAATCTAGTGAGATTGCCGCAGCATCAAATTAATTAAAGTTGGTCAACGCGTATGGGCAATAAGATGGAGGCGGTGCTGGCGCGTTGATTAAAAAACCTGGCTCCCTGGAGATCTAATATATCAAAGAATAAAAAGACGTAGGATGGGGAATCTTGGGGCGTCGTCCGATTCGATGAACCCAAGCGGAAGAAGCAAAAGGAGGCAAAAGGGATGGGGGGGGGGTTCAATTGAGATGGAGACGGCGGACGACTGCCACGGGACGGAGATGGAGACGGCCGTTAGATGCTTTCCTCACACGTACGCCCAGCTCGGTCTTCCCCTGAAATATCTGACCGTCCAAATCTGAAACCAAAGCATGCGTACTTCCATTGCGGCGGTCTGCCCGTGCCTGGCGGTGGCAGAAGTCAACTACTTGATTGTGAAGTAGGTGGCCACAGATCAGGAAACGATGGCGGTCGATCGGCTACGGCCGTTTTTAATCGTCTGGACGGATCGACGGGAACAAAAGTGGTAGACGAAAGTGCCTCTCCAGGAGAGTGAGGACCACAGCTAGAATAATAATACATGCTTCCAGGTGGATGATTCCTCACCTTTCCAAAGCATATTTTTATACTTTTAAGTAGCAAATGATTTTGATATATGAAATGTCATGGGGGCTCCATCGACCGTGGACATTATCATGCAATATTAATTATTACACAGTGATTGAGGTTATGTCATTCCTTTTTGTAATAGTTGGCTAAGTAAGGGATGAATATGCATGTGCCTCACTCCTCGTAATTACGTCGTGTACGTTCCTTCCGAAGGTCACAGGTGTGCAGCTTACAAATGATGGTATAGATGGACCTGGTCAATGCGAAAACAAGCAGTAGTGTGAATAGAGCATTGTGTGTGCCATTACCGAAACAAAGTTAGCATTATGTGTGTCAAATGTTCCATATCTTCTTTCTCCCTTGTCTTCTTCCGTCCATCTTGACAATACTTTAATTATCTACAATGACCTTCAATAAGCATACAATGTTACCTACAACAAATTTTTGTTTTTGCGTTGGTCTTTCAAATGATGTGTCGAATTTGATTTTAGTATATTGTTTGGTGAGGTGAAAAGCATAATTTATGATAGAAATATAGACACAATCGAAGAACATTGAAGCAAAACACTTCTACAGGAGAAACAATGGTGCGATCGAAAGTGGTGAAGTAAAATATATTTGTGCAATTTACAAGGATGTGAACGTTGTGCAGGTGGAGAAGAAAAAGGAGTGAACGTTGTGCAAGTGGAAGACCTAAGAAGATACATATCTCACACACTCGAAAAAGGCAGCCTATGCGTCTACGCAAGTGGAAGACCTATATTGGAGAAGATGACTTATGCATCCGAACAAGATAACTAATGTACTGCAAGTGAAAGACCTATGCATTATGAGCGAAAAAAAAATCCTTTTTGTCTATGCACAATTCAAAGGTCAATTTTCCCTTTTTCTACAAGTGCTACAACCAACAATATTATTCACAATAAAAACCCCTTTTTTCTCTATGTGTGATTCATTTAACTAATTTCTTTCGTTTAAAGCTCCCCCTAAATTCACGCATAACAATATCTTCGACTTTCTCTCCCTTTTCATATTCAAAATACGTACTAAAAATTTTATTGCTATTTTCAAATATTACACCATATTAGTATAAAATATTTAAGATTATCAAACTCCCCTTGACCTTGAATAAATAATTCACCTTATTTGATGAAAGGAGACGCGGATAACAGTGGAAATTGACTAAAACTTTTGATTGTTTTTAGTTTTCTTTCATGAAAATTCAAAAACTATAACAACTTTTTGATATTCAATAAGGTTATTAATATTACTTCTCCTTAGATATATAATCTATGCATAGATTACGGTGGTGACATTTTTCATAAAGTACCGCCAGATGAGAATCATCATGCCGCAAACGCTTAGGTTGCAATTTAAAAGGAAAATACCACTACACCTTGGCCTAGTCTTATTCGTAGACGGGACGATGAAGTCAAAGAAGACGGCCTCAATCAATCCCAACCCTACCTTATCCTTACTTTCATTCTGGTCTCCCTCAAACCTTTTGTGGTGGCTATTGAACTTTTACCCAATTATGACATCATAACTGTGATCTTTTAACTTAATTTTATCTCTTTTTCATAAAAAAAAGTCGAAAGCTTTGTAGATTATCCGCAACCGCCCCAAGATGTCGAAAAGCCATGGGCTCGTAAAATACAAATATCGCCGACGTCCGCCGCAATGTCTGGTCGTACCAGCAATGCCTGTGAGTGTCAAGAAGAAGCCTTTTTAAAGGGATGAATCATTCAACACGCAATTGGTTTTTAAGGAAGAAAAGTAAAGGTAAAGCTCACATTCGCAGCGTCAGCTTGGGGCTCGTGACGCTCACGATCGTGCTTGTACTTATCCTCGCGTTCTCTAGAGGTGTCAATTAGGTCTAATCATTGTAGGTTAATTTGGCTTAGTTTGTTATGGGGTAGTTTAGTCTGATTTTATTTAAAAAATTAAGTTAAATTAGACTATAATATATTAGAAAATCGACCCATAAGTTAAGCTAACCTATGGACCGATTTGAATCAGGTCAAGCTAGACTACAAGTCAATTCAGACTCAACATGTATTAGGTTAAAATTTAAAAATGAAACAAAGGTAAAAAAATGTTCATAATGTTGAAACAACGAAAAGAAAAAAAAATATGAACGTTATTTCAACGTTTGCTAATAACATTCGTAAAAAATAAATGTTGAAATAACATTCATAAAAAACAAATGTTGAAACCAATAATTAAAAAAAGAGGAAAAAAAAAGGAAAAGAGAATGAATGAAAGGGAAAGAGGAATGGTAATAGAAAAATTTATAAATAGAGAAGAAAGTTAGAATTTTTTTCACAATTCATACTCATTCAATTTTCTCTCTTTCTTTCACAAAATACAAAGATCATCTTTTAGACTTCAACTTTCTTCAACTCTCAAGTCAAATTCTTTGCAAAAATGGCACACAACTTCAATGACTTCATCTTCAATAACATTGTTGATGTTGGTGACATTTTTGAGTAAGAACAACAATACTCTCAAGCTCAAACTATAAAAAAAAGAAGATGTATTTACACCTACTACCAAGCATTAGCTTTTGCCTCTTTGGATACTTATGGTGTATACCAAGTTGTTTGAGTGTCCATAAAGACTCACATGTTATCACCTCTATGGATACTCCTAGTGTATACCAAGCTGTTTGAGTGTCCATGAAGGTTCACCTTCTATCACCTCCAAGGATACTCCTGGTATTCACCAAGCTGTTTGAGTGTCTAAGGAGGTTCAAAAAAAAAAAAAAACTATAGAAGAAGGTGAAGTATCAACTTCAATTACTACTTCTAAATCAAGAAGAAAGTCAAATTTATGGTCAAAGTTTACAATAAAGATAAAAGAGCTAAGAGATGGTACTATAGTGGAGAGGGTTGTTCGTGTTTTCCTAGCATTACACTAGAAAAACTTGGATTTGTTACTTCTATTTTTACTTAGTTAATTTATCTTTATGCCTATTCTTTCTTTTAGAAGTAAACAAACAACCTTTAATACAATTTAGATATTAATTCCAATTTGTACTTTAACTGCAAGTGCATAGTGTCTATTGTATCAGTGTGCAAGTACAGATCGATCCCACAGGGAATTGCTGACGAATTTAAGAAATGTTTGATTGTGAACAATTCAAATTTATATTTAATAAGCACTCCGTTGAGTTACAATTAACTCAATGGACTAAGTTCGTTGAGTTATGGATAACTCAACGGACTATCCTCGTGGACTTAAGTTAACTCCACGAGCCCGTCTCTTCTTTATAATACTGCTAATTACAGAGAAATTCGGCCAACCATTGGGCGATTACACATATTGTAAATAACATTAATTAAGCTTTTTAATGCTAGTTAACATTGGATTTATCATTATGCAATACTAACATTCAGATGATTCAAACAGTAACCATTAAAATCTTTAAGTTGTTTTGTACGAACCAATTTCAGTAAATTGTAAAATTAAAACTAACATAAAACAATCATAAAATTGATACAGATAACATTAATCACGATACAACACCAACAATACAACACTCAAATACAACATACAAACAAAGATAAATTGTTTTTGGTATTTTTGTTTTGATGTGATGGGCGAAAGGTGAAATGTAAAGTAATTTCACTTGACAGTAACTACTTCCGACACTACTTGCAATGCGATTACACCACTGAAAATTGAACCACTTACAATTCAGTCTCCTCTCCCTATAGAATCGCGAGTCCAGAATTGCAAGATGATCTCCTCTTTAGCATACAGGCATCAACCCGAAGCCAAGGCTAAAAGCTTTACGATCTCTTGAAATATGAGTCGGCGCATGGTGAAAATGTCTTCCTTCCCGCGACGTGATTACTCCTCACAGTGGTTGTCAGGCAATGTGTTTGGCTCGGAATCGACCCGACATCAGGCAAGTATCCTCACAAACCTCTGATGATTGGTGATTATGGTGGTGATACGATGGTTGGTGTGATACTTCGGAGAATCGCCGATACTATCTATAGAAAGCTCGGTGCTCCTCCTCTGTATACACTGGCCGTCCATCGATCACACCCTTTCTTTTTTTCTTCTTTTCTTTTATATTTCTTCAGTGGTAACTGCTTCTGCTTGAATGGTTGGTTGGATTTCCTTCCTTCAGATCAACGGTGATGATTTCTTTCTCCCTACGCGATTGAATTCCTGCGTGATACGTGCAAACGTGATTTTTCCTTTCAACTGTCTGTTCCTGCAACCGCTACAATGGCATATTAGAAAATATATAGTCCGTGGAGTTACAAATAACTCAACGGACTTCCTTCGTTGATTTAACTATAAAACACGTGCAAAAATAACAACTTAAGTTTATAACGCTAACCTAACGCGTTGCCTTAGTGTATTTTCATGTAACTCAATGCGTGCAGTTATACTAACTTTACGAGTTATAACGTAAGTAAATCTACTAGCTCTCAACACGTGTCAGCAGCAGTTTAAACATAAAATAACATTCTGAAGAGTTACAGGTATAACTATCCGATGCTCAGATGCATTTTCGAATACTTAAGAATTTCACAGCCTGCAATTTACCGACAGTTCATAAATGTACTAAATTAACATTAATTCCCCAAAATTAAGCAGATTCTTCAATTAAAGCATATAACAGTGCAATTATAACATAATGGCTTAATTCTCATATGCTAAGCTAAATATTATGTAATTAACCATCATTTAACTGTTAATAATATGCACTTTTTCATTCTAAACAAGGGCCTACTGTAACATTTGCAATGTAGACTTTTTATGCAAAGCTTCAAGTGGTACAAGTCATTTATCTAGACATGTAAGTAGTTGTTCATCTAAAAATCTTGAAAAAAATAAAATGATTCAAACACAACTTAATTTTAACACTAAAAGTAATATAACATAATGGCATTATAATCCTAGTAATACTAAAGAATTACATGCTAAATTTATTGTTGTTCAAAATTTACCTATTAATTATGGTGATAGTCAACATTTTCAAGAATATATTTCACAAGCTTATTGTCCACAATTTGAAAAAGTTTCTAGAAATACAACTAGACAAGATATTATTGAACTTTATAAAAAACTTAGAATAGAATTAGTTAATATAATAGGTTCTATTTAAACATTTATAGCATGCACATCTGATATTTGGGAGGGTAAAAGTAAAGTAAGATATATTGCTATTACTACACATTTTATTGATGATAATTAGATTTTACAAAAAAGATTAATAGGATTTAGAAGAATAAATCATCCACATAATGCTCAAAATATTCTTTCCACTGTTATGGAAATTTTTAAATTTTATGGAATTAAAGAAAAAGTAGGTAGTATTACATTTGATAATGCATCTAGTAATAATGCAACTATCCCTATGTTTAAAAGTAGATTAACTCCACCAAATGGTTTTGATTTATTTCATCAAAGATGTATATATCATATAATTAATCTTATAATTCAAGTAGTTGTTTAAGAATTAAAATCTTTTCTAAAAAATATTAGAACTGCATTAGGTTACATTTTATCTAGTATTAGATGACAACAAGAATTTAATCATGTATGTGATTCATGTGAATTATCACATAAAATATTTACAATGTATGTCTCTCATAGGTAGAATTTATTATATTTAATATTAAATAATTATTTAACTTATAAATAAGTTATAAAAATTTATTATAATGATAAAATAGATGATATTAAAACACCACTACACGCCCGCCGCAATGTCTGGTCGTACCAGCAATGCCTGTGAGTGTCAAGAAGAAGCCTTTTTAAAGGGATGAATCATTCAACACGCAACTGAACTCCAATTGGTTTTCAATAAGAAAAGTAAAGGTAAAGCACGCATTCGCAGCGTCAGCTTGGGGCTCGTGACGCTCACGATCGTGCTTGTGCTTGTCCTCGCGTTCTCCACTTACAAGACATGCAAGGCCAGCGTGGGGGAGGAACCACGTGGATCGCGATCTACTCGAAGAAATAAAGTGACACAACACCGGTAGCCACAGTTGAAGTTCTGGATCCCTTCAAAGAAATAAAGTGACACAACACCTGTAGCCACAGAAGTTCTCGAGACTCAAGACTCGAGCACATAAGGCACGTCCAAACGAACAAAGCAAGAACGAGCTACAGCCTAAGCACCATCTATGCTGAATCAATCACCATTATTTACAAGAGAATGCTTAACTTTTCCTTTGATCAATGACATCGCACATCTACAGCATATTTGTCCACAAAATTAAGCAAATCATAAATTAGATTCAAAGGAACACAATTTCCAATACAAGGGATCTCATTCCCTGAAGGCCTGCTGCACTCATAACTACGCACGCCCCTGTCGCCGTGGAACACCGATCTCACATGAGTTTGCTACGGCTGCGAACTGGAGAGAGCATTTGGACTCTCTACAAGCACGAGTGATGGCTTCCTTGCATCGGGCTCTCTCAGCGGTGTCCCGATGATCCAGGATACTCAGGTCGACGAGCGGGATATCGCGCACCTCTACGGCTGGCTCTTCAAGCCGCTTGCGGCTATGCCTGGCCAGGAGTAAGCCGTAGGTGCTGAGGAATGGAGGGTTGTAGAGATCTTCTCCTCCCCACATGTTAACTTGCTGGTAGCTAGAGAACGATCAGAAACCAGTGATTGATGGAACCCTATCTATCTCCTAAAGTTGACTCCTCCTCCTTTGAATCTGGTTTTCTCGCTACACGTACACACACACACACACACACAGGTTAGTAAAGTAATATATAGATAGGGTGGCAATTGGTAGTGTAAAATTAGGGTTAATTCGTGAACTGATGCTTCTTACTTACACCAGAGAATTGATGTCATTTGATGTGCATGCACTTGATTCATGCACATGTCGACGCAGTACTGTATGCGTGTGTATATATCCGAGGAGAATGCAAGACAGCAAGTGATATAGTTAACTAGATTAATTTTCTTTTTACGTAAAGAGGGAGATGCTTGAGATCAATTAATTAATTAATCAAATAGGGGCCACAACTAATGCATGGAAATGAAAATACGCACACAATAGAGGAATATATTAATTGAAGTTAGCTGGTAACATAAAATAAAATAAATATGCAAAGGAACTTGTAGAAATGATCGTGAGAATAATTGTCAAGGGGTTAATTTATTTATCTGTCTCTGTTCTGCATCGTGTTTATGTATTGTTCCACGCGACCTATACCCTATGAATGAATATCAAACTGTGGTGCCGGCCTGATAGAGATCATGCATGGATGACCATCGATCCCAAATAATTGCCTTCGGCACGTGTATTGCCCATAATCTGTCTATACATATATATCTAAATAGATAGATATCGGTGATGAGGGAGATGTATATATAATTACATGGTCCATCTTCCTATCTATATAATGAGAAAAGTGATGATGCAGTGTTGTTGGTGGCACAGCACCACACGGGTTTGAGGTACGATTACAAGAATTACCACACATCAAAGTCGTTCTACGGCGGCAGGAAGAAGCAGAGGGTGTTGTCCGGTTGGGCGAACGAATCGGACACCATCGCGGACGACGTGGTCAGGGGATGGACCGGCATCCATGCTTTCTATATATATATAGTCCTGATGCTATGGATTTCTTCCTCATATTGATTGGAATCCAAGAACCAACATTTCCGAGACTGAAACCGTGAAGTAATGTGATTTGGCAGTTGATTCCGATAACCATCTGGCTTGACGTGATGGGAAGGCAGCTGATCCAATGTAGAGGTGTCAATAGGTCGTTCGAGCTACGGGTCAAGGCGGGCTGAAAATCCTTTTTAATTATTTTTTAGGACAGTCTAGCGCCAGAGCTCGTACGGGTCTGTCCTAGGCCTATCCGTGGTTTAAAATATGTAATATGTATTTTTTTAATTTAAAATTAAAAAATAAATTTTAAAAATCAAAAACTTCGATTTAAAAAAAAAGCTTGAATCAACCAACTGAAGTTAAAATTCAGTCAATCAACTTCAATTTGAACAAAGTTTTAGATTTTTAAAATTCAATCGAACGACAAAGACCAAAGTTTTTTATTTTTAAAACTTTGTTACTTTTATCTTATTCATTTGAACTGAAGTTTTTTTTTTTTTCTTAGATCTAATTGAAGTTCAACTTCGATCAAATCAAAGTTAAACTTCAATTAGATTAAAGTTTTTAATTTTTTTAAAATTTGATTGGTTTAAAGTTTTCCATTTTTCTATTTCAATCTGACTATGTTTTAAAAAAATATGATCTTCAATGTAATCGAAGTTTTTTATTTTTTTATTTTAGATGATGACGTTAGTTTTGTACACAGGGCGTCGGCGTCCGACCCGTAGGCCGAGACGGGCCCACTCCTACGGGCTAGAGGATGGACCAACCCGTGCTCGGCCCGAATCAGCTCATAATTTTTCCCAGGGATTGATCGGGTAATCAGCTCCCATGCTGCAAACATACCCTGCTTCGTGGGCAGAAGCACACCAGCAGTGTCCGTTGCGTAATTCCACTGTGTTTTTTTTGGACCCGACCTGACTCAGTCCATGGACCAGCCTGACCTGCAGGCTGATTTTCATATATATTATAGTTCAGTCCGATTTATTTAAAAAATCAAGTCACACTAGACTGGATTAACCTAAAATAGCCTAACCCATTTGACACCTCTGGTTCAATGGCCTGTGGAGGAAAAAGGTCTAGCTACATGATATAGGAATAAAAAAGGGAAGCCATGTCGAAGTGAAGGGTATAAACACTTCACAAGTATGTGTCCTACACATTACAAACCATCGTTTCAAGCTTCTCATCTCCTCCTCGCTTGCCGAGGCCGATTGATTTTAAACAGGCGGACGTGGAGGTCGACTTCGAGGTTTTAGGCTTAGAGAGGGTGGAGCGGTTTGACCCCAAATGGTTGGTCGACCCTCAGAAGCTCTGCACCCAAAAGGGGGCTTCCGTAAGGTGCTGTGGCTCCTACTGCAAGTTGCTGTAGTTGCATTACTCTATACACACGCATACATGTTATAGAAGGAATTGTGGGGCGTGCGGGAATGTATGCATGGATGTATATGGCCGATGAGCATGCTCATCGAAGATCAATCGAGAACAAAAGTAACCAAAACAAGAGGACCTGCTCGCTTGCTTCAAAGAGATCGACAGAGAAGGCGATGATCTATAATCTATTTGCTGCTGTACTTGTTATCGGCGCACACGTATGTCTATATATATATAGAGAGAGAGAGAGAGACATGCAGGTGCAGCATGTCGGCGCACAGTGAGAGTGTGGACGTGCATGCATATGTTGGCATATATAATTTATTAGGGGAATGTTAAAGTTGGTCGACGAATCAAAAGAATTCAGATGGAGACTCTTGGGGCGTCGTCCGATTCGATGCTTCCAATAAATAATTATACTAGATATGATATCCATGACGTCGAATTTACTCATGCACCATGATACCAATCAAATTTATTCACATTTTCTTGTATATAGCATACGGAACTAAGTTTATTGGTTTTACAATATTAATTTGTGCGAGCGAATCCGGCCACCCATATGACGGGATGATACATATACGGCTAGGGTGTCTCCTCCATTTCTAATACAAAATTATCAACTGGCCTTCTGGAGATGTATCTTTATATCCTTCAATATTTCAAGAAATGAGTTCAACCAATGTGAATGAATTCCATAGCACGAAAACACGCACATATTAATTGCATGATTGATTGAGAAGGAACTCAAATTCCTCCTCCTAGGCTGTTCTTTCTGATATATACCAAACCCGTAGTATCAAGTATTCCATTTCAGATCAAAATCCACTAGCAGTATCTTCCAATCTAAAGTGAGGGAAGAGCTTGTACTAGGCAATTTTTAAAGCACTGCCATTATGAAAAAAATTAGCCATAACTGACTGATAGTACGTACTGGCAGATTAAGTATTCATGTTCATTTATTCCATCATTTAAAACGTACATATATGACGGATCAATTACATCCCATTATAGATATGCCAGACCCGAACGTCTTTTTTCGAAACATAACAAGACCCAAAGCTCCTGCTTTGGTGGTACCACTCATGAAAAATATACCCTCCCTTCCCTTAAATCACGCATCATACCGTACAACTATATATCTGAGACTCGTACCTTAATTAGTGTGCATATATATATGATCAAAGCCTTTTAGCAAGGTACAGACTGGGTTTTAATTTGGACACCAAGACTACTAAAACTCTAATGCATGGTATCTTGGTACGTACGTAGTTGTAAATATTAATCGGATCAAGCTCTGTAAGTCAAGGGTAGCGCCCATCATGGCATGAGGAAGTGGGAAAGTCCAACCTTGCAGCCCTTTGTCCTAACATCCTCCTCGATCTTCTGTCGGTACTCCCTGAAGCTGAAGCTCCGATACATTAGTGGTCGCCCCTGACGTCGGTAGCTCTCTATCACAGAGTTGTAAGATGGGCAAAAGAAGTATGCCATCGAGAACCTCTCCACCTTCGGGTTGGAGACAACCCTATGCTCCACGCTCTTGTACTCCCCGTCGCTCCATGCCTATGTTATCATACAAAAATATAAAACAAGATCAATCGTCGATGCTTACTATATACAGATAGATATAGATATGATTGGTCTCCAGTATTTGTGCCCTAAATCTGAAAGGCTTGTTGACTAGGTTAAATAATTAATAGGTGACGTATGGCTTGTCCACAGGGGCAACAAGTAATTAAGCACGCACGTACTACCTGGTTCTCTTTGATGTTTACCTGAAACAAGTCCCCAATGATGAGGATTAGGGCACCAGGGTTGGGCCTGACTCTGACCCATCTGACGCCCTTCTTCACCTGAAGCCCCCCCACCTGGTCCTGGTGGAGTATCGTCAGGAAGTCGCTGTCGGTGTGGGGGATCATGCTCTTCACCTCCTTCGAAACTGTGCACGGTGGGTACCGATTTAGACGTAGGTAGCAGGAGCCTGAGGTGCAGTTGTCCTGGAAGTACGTCTTGGTGTGTCCGACATGCTCCGCCAATATTTTCACCAGACGATGCGCCAGCACATAGAACGTAGCAGTGAATTCCTCGATGGTGTCCCTGAGGATGCTGTTGCCTCCCTCCGCTCCGGCACCTGGTGGGGCGGCGTTTAGTGGGATGTGGTAGACCTCCGACCACGAAAGCTGCTCGAGGCAGGTGGCCGTCCGGACCCCCCAGCGGTAGCTGTTAGGCGGGAAGTCGGAGAGCCTCCCCTTGGCCTTCTCCTCGAAGGGCTGGTGGAAAACCTTCATCTGCTCACGGTGCATCCGGCGGAGGAGATCCTGGGGCACGCCATGACCCACCACTTGAAAGAAGCCCCACTCGGACGACGCGCGAGCGATGGCTTCCCTGCACCGGGCTCTCTCGGCGGCGTCCCGGTTATCCAGGAGACTCAGGTCGACGAGCGGGAGATCGCGCACCTCCACGGCTGGCTCTTCAAGGCGCTGGCGGCTGTGGCTAGCCAGGAGTGAGCCGTAGGTGCTGAGGAATGGAGGGTTGTAGAGATCTTCTCCTCCCCACATGTTAACTTGCTGGTAGCTAGAGAACGATCAGAAACCAGTGATTGATGGAACCTTATCTATCTCCTCAAGACTCCTCCTCCTTTGAATCTGGTTTTCTCGCTACACATACACACACACAGAGGTTAGTAAAGTAATATATAGAGATAATTTTACAATTGATAGTGTAAAATTAGGGTTAATTCGTGAACTGATGCTTCTTAGTTACACCAGAGAATTGATGTCATTTGATGTGCATGCACTTGATTCATGCACATGCCGACACAGTACTGTATGCGTGTGTATATATTCGAGGAGAATGCAAGACAGCAAGTGATATAGTTAACTAGATTAATTTTCTTTGTACGCAAGGAGAGAGATGCATGAGATCAATTAATCAACTAGGGCCATAGCTAATGCATTGAAATGAAAATACGCACAAAATCAAGGAATATATTAATTGAAGTTAGCTGGTAACATAAAATAAAATAAATATGCAATGGAACTTGTAGAAATGATCATGAGAATTAATTATCAAGGGGTTAATTTATTTTCTGTCTCTGTTCTGCATCGTGTTTATCTATTGTTCCACGCGCCCTACACCCTATGAATGAATATCAAACTGTGGTGTTGGCCTAATAGAGAACATACATGGATGACCATAGATCCTAAATAATTGCCTTCCGCACGTGTATTGCCCATAATCTGTCTATATATATACCTATGCATATATATCTAAATAGATAGATATCGGTGATGAGGAAGATGTATATATGATTATAAGGTCCATCTTCCTATCTATATAATGAGAAAAGTGGTGCTGCAGAGTTGTTGGTGGCACAGCACCACAGGGGTTTGAGGTACGATTACGAGAATTTCTACACATCGATGACGTTCTCCGGCGGCAGGAAGAAGCAGAGGGTGTTGTTCGGTTGGGCGAACGAATCGGACACCATCGCCAAAGACGTGGTCAGGGGATGGGCTGGCATTCATGCATGCTATATCTATATATATATATATATATACATAATGCCGATGCTATGGATTTCTGCCTCATGTTGATTGGAATCCAAGAACCAACGTTTCCGAGACTGAAACCATGAAGTGATGTGATTTGGCAGTTGATTCCGAGAACCATCTGGCTTGATGAGAAGGGAAGGCAGCTGGTTCAATGGCCTGTGGAGGAAGAAGGTCCAGCTACAGGATATAGGAATAGAAAAGGGAAGCCATGTGGAAGTGAAGGGTATAAACACTTCACAAGTATGCGTCCTACACATTACAAACCTGCGTTTCAACCTTCTCATCTCCTCCTCGCTTGCTGAGGTCGATTGATTTTTCACAGGCAGACGTGGAGGTCGACTTAGGCATTTTTGGCTTAGAGAAGGTGGAGCGGTTTGACCCCAAATGGTTGGTCGACCCTCAGAAGCTCTGCACCCAAAAGGGGGCTTCCGTAAGGTGCTGTGGTGCTGTGGCACCTACAGCAAATTGCTGTAGTTGCATTACTTAACTCTATACACACACATACATGTTATAGAAGAAATTGAGGGGCGTGCGGGAATGTATGCATGGATGTATATGGCCGATGAGCACGCTCATCGAAGACCAATCGAGAACAAAAGTAACCAAAACAAGAGGACCTGCTTGCTTGCTTCCAAAAGATCGACAGAGAAGGCGATGATCTATAATCTATATGCTGCGGTACTTGTGAGCGGCTTACACACACGTCTATATATATAGAGAGAGAGAGACATGCAGGTGCATAGTGAGAGTGTAAAAGTGCATGCATATGTCGGCATATATGATTTATTAGAGGAATGTTAATAATCTAGTGAGATCGCCGCAGCATCAAATCAATTAAAGTTGGTCAACGCGTATGGCCAATAAGATGGAGGCGGTGCGGGCGCGTCGCTTAAAAAGCCTGGCTCCCTGTAGGTCGAATGTATCCAAGAATCAAAAGACGAACGAGGGAGAATCTTGGGGCTTCGTCCGATTCGATGAACCCAAGCGGAAGAAGCAAAAGGAGCAGGAAAAGGGATGGGGACGTCCATTTGAGATGGAGACGGCCGTTAGATATTTTCCTCACACGTACGCCCAGCTCGGCCTTCCCCTGAAACATCTAACCGTCCAAATCCTAAACCAAAGCATGCGTACATCCATGGCGGTGATCTGCCCGTACCTGGCGGTGGCAGAAGTCAACTACTAAACAGTGAAGTACGTGGCCACAACTCAGGAAACGACGTCGGCCGATCGGGTACGGCCGTTTTCAATCGGCTGGACGGACCGACGGAAACAAAAGTGGGAGACGAAAGTGCCTCTTCGGGGGAGTGAGGGCCACAGCTAGAATAAATAATACATGCTTCCAAATCAATGATTCCACAGCTTTCCCAAAGCATATCTCTATACTTTCTCATGCAATATTAATTATTTTCCCGTCTCCAGTTATGCTTTGACGATGGATTTTGCCTGCGATTCCCAGTACTCCATAAGATTTAATTTGGTTCCTCGCTGATGTAATGATCGATGTATGTGTCGTGATTTTCCTGAGTTTTAATTAAGTAGCAAATGATTTTGATATATGAAATGTCATGGCGGCTCCATGCAATATTAATTATTACACGGTGATTGAGGTTATGGCATTCCTTTTTGTGATAGTTGGCTAAAGGATGAATATGCATGTGCCTCACTCCTCGTAATTTCGTCTTGACAATTGTACTGTGTACCCTTCCAAAGGTCAGGTCTGCAGCTTACGAATGATAGTAGAGATGGACCTGTTCGATGTGAAAGCAAGCAGTAGTTTGAATAGCATTGTGTGTGTCATTTCCAAAAGAAAGATAGCATTATGTGTGTCGAATATTCCTTATCTTCTTTCTTCCTTGTCTTCTTCCATCCATACTTTAATTATTCACAATGACTTTCAATGAGCATACAATCTTTACTAGAGTCTATTTTTTCTGTAGACACCTGCAACATTTTTTATTTTTGCATAGGTATTTAAAATGATGTGTTGAATTTGACGAAACGATATTTAGCGTCCGCTTTTATCCGGAGCTTGTGTGAGGATATCAGACTCAAGACCCGCATCTTCCAACCGCCAAATCTAGCAATGGCCATAACATATGTGAAAATATATGAGTCTTATAAAGATGAGAAACATCGAACTAAGAGAACGATCAAGTCTAGAAGGGAAATGAAAGGGGAACAACCACTCAATCAAGGTGGAAATTCAAAGACATAGCCAACTTGTCATTGTTGATTTGTGCGTTTTGAGGGCTCCGATGGTGGGTTATTCCAAGTGATCAAAGAATCTTGTTCTTCACTTCTTAATAAGCTTCTAATCACTTCTATTTATAGCATTTGGAGGATTAACTACCTCTACCATCTCCGCCCCTAACCTCCTCCTCAAATTCCGATAACCACCGGAATTTGAATTTGAAACTTGGTCTTTTTGACCAATTCCAACATCTCCCACTTGGTCACAAAGACCAACTATATTCTTTTTAATTCCGCTCCCACTAATCGTAGGTAGCACAATTTCAATCTTCCATTACTCGTGAGAATGTTCTCTGTTTCCATTATCCATATAAATGTTCATTAATCCCATTAAGTTTACAAACTTAATGTACTTTTCCGCTGGTATTCCTTTTGTCAAAGGATCAGCTATCATATCTTCCGTAGGGATATAACTTAATTTTATTTCCCCATTTCCTACAATATCACGAATATAGTGATAATGTATGTTTATATGCTATACTTTTGTTATATTTGCACCACTATATACAAGACTTATTGTCGCTTGGTTATCACAATATATTTCTATTGGACCATTTATTAAGTTTAGATTCAAATCATTTATGAATCTTCTGATCCAAACTGCATGTGATGCGACTGCACTACAGGCAACATATTCAGCTTCCTGTGTGTATTTTGCTACACACCCTTGCTTCTTACTTCCCCAAGATATGGTTGCACCTCCAAAGATGAATACATGTCCTGAAGTAGATTTCCCATCATCTTTGTCTCCACCTAAATCTACATCTGTATAACCAAGCACTTCAAGCTCATCTGCTTGATAAGTCAATTTATGGTGCAAAGTTCCTTTTATATATTTCAAAATTCTTTTGACAACTTCCCAATGTTTTGTTCCGAGATTACTTTGATACCTACTTTCAATACTTACAGCATATGTCAAGTCTGGTCTTGTACACAACATAGCATACATCAAACTTCCAACCACTTGGGCATAAGGTGCTCTTAAAGGTTCCTTCCCTTTCCCAAGACATTGGTCCTTACTTAACTTTTTCCCTAAAATATAAGGTGTGGGAGTTGAGGAACAATTGTACATTCCGAACCTTTTTAACACCATTTGCAGGTATCTTTCCTGATTTATACTCAATGTTCTTGATTTTCGATCTCTTAAGATTTGAATTCCAAGAACATAGGATGCTTCCCCCATGTCTTTCATTTCAAATTTTCTACTAAGTTCTTCCTTTATTTCATTCAACATGTCAGCATTATTTCCAACAAGTAAAATGTCATCCACACACAAGGATAATATAATAAAGTTACTCCTTGACGACAAGGTATCTTCAAAGGAGGGAAATGATGTTACAGGTGCAATAGGTTAATCAGATAATCAAGAGGTTTCCAGTTACTTGATTCATTTAAGCTAAGATTTTAATCTATATATATCTTATTATGCTCTATTTTGAAGGTCATGCTTTTATCTTTGTTGATCTTGTCTGTAGGAACTAGAGACCGACACTTCTTAAGTAGTGTCAAACCCTAAATCTATCTTTCATTTCTTAAAATCATCTTTTCATTTCCTAAAATCATCTATTATCTACCATGGATTCAATTAATCCTCATCAATACTCAACACGAAGTAAGAGACCGATCACTCGTTGCATCATCAGATAACAATGGAAATTGACTAAAACTTTTAGTTTTATTCATGAAAATTCAAAAACTTTAATATCTTTTTGACATTCAATAAGATTATTAATCTTACTTCTCTCTGGATAGATAATCTAAGCATAGATAATGGTGCTGAGATTTTTCATAAAGTACTGCCATTGTGAATATGTCGCCTAGTGGCTGTTGAACCTTTACCCAATTATGATTTCATAACTGTCATCTTTTAGCATAATTTCCTCTTTTTAAAAATAAAAAATCGAAAGCTTTGTGGATTATCCAAAACCGCCCCAAGATGTCGAAAGGCCATGGGCTCGTAGATAAATACAAATATCGCCGACGTCCGCCGCAATGGCTGGTCGTACCAGCAATGCCTGTGAGATTCATAATTCTCTTGTTAGCTTTATCAAGAAGAAGCCTTTTTAAAGGGATCAATCATTCAACACGCAACTGAACTCCTATTGGTTTTCAAGGAAGAAAAGTAAAGGTAAAGCTTACATTCGCGGCTCGTGTCGCTCACGATCGTGCTTGTGCTTGTCCTCGCGTTCTCCACTTACAAGACATGCAAGGCCAGCGTGGCACGCAGGAGGTGCCACACGTCTGTGACAGCAAGCAGGGCGAGGAACCACGTGGATCTGGATCTCTTCAAAGAAACAAAGTGACACAACACCTGTAGCCACAGTAGAAGTTCTGGATCTCTTCAAAGAAATAAAGTGACACAACACCTGTAGCCACAGAAGTTCTCGAGACTCAAGACTCGAGCACATAAGGCACGTCCAAACGAACAAAGCAAGCACGAGCTACAGCCTAAGCACCATCTATGCTGAATCGATCACCGTTATTTACAAGAGAATGCTTAGCTTTTCCTTTGATCAATGACATCGCACATCTACAGCATATTTGTCCACAAAATTAAGCAAATCATAAATTAGATTCAAAGGAACACAATTTCCAATACAAGGGATCTCATTCCCTGAAGGCCTGCACTCATAGCTACGCACGCCCCTGTCGCCGTGGAACACCGATCTCACATGAGTTTGCTTTGGCTGCGAACTGGAGAGAGCATTTGGACTCTCCACTAGATTGTGCCTCGGGGCTGATATTCACAACCATCAGCGTCTTAGACTCGCCTCCAAGACATGGCTGTTAAGAATGAATGAACATAAGTAGATACAAATTAAATCCCATCCTAAATATTCAAATCATTCACGGGCCAAAGAGTGGAGATGCTTACTTGAAGGAGGTAGGTGAGTTTTGAATTCCTGAATGGTATGTGATCCTCCTTCTTGGCGATGGAGGATATCACATCACTCAAGGATAATAAGCTCTTGTTGATGTGCTGAAAAATGCATCACGTACGTTAGGGATGAGAAAGAAATGGATGCATGACATTCTTGTAAGAGTTTATGCAACAAAAAAGTCCAGAGGAAAAACAGGAATGTAAAAATTACTTGAGTCTCTTTCAACCGCTCCCCGGTAGCTCCACTCTTGTCAAGTCTCTCACTTCCCGCTAGATCAATCAAGTTTAAAACCCCTTGAACATGCTGATCAGTGCCCTAGATTAAAGGCCAAAAAATCAGCAGCAAAATCAACTAATATTACAGGAAGCAATTCACCACATACATACGTTTAAACAGAAACAATACCTCATTAACTCCTGTTATTCTAAGGATAAAGACAAAATGACTCCGTGATGATTGTTCATTCATATGTGTCCTTCCAACAGATCTAAAACACCAAAAGAACCTCGGTAAATGCCACCAGAACAAGTCAAATAGACCTCAACCATTTTCCAAGCATTCAGATTCATCCATTGATATCATTACTTCTTTCAGAACCATACCTTTTAAGGTGCCCCAGTGACAAGCCAGGGTGTCTTGGGTGCCCAGGTGTCTATTAAAATATTTTCTTTTTTATTTTTTAAGTATATATTCTATATATGTATACATATTTGATAATAATTATGTATAGTTTTAACTATATTATTTCCCTGACAACATTCAAATACATAAATAATCTTAAGATAACATCAAAATATAAGGTGTAATAATACTAATATGTACATTTCATTAATATAAATAATTATATATTTCAATAATTACGTACATTTTAATAATATTCCAACAAGAAAATTATATTTAAGTTTTTTCCAAAGAAAAATATTTAAAAACATATATTTAATCAACTAGAACTGAGAAAAGATCAAGTCAATTAAAGATAATGCAAGGTGAGCAACCAAGACATGGTCATTTCACGCTTTGTGCCTAGGCAGCAGCCTTAAAAAACTTGTTTAGAACAATTTCAATTTCTAACCACACATACTGGGAATAACATGGTTGTTATTACTGCAAAGATTCTGTGAAGAGTTAAAATGCACAAAATAACAAATTGAACATACACGAATCACAAATAAAAACTTTCAGCAAGTGCAGTAAATTTTATCAGATATAATGTTTCATGTAACGTGCATAACCAATTGCTTAACCCTACAATATAGGATGTTCCATATAATAAGCCATAAAAATTTGAACAAGAAAGATACCTAAATTTTATCAGAGATAATGATTCATGTAATGTGCACAACCAATTCCTTAACCCTACAATATAGGATGTTTCACATAATATGGCATAAAAATTTGAAGAAAAATACCTGCTCTGTGCTGCCTGATTCAACAAATAAGAAACCTCTTTGATGCTGCACACATCTACAACTGTGAGATCAGACACATGTGTATTGCCATTCTGGTCATGTTTGATTGTGTACTGCTTGCCAACACCAGAGTTGGCATCCACACAATTTAGTCGACTTGGAACCAACAAGTCACGGATTGATTCATTATATATTTCCAGCATTGAAGCCTGTGCAATTTTATCAAGAATGACAAATATATCATATGATAAAAATATAAACAAAATAATATAGAATTTAAATAACAAACCTGCATTGAATAATTCCAACCCTGACATTGTAATGATTGACTAGTTTGAAATATTTGCTCCACTGAACGTGGGATCAGCCCTTTCATTTCAGACTCTTCTGGCCTCCCCATCATGGTGTATGTTTTTCCTGATCCTGTCTGTCCATAAGCAAATATGCAAACCTGCAAGCATTCCAAGAATCTATATGAATGCAAAATATACCATAAATGAGTGCCATTTCCCACAAATATTTGAAAATGATATGAGAAATTAACCTTGTAACCATCAAGGGCACTTTGAACCAGTTGAGAGACCTCAACAAAAACATTTTCTTGGGAAGCCTCATGATCAAAAACTTTATCAAAAGAGAAACAGTGCTTTTTACCTGTTGATGATGTAGAAAATCGTTGAATAATGCTCAATTTAAAACAAAAAATTACAAAAAAATTCGGCATGATTAGAAACTCCATATTTAGTTGCCAATTGGGCACCAGGACATCTGCACAGCACCTAGACACCAATTAAATTTTAAATTATAATTTATTTTATTAAATTATATTGATGATTGTAATACTTGTACATTTGTAAATATAAATATAATTATTCATTATTTACTTTTTACACTATTTTTGAAAAAACCATTTAAGCCACACTTTAGAAAATGTTTTAATTTTCAATCTGTTCAATGTCAATTTTCTAAAACATTGGTATTGATTGAAAAAAATATTATAAAATTTGAAATTAAATTAACTAACATACGTGGGCAACAAAAAAAATCCTATGAAACAAAAGGCAAAGCAAAGTAAAGAGAATAAAAGTCAGAGTTTAATAAAAGATGAAATAAGAAAGAAAAAAATGATGTAAAATATGACATAAATTTATCAAGATATAAAAACAATAAAATGTAATTTACAAAAGAAATAAATCAGTTACAGATGCACCAGAAGATCCATTAAATGAAGTTACTTCCGAGCCAAGAAAACTACATGTTGCACTTAGGTGACGGCCGTGATAACAATGAGAAACACTGACTGATCTTGAATTTATATACCATTATGCATCAAGTCAATGCCTCGTCCAAGAAGTTCAGTTGATGTAGGATAGGAAACAACATTAGATTCAGTTCCACCATGTTCATGGTCATGCAACAATGGCCGAACTCTACAAAAGACTCGGATGTTTCCTTTAAGTTCCTACATGTGTAGGTAACAATGAGTGATTGACCAACAAATAGTTTGATAAGCTGCAACATACAAAATTGTTAAACAAAGATCTACCAAAATTGTGTTGTGGAGCTTCTTCCGTAGTTTTTCACCATCACTAATTTTAGATTCTGCATCAGCCAATCGCATCCGCAGCTCTTCAACAAGCTTTTGTTGTTGTTCAAATACCACCCTTGTTTCTAAGGTGGTAGAATCAGCCATCTATGTCAAAAAATTGAATCCTTAAGCAAGTACAAGTTAAAACTTTGCCCATTTGCAATATGATAGCCTAAACAAAAATCATGTCATAATGTAAGTGAAAACCCCTCTGAAAAATGAAAGTGAAAAACTTAAAATGATTGAGTTCTTGCCCAAAACCAGAAAGAGAATGCATTGTAGGAAGAAAACTAACTTGTAGCATCGTATTTGCAGTATTCAGTTTGCTCTCAAGCATCTGGATCTGTTCTTCTTGTAAAGAACAGGTTTCCTATCAAATAGATATATAAATAAACAATAAATATTCATAGAGATGCTTATTTAGTAAGAACTGTAAGAACTTGAACAGATAAGTACTTGGAAAAGCCATACCTCAAGAGTGATTTTCTGTTGTGTTAAATTCCCCAATTCAGAATTCATTTTTCCATTTGATTCTTTTAGCTTCTCCAAATCTTCTTCCATAGATTGCATCTTCGCTAACAAGAGATTCCTTTCATCCTTCACTTGCTGAAGTTCAACTTTAAGACAATCCAAAGAATTCTTCAGTTCTTCTTTATTTTTTGTAGCTTCTTGCAGGGTAATCTGGAAAAGAACAACAATAACATCACTGCATCAAGTGGATGGAAAAAAGAGAAAGGAGATAAGCATCTTTTGTTTCAATGCATAAGTTTTATCAAAAATGACAACTCAATGATATGAATATAGTACGTTTATATCAGGTTGAACTAAGAAGAAAATGTGGTATAGACCCAAGCTATGAAATGGTTAAACAAAATTGCTATAGTTTCAGCAATCCTTAAAACTAAAACTTGCTTCATGATCAATCCATGTCAATTTAGGAGCCAATAGAAATCATTTTAACCAATATAGGATTCTTGTTTAAGCATGATCCAAAGACAAACAAGAATTATCACTTAGTTAATAAAGACTCACCCTTGAGGTGTTCAGTTGTTCCTGCAATGACTCTGATTTAGACCTAAACCTGATAAGTTGCTCCATCACTGTATTCTTCTCCTTTTGCAACTTTGAATTGAGATCATTGTTTTTCGCAGCATCTGTCTGGAGCTTGCTGTTATACTGCTGCAAGCTAGCATTATACTCTTGCATCCTTTTATTAATATCTTGAATAGACTTTATCTGCCAGAAAAAAGAAGATATTTGTTAAATACATCATAAGGGAAGTACTGGAAAAAGGATTACAATAATTAAATAGCTTGGTCAGTTAATTTCATACTTGCTGATCAGCACTGACGAGATCTTGCTGTGCTTTCCTTAGCTCTTCAGAGAGAGCAATGTTCAATTTTTCAGTGGCTTCCTTTGCTTCCTTTGCCTTTCTGTAGGATTCAAGTGCCACCTAAGTTCATAACCAACACCCCTTAAGTTGCTGGTATCAATTAGTAATTAAGAAAGTAAAAGGCAAGAGTAAGATACACACCAGCTTATCACTCTCTTCCTTTTTAAAGGTCTCCTGCAAGGATGCAAGGTCCCTTCTGAGCTTATCAATTGTTGCAATAAGCTCCTCTTCCTTAGCCTTCATCTGCGCCTCTGTGAACAGGAAATCATCATCCAAAGTTTTGACTACTCTAATTGAGGAAGGTGTTGCATTGAGCTTTAATTCATGCATTCAACACCAAACCACACATAATAAAGAGAACAAGAGAATAAGCCACAAAATATGGTGTTCCTTATGAAAAAATTATTTAGGTAGAAATATGAGCATTGGTTGGCAATGAAACGGCAAAAAATATGGTAGAAGGAGATAAGTACCAAATTCAGAAAATCTGGATTGCTCAGTTTGTAGGGTGGTCTGCAGGCCATCTTCCTTCTCCATCATCCACTTGATGCAGCTCCTGAGCTTCTTAATATACTCCATCATTTGCTCACTCTTTCCCTGCACAAATTAAAGTGCAAACACCACGACCATTAACCCAAATACAAGAGAAGAAAAGGCTCGACATTTTTTTCACGAGAATAAGGATTGATCATTGTGGTCGTTGTAGTCCTCGCAGAAAAGATTCGTCACCTTGTAGTCGGTTTTGTTCTTTCCCTTCATCTTCTCGTTGAGCAGGGCGTCGACGTCCTCCCTGGTCCTGAACTCGAACCCACAGACGCTCTCCGTCTCGGAGGGAGCAACCGTGGGCTGGCCCTCGCGTATGTTGGCCAACGGAAGGTTGACGGAGGAGAGCGCTTGCTGCTGCTTTCCCCTGATGACCCCAGTGGAAGATGGGATGACCATCTTGGCACCCGCACCAGTCTTCCGTCTCTTGTCCCCCGGCTCATCGACATTCTCCTTCTGCGTCAGAAATAGACAGATCTGACGTCTGGGAGTGGTGTGTATGAACGGGAAAGAGAAGATGCTGGGTTTAAACTTACGTTGGATTGAGACGGCGCTTGGGAGGGTGGCTTCGTCGTCCGGATACGGGTAGCCATGGAGGTGAACCGCCGCACCGCCTTCGACTGTTAGGGCTAGGGTTTGGGATCGAGCGGCAAAGAGCGGACGGAGCAGGGAGAGTGACGAGGTAGCGAGAATTCAAATTGTTTTGAAAAGGGGAGGGAGCGGGCGGTGGCATCTTCGTAAATAAATTTGTTGCGATTGTGGGCAAACAAATGGAATATAACATGAAATTAACGTATATAAGATTATGTTAAATATTAACGTATATTTGAATATTAATAATACAATATCTTTCTTTTGAAATGCAGGATTTAGTAATAGAAAATAAAAAAATCCTGTCGTTCAAAGAAAAAAATCTATTCCCGTAATTACATTTCATTTTCGAGAGCGGAGAATCCGAGAAAACTCAAGCAGACGGATCTTCTCGTGCCGATGAACGAAGCCATCATCGTCGGGACCACCACCACCACCACCACCACCTCCGGACCTCCCTTTCCTTCGACCACCGCGGGTGGGTGGGTGATCTAAATATTCCCCAGCGTCCATGCCTGTCGAGTACATTTTTGTTACGCATTGTATATTAATATTTGCGCCACATTAATGCTTTGTGGAGGGTATTTTCGTCCAAAATAGGTAAAAGTGATCGTGAAGAGTGGAAATTGAGCGTAGATTGCCATTTTCCGAGAGCGCTTGGCGAATTCACCTCGCACGGGAGCTGAAACAAAAAGGATAAAAAGGTAAAAGTGGAATTCAAAGGAGAACCAGATGAGGGGCAAATTTGTCATTTACGCCCCCAAAACAATCTCCCCGGTATAAAACGATTTGGGAAATTGATTTGGAGGTGTTGAAAGTTGTACAACGAGGGCACACCAGGGAGGAAGGAATCAAGCAAGCGGCAATGCGGGTTCGTTGACTCCGGAATCGGTGATCAGACGACGCATCCGGCCAGAGGAGCATTCGTACACACCGAATATTACGAGAGACGACACATCTGCAGTGTGTGGACTGACATCCCTTGGAGTTGGGGATCGCACACGAGAGCAGTTGCTTGCATTTGACTCCGTGTGTGCGGGAGATTCCTGTGGTGAAGTCGAACGTCCAGATAGCTACATCCGTGCGATGAGACTTGTAGAGACCGACGACCTTGGGTTGTTCTACCTCTAGGTGTGTCGATCTTGTATTTCCTTTGATTTCCTTGCTTTACATAGTTAGATCTAGGATTGTAGTAGAGTTTTATTTTTGTGTGGTTTACAACAGAACAGTGGAACGTATTTAGGTAGATAGGTTTAGATACGATACACTGTACAATTCGGATTAATCCTTTGCTACAATGTGTGTAGTCTTAATCTAGTTTAAATAGGTTCAAATCTCAAGTTATTCATTCAAGTTTATGGAGAAGATATTGTATGCTTTGTTTATCTCTAATAGAAACTTCGATTTACCATAGCCTACTTGGATATTTGCTATTTTATATTGAAATTTTGCAAACATTGTGTGTGGGACGATTGTGCAAGTTCTAATGAAATGTGCAGGATATGTGAGTGTGTGTGTCGTAGGTGTTAAAAAAGTGCAGCCAGACAACTGTGCGTGAATTGCGTGTAAACCAGGTATTTGAAATTGAAGAGGAAGAGTTTGCAGGTGATGACATTGTGTGCAAGTGACTGTAATCTTGCGGATGTTGATACAAAATTGCATGAAGATATGAACTACTTTGAAGTGTTTTCTGTTTGCACTCTGTAGAAGAAGTAAGTCGTCTTAAACTTTTGTTTTTGAGAAACAGATTTTTGAAGAATACTTGTGGTGTGCTATTTCGTGAGTTTTTCTTGTTGTATGGTTTTTGGTATTGATTTGCAGAAGTCAAAATTAATTGTTCTTCTCGGTAAATTCTGAATTTAAATTAGTAGCATGCATATTTTTTTCAAATTCATTCCCTTAAATCATTTAATTTTCATCTCAGCACAGTGGATGCGACCTGTGTTGTATTTACCGATGGTTACGACGCAACCGTGAACTTAACGCTAGGAGACGTTAAAACTTGTCGCCCCACTGTCAGCCAAATCACATGGATTCCAACGTCTCCGGTTTGCACGACAGCAACTTCCTTCCATCGATCCGTCGTCCTTCCGATCAGAATATCACGACGCATTCCCTACTGCCGTCTCATCCTCGCCAATCCACCCGGAGTCTTTCCTACCCATGTCGCGTCTCCAGCTCCTTCCGGAGAGACCTGCACCTCAAACCCAAACCCAAGCCCTTGCCCTTCCACCCTCCCGAGATCAGCCGCCAGGAAGACGCGGCACCGCCGCCTTCACCGCATTTTTCCCTGATGTGCGCCAAGATCGAGAAGTTGGTCATCGTCAAGAGCTACGTGGAAGCCCTCGAGCTCTTCGACTTCTTGTGCGCCAGGGGAGCTGGCGCCTTCTCCCACGACGCGCTCCCCTCCAGCACTTACGACTCCCTCGTCAACGCGTGCATTGGGTTGGGCTCCATCCGCGGCGTGAAGTCGGTCCTCCGCCACATGGTCGATTCGGGGTTCGAGTTCGACCAGTTTATGTGGAACCGGGTGCTTCTCATGCACGTCAAGTGCGGCTTGATGGCCGACGCTCGTGCCCTGTTCGACGGAATGCGCGAACGCAACGAGGTCTCCTGGACCACCATCATCTCCGGACTGGTCAACGCGGGTCGCCACCGAGAGGCGCTGCAGATGTTCTTCCTGATGAGGTGGGAGCGTTCTGATGCCGGGACATGGACGTTGGCAGCGGTCGTCAGAGCTTGTACTGGGTTGGGGTCCGTGTCCACCGGCCGCCAGCTGCATGCTTTCTCGATGAAGCTCGGCATGGACGAGAACGTGTTTATCTCTTGTGCTCTCGTGGACATGTATTGTAAGTGTGGCTGCTGCATCAAGGAAGCTGGGTGGGTTTTCCAAGAGATGCCGAAGAAGACGGTCGTCGGATGGAACACCATTATAGGAGGATATGCTCTTAACGGCTACACCGAGGAAGCACTGGACTTGTACTATCAGATGAGGAGCTGTGGTGTGGCGATGGATCACTTCACCTACTCGATTCTTTTCAGGATATGTGTTCGGCTAGCTTCATTGGAGCATGCCAAGCAAGCTCACGCCAGTCTCGTTCGTAGTGGTTTTGACAAGGACGTAGTCGCCAATACCGCCCTCGTGGATCTTTACTGCAAGTGGGGGAGGATGGAAGATGCAAGGAACGTGTTCGACAAGATGCCTTGCAAGAACATCATGACATGGAGTGCGTTGATCGGGGGGTATGGGAATCACGGAAGGGGGAACGAGGCCATTGAAATGTTCGAGAAGATGATAGAGAAAAAAATGGCTCCCAATCACATCTCCTTTCTTGCAGTATTGAGTGCCTGCAGCTACTGTGGTTTGTCAAATAAGGGCTGGGAATTCTTCGAGAAGATGACAAACGAGCATAATATCAAACCACGAGCAATGCACTATGCCTGCATGATCGAGCTGCTGGGAAGAGAAGGGCTTCTGAACCAAGCTATGTGTTTGATAAGAGAAGCACCCTTCACTCCTACGGCAAACATGTGGGGAGCGTTACTTACAGCCTGTAGGATTCGTGGGAACGTGGAGCTTGGAATGCTGGCAGCGGAGAAGCTTTTTCACATGGAGCCAGCCAAGATAGGAAACTATCTTATCCTTCTTAACGCCTATACCAGCATCGGTAGATTAGATAAAGCTTCAAAGGTTTTAGAAGCTTTGAAAAAGAGGGGAGCACAAATTCATCCTGCCTCTACCTGGATTGAGATCAACAAACAACCTTACATCTTTTGTTTTGATGATAAATCACATCCCCAATCCAAGGAGATCTACTTGGAAGTGAATAAGTTGATCAAGACGGTACAACAGCTTGGTTATGTTCCCGAACAAGGATCTTTGCTTCCTGACGTGCGAGAAACGGAAAAACAATTTACAAGATATCACAGTGAAATGTTAGCAATTACTTTTGGGCTCATCAACACATCTAAGTCCTCTCCACTTCAAGCTGTGCAGAGTCACCGAGTATGTGGTGACTGTCATAAAATTTTCAAGTTAATTACGTTGGTCAGAGAAAGAGAGATAGTTGTAAGGGATTCTAGTCGATTCCACCATTTCAAACAGGGGAATTGTTCATGTGGAGATTACTGGTGACAGAAAATGGTATACTTACGGAAGCCATTTACCAACAAGGCTTCTATTTTATATTCAATGCAATTGTCTTTAGCTTTCATCATATGTTAATTCACATGTTGTACATATAGGAATAAAAAGTGTAAAATGAGGAACAATAAATTTTATCCTATTTTCTTATTTCAAAAATCAAACTGATTGATTAATTATAGATTATCAGACTTCAGAATTGTTGGTTGCTCCACAGGGGCATAAACTGTAGCTTCTGTTCAATCTTGTCAGTCATTTTAAGATTAGTAGGTTTTTTGATTGCCTCCCTTTAAGAGTTAGTTTTAACTTCAATCATTGCAGAAAGCTTTTTTTTTATCATTGCAAGAAGCAGACTAATGTTCTTTTTAACAACTTATTATGAATCCAATATGATTTCCTTTGTGCAACTTCATGCAGACAATCTCTATGGTCGTTATTATCTATGTTTGTATTTCTATGAAAAATATAATTCAGTGTTTTTATATGACATTGGAAGTAATATCTAGCGAATTTTTCATGGTAATATCTAGAGTTTTAAGATTATCATTTATGTTTGTTCTTCTCCATGAATGAATGATTTCGATGTAGTGGAATCAAGTGACCTGTTGGCTTTTGGTGATGTTGGTTGGAGGAGAAAGAGCCGTGCCTAGGAGCAGCAGAGGACACATATGAAAACACAAGAGATGTGTGAAAATTGATTGTTTTTATTAACAAATATAAGATCTCTATATATGAAAATTACATAAAGAAGAAAAATTCTAGATGTTGAAGGTATAATTCTACAATATGTAGACGAAAATATTTTAAGAACCAAGTTCTCCCCTTTATTGTACGGTACATTAGAGTAAGGTTCTTGACAGAATTTGAAGAGAATAAATGTCGTGTACAGAGACTGTACGTGAATTCTGCATCCAAGCATAGACATCAGTGCATAGATATATTGAACCAACACAATAACTCAACAACATTTTCCAAAAAACGAAAAACTTCAACAACAAAAATCTACGTTGACTGTCGTGAAGCCACTGGTAGTCTGCTACATCAAACCAGTTGTGTGTAAAAGGACCAACTTGCGTTGCAATACTTGTGTTGAAACTCCTAATATACACACTTCGCTAAAGCTCACAGAATCACAAAAATCATGTTACGAATCCAATGATAAAAGCTGCTTCTCAAGCCGTTTAGCTGAACGGAGAGCATCAAGAGCCTCAGCTTGCTTTCCCGCATGTTTAAGATTTAAAGCTCGACGCTTCTCTGCCTTAATCTGTTGTTCAATATGAGTTTTATTACTACTAACACTTGAATTCTTACCAAGGTCCTTTCGAGGCTCTTTCTTAACTTCAGGTTTTGATTCTGGTTTTGAAGATGCAAGCATGCCAATATGTTCTTCTTGCCAGCCAATTGCTTTGAGGGCCGACATGAGTTGAGGATCAAGGAAACTCTCTACAGCATCATCATCTGCCTTTACATTGGAGTTGCCAGCACCAAGAGTTTGACTGTCCAGTTCTTCAATCTGGGATTCTAATTTCTTTGCTAATTCAGATTCAGCTTCAGATTCCTCCATCCGTCCTTCTCTTCGCAACTTCAGTGCCTGACGTTTATGAGCAAGAGATTCCTGCTGCAACTTGAACCGTTCTCTGCCAGACATTGGTTTTTGAGGTTCAAGAGACCTTCCCTGCGTATGCTCTTGCTTGTCACGTTTTTGAGTTTCAAGGGAGCTCTCTTGTGCAACTTCTTCCTTGACAGGATGATAAACAGGAGTGTTCCTTCTAGTAATATCAGCTTGTTGACTTTCTCCATTCGTGCCAGCATGTTGATTCGCTTCTTCTAACCTTTTTTCCAAGAGTTTTGCCTGTCGTAGTTCTTCTCGAGCTTCTGCCAATTTTCCCTCTCTCTTCAAAGCAACGGCTTTCCTTTTATGAGCCAATACCTGCGCCTTGGAGTAATCAACTCCAGATGTCGAGTTTGCTTCAGTGACTGGAACAAGGTTTCTCTGAGGATCCCCATGCAGAGCCTTTTCAATATGGGTATTAGATGTTTGAACAGAGTTTTTGTTGGAGCCAATGTTGTCCTTTTCAGAACATAGTTGAGAATCTAATCGCCCTGTTGAATCTGCAGGCTTCTCTTCATGTTTTACATACAGATTATGTGAATCCTGCAAATCACCTGTTAGTAAATCTAATAGGTTAGCAGATGGACTAACTTCACGTAAAGTGACCATATTCTCCACTGCTGTCTGTTCTTCCTTAGATCTCAATTCATGCTCATCACTACTGCCAAAATCTATCAAGTTTGGATGTAGGCTAGAACTAGGTAAAGGCTCGATATTTTTTGCTGGTTGCAGGGCCAAAGGATCCAATTGAGAAACATCAGGTGAAAAGGCAGTAGGGCTTTCTGAGCCCAATGGATAACTTCCCTTCTGTGGATTCACACTGGAATAAACTTCACTAACATTTTCATTCTTTGATGCAGCAACTGTTACCAATCCTAGCATGTCTACATCAGGATTCATTATAACCCCAGTATCTTCCTGTTTACCAGAAGGAAAAGATGCACTGAAACCATCTGATGTCATGGAAATACTAGACGGCTTGACATTTTCCCAATTGGGAAGGCAGTTTTCTAAATCATCAGATATTTTCAACTTCTCTGCTTCACCAAGTTTTCCTGGTCTCCTCAAAGCAATATCGTTACTTTTTAAGTCATCCATTAACTTAATAGTATTTTTGATTATTCCTATAGGTTCGACCTCCTTGTTATCCTCACCAACTCTTGAAATTGTTGAAGGAACCAAATTACTAGAATCACCAGATCTTGTAATATTGTATTTAGATGGATGAGTGACTTCAGTTTCTGATAATTGATATTCAAGGTCCTTGGCCTTTCTCAACTCTTCCTCTGCCTCCTCAGATTTTCCTTGTCTTCTTAGGGTAAGTGCTTTTCTTTTGACGCCGAGAAGCTCCCTTTGAATTTCAGCTTTACTCTTAGTTTTCCCTTTAGACAGAGGAGGATTATTATCATGGACTGGATGGTCGTGCAATAATTTGGATGAATTTTCTGTCTTTGCATATTCAACTTCTTCATTCGATCCCAAGTTCTCTAAAACTGAAAGTAACGTTGGGTCTTGTAAGTCTTGTTCTGTAACTTCTGCCTCAGGTTCTTTTAATGGGTTCAACATTAAAGACAGATCTTGAGGTGAATAATCTGGTATTATATCTTCTTCTCCATCCCTGTCAGCTCTTCTCTTCATTAGATTTTCAGGTTTCTTCGCTGGAAGCAATGAACCAGAATCACCAGAAAACTTCCCATCATATTCAGATGGAAGTGTGACTTCTGTCTCTGCTAACTCATTCTCAAGGTCTTTTGCCTTTCCTAACACCTCTTCTGCCTCTCCAAGCCTCCCCTGTCGCCTCAGCGCAAGTGCCTTTCTTTTTACACTTAGGATCTCCCTCTGGATTTCAGCCTTATTCCTAGCCCTCTTTTTTGGTATGATAGAAGGCTCATTCATAAAATTTACTTGGTTTTCTCTATTCTCAGAAACATTTCCCCCAACTGCAGGTCGAGCATCTTCTTCCCATCCCAAGTTCTGTAAAACTGACAATAAAGATGGGTCCATCATATCTTGATCTGTTACTTCTGTCACATCATCTTCATGTAATGGATTTGGAGTTAAAGATGGATATTGATGCACATGAGCTGATTTCGGTATACTCTTCATACCAATGTCTGTTTCTGTTACTTTTGGTGCCTTGTCCATTTCCTCCAATTGGCGTTCAAGATCTTTGCCCTTCTTCAACTCTTCCTCTGCCTCTTCTACATGGCCCTCCCTTCTTAAAGCAAGTGCCTTCTTTTTCAAATTCAAAAGCTCTTTCTGAATGACAAGTTTACTTTTTTGTGGTAGTTTACTGTTCTCATAAGGTGATCTTGAAATATGAAGTGAAGCAGATGGCTCAGAGTATTGCTTCTCGGCCTTTGGATTCCAAAGGTCTCTTTCAAGTAGTTTGGCTTCCTTTTCTTTTTTCGGTTTTCCAATGTCTACTGGACCATCAGCATCTTCAGTCCAACCAAATGATTTCAAAGTAGACATGATCTCTGCATCATTCATGTCATCATCTGTCACATCAAAATTAGAAACAACTGCCTCATCATCTCCCAGTCTATTGAATTGGTCAACATTTAAATCAAGACCAGAGATGCCTTGCACAGAGGGCACATCTTCTTTACCATCATTTACACTTCGAATAAGGATAGCGAGTTCATCATCAGATTCTTCATCTTCAGCCAAAAGCTCCTGTTCTTCTAATTGTTTTTCTAAAATTTTAGCCCGCTTCAATTCTTCTTTGGCTTCAGCCATCTTTCCATCTTTCTTAAGCATAAGAGCCTTTTTTTTGTGAGCAATGACTTGAGTTTTGTCAATGCCACTTGAATGCCTACTTACAGGTTGTGTTTGAGAAATTTCTCCAAGCAGTTTTGACAGTTCGCCCTCTGTACTAGAATTTTCTGCCTTCTTATCTGTATCATGCAATTCAGCATCTGACCAGCCCAATTCTCTCAATTCAGATACAATATCATCCTTCTGTCTTTTAACTTTTTGAGAAGGAAATTGTTTCCTGTCAGCAACTGCTTCACTTCTTTTCGGGACTGATGCTACGCCGTGGTTCTTTCTTTTGGTACTTTCCAAGACAGCAGCCTGCCTCTCAAGCTCCTTTCCACGCTTATAGGCCTGAATTGCTTCCCAAGATTTTCCTTCTCCCCTTAACATTTTATATCTTTTTTTCTCTTCAAAAGCTTGTTTACGCATATCTTCTGGACTAGCTGGACTCAACTCATTATGCTCAGTGGATGTGGTAACAATATCTGCAACATATTCAGATGATTTAGAATCTTCCATCAGATTTTATCATGATTTAGAATCTTCTATGAGTAACAATATCTTCTCACAACAAGTTTAAATAGACTAATTGGGAATCACCTGAAGATGAAGATGGATGTGCCCCATCTGCTTCTAAATTCCTTTTAGGAATTTCATCCTCTTGCATTGGGGGATGCTTTATAGTAGCTGCAAGAAACCCAAGGGTATCAAAACTAGATTTGATAATAAATCTGAAAACATTTTTTAGATAATTAAAATAATTTTAAAGATCTATATATGCAAAAGGAAAATTTTCAGGTACAGTTCTTTCATAAAAATTAAAACTACAGTTCTACAGAACTTATTTGCAAGAATACAGTCCTGACAATTATGTTGAATCATGTTGTAATTTTCTTAAAAAATTGAACAAAATGCGCCAACCCAATCATCATGTTTAGTTTAACCGAACATGATGATTGGAACACCATGTTAGTTCACAGTGGCCCTTAGAGCATTTCTTCAGAAATTATGTCATAATTGAACTACATGGTGTTCCAATCAGCCTGTTTGGTTCAATCTATTCAAACATTGGTGATCACATCAATACCCATTGCAGTGGTTTAACTACCATGACTGGTAATTTAAAAAATGTTTGCATTTAAGTATCATATGGCTGTCAGAGCTGTAATTTTGCAATATCTATTGGGATCACCTCAAATACTTTTTGTTGACGGCGGCAGTTTAAAAAATTCACCCATGCAAAACATAGGTATTTTCAGTAATTACAACAACAAAAGATAAAACAGAAATGTGCAATGAATTTTTGGTTTTTTATCATTATAGAAAATGGATTTATGGTTGCCACCATAAAATAGTACAATTTCAGTGGCTGGCTATCACAGAGCAAGGAGCAATTTCATTACATAATGAAGGTAAATAGTCAACATACTGTAAAGTGAATCAGCCATCAAGATGCAAATGAACACAACTAGATGATCTTACGTTTTGCTTTCCGATTTTTTTTGTATCCACGCCGTAATTCAAACCTAGCAGCATCCTCAAGCTTCTTGCAGGGGTCACATATTCGAACAGCCGAGTCACCTTGTCCACGTAATATCATCCTTTGCTGAGTGCACGTATTACAAAACAAGCCTCCACATCTTCGGCAGTGATGCTGTAATAAAACGTACACTTTATTAGGGTGAGGACAGAACTTATATAATGATCGCACCTTCAACAATGGTGTCATGAGAAAGACATAAATTGTTTCGTGCGAGGAAACAACTGATCACAATCACATCTCTGGCAATGATTCTTAGGCAGTTCATAAAAGAGAACTTCCTAGAGATTTGCGGAAACAGGAGGGAAAAAGTTGTGACACGAGGGAACAGACTGTAAGAAAGGCCTGTTTTCCGTCCACGAGTAATAGATTAAGCGTAAGCAAATCAGACGAAAAAAATAGATCAATCGAGCGAAATCGGATGCGATAAAACTAAACGAATCAAAGGAACCATCGCGATCGCCCAACGACAGCCATCCAAAAGCAGGAGGAGATGAAGGCAGGTGGAATCATGAAGATGGAAAGAAAAAAAAAAGGGGGGGGGGGGGGAGGGCGCGAAGGAAAAGCAACAAAGGCCACACCTTTCGGTTGAAGAAGGTGAACTGGGAAGAACAGCCCTGGCAGTGGGACGCATCGTCGACCCAATTGGCCCCTCTCATCGAAGGCTTCGCCGGTAAGCCGACCTTCTCCAACATGCTCCGATCGTGTTCTCTTCCGACGGCCGGAAATCCGCTTGGGGACGCGAGCGATCGGTTCCTAAAGCAGACGACGACTCACCCATCTCCAGGCACAGGATCTAACATTTATGCTGTAGTTGATCTCCGCCCGAAAAAAATATAATAATAAATAAATATTTGAGAAAAAAAATACAGTACAGAGAAATTTTCAAAAGAAAAAAAAAAAAAAAAGAAGTTTAAAAAATTCCAATAATCACTTATACACTATTCAAAAATCCGTACTTTCTTTCATATATCATACAAGTAATTTTAAAATTTTTCTTTAATGATAATTAATCCATGTACGTGTAAACAAACAGTTTTTAATTATTATCTACCTGGGAAAATGACCTTACTCGTACTTTTTAATTTTTAAATAAAATATGTTACCACGTGGAATAATATATATGAGTAATTCGGTACCATTTTTCACAAAAACATCAGCGTAACGAATTATTTAGCAATTAAACGTCTTCTTCTCCACCCATTGCCATACAATATACAAGATGCTCATCTATTCAATGTAATCTATTTAGTTCAGTTCCAAGGTAGAGAAAATGGTGAGATTTGAATGATTAGTCAAGCCTGGCTACTTCCTTGTAGTTCAAGAAAGGAAACACAAGAATGTGGAACACCCAAGATGAAGAACAAACAATAGTAAGGCAAGAATAAATTAAAATTTTGATCTATGGTTAATTAATCTTGACTTGAATTTTTACAAAAAGAAAAATATAGACAATGACGAAAAATGATTGATAGAAATTGAAAGCAACGAAAACTACTTTATTTTCTTAATATTTATGTACACGACAAAATTTTAAATTTAGATGTTCTATATGCACTTAATGAAAATTGACAATCTAAAGTTCAAAACGATAAAAAAAAAACTTCAAATTTCAATTTGGAAAGTGAAGGATAATTTAAAATAAGCACATAAAAATACTTTTTAGGCAATTAAAATACATAAAATGTTGATAAGAAAGATTTAGGTTATATTTTAATAAAAACTATGTTATGTTTTAATATATATATATATCAAGTTAGATTTTAATAAAATCTACATTACATTTCAATACAATTTTATTATTTTATATTTCACCATTTTTTAAATACGATTTTTATTTTTTCCCTCTTCTCCTCTTTTTCCTTTTTGTGAGAATTAGGGTTGAAAAAAAAAAACAAAGGAAAAAAAAATATTTTGTATATAAAAAACGTTGAAATTGAATTCAATCTTAATATTTTATTTTATTTTATTTTATTTTATTTTTATAGAAAAATAGCATCAGATTCTGAATTATTTATAGATATAAAGAAATATAAAAGACTAGCAAGATAGAAACCTAATGTTATATAAAGAAGATTGACTACTCGCTGACCGTCAAATTTGAATTTAACTAATTGTACGTGCTCTGACAAGGTCCGTCCCATGAAACGCGTGTGCTCGCCGATGGACGACCGGAAAATAAGTGTGAAGGGAAGTGAGAGAGGGAACATGAGAATTCGGAGACATCTTTTTCTCCGGCCGGCTGGTACGAATCAACAACGGAAAGAAACGAGCGATTAATCGTGCCCAACTGCCAAGATTCCATGCATGGATGGAGCATCGATCGGATCGGATCGGCTACTTTTTATATACATGAATGTATATATATATACGCGCGTGCATGGAGGTCCAAGTTTAATCCGCCCACAGCTCTGTCCGGGGGCAGCAGCCGGACCGCCCATACCCATCGGTGAAGAATACTCTCCTTCCTAGCTAATTAATTGCATGTTGTACATATATATATATGCATATGGATCAGTTCGCATTGAACGGTGGTGGGGAGCCGGCACCGGTCGACGGCAGGTGCAAGTCCAAGAACCTGGACGCGGAGAGGAGGCGGAGGGCCAAGCTCAAGGAGAACCACCTTGCCTTGCGCTCCCTCGTGCCCAACATCACCAAGGCATGCGTTATTCAATCAATTGGTTTATATATAATTAGTTGCGCGTGATTATTAATTATCAACTGCGCGATTATTTACGAATTTCTATGCTTGGTACGTATTGATTTGAAGAAATTGAATTAATATCAATTAAGATGAGCAAGGAGTCCACCCTCACGGACGCGGCGGACTACATCAAGAGGCTGCTGGAGCAGGTGCGGGGGCTGGAGAAGGAGCTGGATGATCGGCAGGTCCGGGATGACCACTTGATTCATGCCAGTGGTACTGTTACAACGCCGCTGGAGCCTGCAGCTGATCAGTCGATCAAGCGGACGTCGGCGGAAGATCGAGAGGAGGAGGAGGAGGAGGGGGTGGCGGCGGTGCAGGCGGAGATGGACGTGAGCGCGATCGGACGCAACGGCTTCCACGTCAGGATGCTGAGCAAGAAGGGGCGCAGCAGCTTGATGGGCGACCTGGTGGAGGAGGTGGCTGGCCTCGGCCTGGAGATCACCAACGCCAGCTTCACCTCCATCGGCGGTGTCTGCCGGATCACCTTCTCCGCAGAGGTGATACATTCATTACGATACATTGATTAGCGTGTGTGTACGTGTGTTATATATATATATAGAGATATATATGTATGTATGTTAATTACCAAGAAGTCTTCGATGATGATTAATTAATTAATACATGATGACAGTGGACGGAGACAGCGAAAGTGGAGACGAACAAGAGGAACGGCAACAGCACCATGGAGGAGCTGAAGCGTCGCCTGAAGAAGATGCTCTAATTAAGTTGATTACCATGTGGATTACGCTTTGTAGTTAGAGTAGTAATCATAATTGTAAGCTTCGTTAGATGCTACCACATATATGTACGTACGTATGTCGATCGATTTCATCATCTAATCTATTATTCTATCTTCCCGATTGACTTCCACTCTTATATATTTTTGACACGTATGCAAGAGTTAATCGCAATATTCTCCAACCTCCGGCCGAGACCCAGTCCACTGATTTGCACCGGATCCTAATCCATTCACTATAGTTAAAAATATTTTATAAATACCTCGTTCATTTGTTTCCTTAGACCGATCGCTTGTATGGAGACTACGTAGGGAACGGTTATATAAATTTTTCTCATAACCAGGTTAGGTTTTTCTTTCTATTCTTTCTCCCGCCTGCGCGATCTTAACTGGCGAGGAGAGCGGGCGTCGATCTTTGGGTGAGAGCTCCGGCAAATCTGCGTGGAGGTCGACCGAACGAGGGTTTCCGTATTGTTGAGATTATAACATGGTTATCATTGATTATTGCATAATTTCCTTTACTTATTGCAGAATATCATAGTCCATTGCGTAATGTCGACGATGAATGCATTTAATTGCATGTTGACATTAGCATATTGTTAATGATTGTGCATTATTATGTTGATGTGATACCTTATCGTTGATTAATGCTAACCAAGTCATGATTATGGTGATCGTTGTACATTCAAGGTGATAGAACTGCATTTAACATGGGTAGGTTTGACATTATTTAGTCATGTCATATATATATATATATATTTGTTACATTTACTAAAAATGACTAAAATATTGAAAAGACTTGTTTATTATCGTGATTACAAAGTCACGAAGAATGGATTGACTATGCATAAATAATTTTAACTTGAGACTTGTAGTTATATTTTATACATTTGTGATTAGTTGATTTAACCATAGGCTAGGTTTGATTACAATGAAGTTAAACCGTGATATTGTGTACACAATTGAAATTAGATTTTTTTAAACACTGTCTCAAGACTGAGAGTAATTATATAGTCTAGTTACAGGATAATATGTGACTTTTGAATCTTATCGTAGAAGGTAAGATACGATCATAGTTAGAAGTTATATATACAGAGATGCATAAAATAATGTTGGTCTATAATTGCAATTTATCATGCATGGTTCATCTTCTTGTTATGTTATTGCATTTCTCCTTGTAATTGCACTTATTATTGACTTGATAACCTTATCATGTCGTGTATTGTATTTTTTTTTTCTATTATTTAAGTCTCACTTAGTTGTTTATCTCTTGTTAGGTGATTTAATTCTCTTGTATTTTTTTCTAGTTGTTAACCTTAACTTTTTTAGAAAAAAAAATTGTTTATAACTTCTTTCCAACCTTGGAAGGTGTGAAAGAATGTAAAAGTGATGACTTATCTTTATTGTACGTTGAGTAGAGATTTTTTTAAAATTTTATTATGTTTCACATGTTATTATAAATCATATTTTATTATCATAATTCATTATTTTTTTATCGTAAAAATCATATTTTATCATCGTAAATTATAAAAATCATATTTTATTACTTTTCTAGTTGTACATAAATAATTATTATTTCTGCTGACTTTTTGTAATTTCTTTTCTATTTTTTTTTTTTTTTTTGTAAGTTTCTGAAACCTCCTTTCTATCTTTTTCCCGTTACGGAGACAAGCAGACTTTTAATCACCTTAAGTTTTTCAAACAAAATAAGAAAACATCGAAATTAATACTGGGGTTTACATCGAAATAAGAAAATACCATACCCCTAGTCGCTTTTGTGGCGCAAAGTCAACCCTTAACATTCGCATAAATCAAATTGCAACCAAAGGCGCTTGTGAAGCCTGCGCCGAGGTCGAACACCTGCAAAATGATCGGCGCCGGCGGTGGTTGTAATAGAAATAGAAATAGTTCTACCATGTGCATACATCCCGGCCGAATCCTCGTCGCAGCCGCTTTGTGCTACTTGCTCTCGTCCTCAACTAGTAGTTTCCTGTGTCTTGCCGCAAAGTCGGCAGACTCTCTGTCGCCCGTCCAGTCTATCAACGGAAGCCAGACCCTCCTCTCCTCCGGCGGGGCCTTTGCCCTTGGATTCTTCAGAGCCGGCCGTTCCGGACGTCACTACCTCGGGATATGGCACACCAGCCTCCCCAAACGCATCGTGTGGGTAGCCAACCGCCAGTCTCCCATCGAAGACGACATGGGCAGGTATATTCTGGAACTCACCGAACAAGGCCAACTCAGGGTCGTCGTCACCAACGGTTCGGCCGTGGTGTGGACGTCGTCATCCCTCGCCAACAACGAGCTCCCTGGAAACCCAGTCGCTCGTCCAAAGAAGGGGGCAGGGCAACAACACCGGTGTAGTCTACCTTTGGCAGAGCTTCGAGCATCCCACGGACACGATATTGCCGGGAATGAAAATCGGCGTCAACCTCCGCACGGGGGTGAGTACCAACCTAACCTCGTGGAGGAGCAGGGACGACCCGGCTCCTGGGGACTACACCATGGCCATCGACGTCCATGGAGAGCCGCAGCTCGTTCTCTACCATGGCTCCGACTGGTTGTGGCGGATCGGGCCGTGGACGGGGGAGTTTTGGAGCGGATCGCCGACGTCCAAAATGTTGAAGCGCATGGCCTACAACATATCTATCACGAATGATGAGGTACGAGTCTCAACTCCCTGACGTCTCTCCTTAAGAAAAAGCGAATAAAATTGTCTCTTTCATATTTACAAGTATTAGCTTTAACTACCTTGAATTCTTACCTTTGATACATTTAATTCTAAATTCTTATGTTAATATTATTCTTTAAACACTCTGGGTAAGTTATTATATGCGTTGATAAATATATTAAGCGGATAATTAGTAGTAGCAGCAGACAGAGAGAACAAGTCAACTCACCTCATAGCATGTCGCGTAGGACCCACTTTTTTATTAAATGATTGAAATGTTTGACTTGGAAATATATATACATATATAAGTGTGTGTGTTTTTTATTGAATTTTATAATGATTGTTATCTTTATAAAGTTTTCCAATTTTTTAAACATATATATATATATATATTATGTACATAGGTGTGGTATTCTTTCTACATGACGAAGGACAACTTGGTGACAAGTTTGGTGGTGAATCAAAGCACTGGTCAGATAACGAGGTGGCTCTGGTCCACAGAATCCCGGTACTTACAAACCTGGTCGAATCCGTCGCCGAACGACCGATGCAGCGAGTACAGACGGTGTAGGGGAGCGAACCAGGTCTGCAAAAATGGGATGGATGGTGGGCGGGGGGGAACATTGGAATGTGCATGCGTGGAAGAGCAGCACTTCCAAAGGAACGACGAGGGAGACTGCGTGAGGAAGACGCCCTTGAGGAAGGATGACTGCAAGGCGGCGGACGGAGGAGGTCGGTTCCTGGTGACGACGGGTCTGAACCTTCCGGACACGTCGCGGGCGGTGGCGCGTGACAACGCGAGCTTAGAAGAGTGCAAGGCGGAGTGCACCCGGAACTGCTCCTGCACAGCGTACGCCGCCTTAGGAAGACGCGGCTGCCTCATGTGGTTCGGTGACCTCGTCGACCTCAGGACGCAGACCTTGGAGCCCTTCGACGTGTACGTGAGAGTGGAAGCGACGAATGGAAAGAAGAATGTGGTGGTCCCTGCGGTGATTACAATTGCCGTATGCCTCGTTCTTGGATTGCTGTTGATATTGGGATGCGCCGTCTTCCGCTTCCTCCGGAGAAAGAAAAGCACAGGTGCGATGGATGGTTACGATGGAATTGATGGGGAAGAGATGTACCTGCCCGTCCTTGACTTCGACACTCTAGCAGCGGCCACAGACAACTTCTCCGTTCACAACAAGCTTGGAGAGGGAGGTTTCGGAAGTGTTTACATGGTAATCGATCTTCTAAATCAATCAACGAATCCTATCTTATTCTTATTGTTGTAGATAGAATGATGGATATGATAACTAATTAGATGGATGCATGCGTGATATATAGGGCACTTTGAGGAGCAAGGAAGAGGTTGCGGTGAAACGACTCTCCGCGGCGTCGTCACAGGGTGTGAGAGAATTCAAGAACGAGGTGAATGTGATAGCCAAGCTTCAGCATCGAAACCTCGTCAGGCTGCTGGCCTGTTGCGTTCACGGCGGCGAGAGGATGCTGGTCTACGAGTTCATGCCCAACAAGAGCCTGGACTATTTCCTCTTTCCCAAGTGTACGTACGTGCATGTGTCTATGCATAGATGTCTGTTCATATACATATATGTATATATGGTCCGAGCGTGCAATATATATATATATATATGAATCCTGCTGCAGGTAGAAGGGATGAGGAATCGTCTTCATGGGCGGCGCTTGATTGGCCGTCACGAGACCGAATCATCAACGGAATCGCACGAGGGATGCTTTACCTTCATCAGGACTCGAGGCTTCGGATCATCCACCGCGACCTCAAAGCAAGCAACGTACTCCTCGACGCCCACATGAACCCTAAGATCTCTGATTTCGGCACCGCCAGAATCTTCCTAGGGGACGAAGCCACACACGACAACGTCACCCACAGGGTCGTCGGAACACAGTATGTCACATATATATATATACACCCATGCATGCATGCTTTTCTTTCTTTCTTGCTTGCTTGATATATATATCATATATGTATGAACAAATCATATGTAAGTATATATATATATGTATATTAATGGTTGTCGAAAAACATGCCCGCCTGCCTTGAAGTGGGTACATGTCTCCGGAGTACGCTATGGATGGAGTTTTCTCGGTCAAGTCGGACGTCTTCAGCTTCGGCGTCCTGGTGCTGGAAATAGTGAGCGGTAGGAGGAACAAGGCCGTGTTTAGAGCGGATACAACACAGAACCTCATAGGACTTGTAAGTATAAAGCGTACATGCATGCTCCATTCATTCATAATTATATTTGTACCAAATGCTGCATATATATATATATATAGGCATGGACGCACTGGAGCGAAGGTAGGGTGAAGGACTTGGCGGACCCTTACATGGAACGGTCCTGCGAGTCGGAAGCGAAGAAGATGGTCAAGATCGGGCTGTTGTGCGTGCAAGATCGGCCGGACGACAGGCCGACCATGACCTCCGTCGTCGTCATGCTGAACGGCAACGCCGAGTCCATTCCTGACCCCAAGGAGCCCGTCTACGCCAAGTCCGACCAGAATCCACTATTCCGCATGTCGAGCTCGCCGTCCAGCGCCGTTAATAACGTAGATTATTCTACTTTCGTCGGCAGATAATACATGTAGTACTTCAAAGTTCACGGAGATGGTAATTTGTACGTAGCAATAAAATCGAACGTTTTAATTAATTAATCTTCACCAATGCATGAGGATGCTTGTTGAGTTGTAGTTTGGTTGGATTGGATTCTGACTCAGTTATATTCGTAGAAACGGGAAAATGAGACTGTGATTACTCACAACTTATTCTACAATTTAGATAAAATCGAAACATTTATTTCACGTGGAAATCTTTTTAACAGCGCCTGTAAAATCGGCGGCGGCGCCGGAGGTGGTGGTGGTAATAGAATAGAAATAGAAATAGAGATAGTTCTACCGTGTGCATACGTCCCGACCGAATCGTAGTCACAGCTGCTCTGTGCATCTTGCTCTCGTCTTCAATTAGCATTTTCCTGTGTCTTCTGGAGTAAAGTTGACAGATGCCTGGCCAATCCATCAACAGAAGTCCGAACCTCATCTCTATTAGGATCGAGTGTTGCTACATTGTCACAACTCTGAAGTGATAGTAAAGATTCCTCGATTCGGATCAGCAACATCTAGGTCCACAAGTTCGAGTGTGACCTTAAGTATCTGATCCTTAACTTTCGATCATGCCCATCTTGATGCTTTGATAATTATGCCTTAACTGCAAGTAAAGAGGATGAGCCACAACTATGGCATTTCCGGTGTGGACATCTTCATTATAATGGTTTGAAATTCTTAAATCAGAAAAATATGGTTTTTGGGTTTACCATCTATTACAACTGCTGAGAATGTTTGTGAAGGATGCGTTTATGTCTGGACATTCGTGATTTACATCCCGACCTTGGTGATAATTCTTGAAATATGAATACCTTGCAAGGTGAAAGTATTTTGTCTACTTCACGTGGAACTCTTGAAAATGGCAATGACATGTCTTGTAATGTGGATAACACTCCTCCAAGGAAGGCGCCTAGATTAAAAGAAATTTATGATTCATGCGACTCATGCATCTTTGCACTCATGTTAGCAGAGTCTGTGCAAGAAGAAATAGCTTCTATTGAAAGCAATAATACTTGGAAGTTTGTGGGTCTCTACCATAGAGGAAGGAAGCTATTGGTGTGAAGTGGGTGTATAAAATAAAGTATAGACCAGACGGAAGTGTGCAAAAGTTCAAGTAGTTGAAATTTGGAGCGGGCAAGAATCAGAGTGCAAGAAGGAAGAGGCACAACAATTTCGGGAACCATGAACAATTGATTGCACACATTTCATTAAAGGAGACAGCAGGTATACATGGCAACAAAAGGACACTCCAGAACCTTCGGTTTGAGGAAAGAACGAAAAGGGAAAAGGCAAATGACATGGCAATTACGAAAAGGAAATACAACCAAACATATTAACATTCCCCCTCAAGCGGAAGGAGGGGCACCGAGTGATAGCTTGCGACAAAAGAATCGAAAAGCTGCTGCTGATCCAACAGGTTTGGTTAGCACAACTACGAGTTGATCACACGATTTTATATACTGGATTCGGAGCTGTCGAACATGATCTCTCAAGAAGTGCATATGGATGTCAATGTGTTTTGTTCGTGCACGCTGAATTGGATTGGCTGATAAGTGGATGACGTTAACATTATCACACCAAATAACTGGAGTGTGGGATGGAATATCATCTTATTCTTGGAGCAACATACGAACCCAAAGAACTTCACACACAGTAAGAGTGAGCACCTTGTACTCTGCCTCTGTGCTGGAAAGTACCACCATATTTTGCTTTTTAGAACACCAAGAAACGGGATTTGGGCCATAGAAAAATGCGGCAACCAGTTTGTGAACGCCTGTCATTTGGATCTCCTCCTCGACAGTAAGTAGGAGGAATGGGAGTCGGCGTCACTGTAAGCAGTTGAGGAAGTAGCATCGCTAAAAACTTGTAGTCCTAATGAGACAGATTTTGAGCAGCAGAGACCATGATTCACGGTAGATTTTAAATAACACATAACACGTTTGGCTGCCTTGAGATGATCAGTTGTCGGTTGTGACAAGAATTGACATACTTTGTTGACTGAATATGAGATATCTGGTTGAGTAAATGCATAGATACTGTAAGGCTCCATCCAACAAGGCTTCGAAATTTAGTGGGATCTTGAAGAAAATCACCTTGATTTTTAGATAACCGAGTTGAAGTAGCCATAGGTGTCACACACGGCTTGGCCCCATCCAACCGAAATCTCTTTAAAAGGTCTACCAAGTATTTGCCCTGCGATAAAAATAGTTTGCTGCCATGCCGCTTGACTTCGACTCCGAGAAAGTAACGGAGATTGCCCAAGTCTCGTATGGCAAAGGTGTTGCTCAGGGCGGTGGAGTACCGCCTGTTGGGGCGGTAGCTAAGTTTTCTGTGGACATTCGAAGCATTGCGTTCTGAAGGGCTGATAGAAATTTCAGTGGACTGCTGATCTGAGTCACTATTGGGCCGGGCCCAGAATCATGAGGTCTGTCGGCCACAGAACAGGACAGTAAGAGTTGAATGGGCAAAATTATCAATGACACTAGGCCCACTAATATCAAGAGAAAAATTGTCTTTAGAAAAGATTTCATCTCTAGATATATAAGTACCACGATTGTGTTGTAGAGAATAACATATGTAGCCTGTGTAATTTTCAGCGTATCCTAGAAAGCTACAGGAAGAAGCTCTGTAATTAAATTTTTGATTATTATATGGCCTGAGATTGGGGAAACAACAGCATCCAAACGAGGATGTAGTGCAATCAATACGAGGATGTTCCAATTGTCTTTGACTTTTTGTTATTTTTTAGATAATACACAAATACTTATATTTTTGTTGACTTTTCGTTATTTTCTGTAATTTTTCTATATTTTATAATTTTTTAATATATTTTTTCTGTTACCTTCTGGATGTACAAATGAATCATTAAAGAGCAATCCAACCTCACTCACAACATTTAAATTTAACAGATGATGATTACAGGACATCTCGTTTGCAGTCAACCGTTTAAGCCATTTTGTCGCTACACCTTATTAGCAGCACATGGATGTAGCACTAAGAGTTGTCAGATATCTCAAAAATAAAGTTCAAAGAATAGATGACGGACATACTCACTAAACCTATGGCTACAAGCAAGTTCAAGCACTCGCCCGACAAGTTAGGAACGTCTAGTATATATACGCTCCAACTTGAAGAAGGAGAGTGTTACGTCATAAGGAGACTTGTTTTATTTTGTACCCAAAGGTGCATATTATTTTCATCGGACGACTGTCCTTTCTTGAGTGTAGTTTTATTTAAGATTGTAAAAGAACGGTTATGGTAGAATGAGATTGGTTCTTTTCCGTCTCTCCTACCGCTCTCTCCTCTCCTACTCCCGCATTCTCCTCCGTTGGCGCATGAATTTCGTTAGTGGTAGGACATCGCAACTTAAATTTGAGCCGGCAACCTCCCTGCAAGTTGTTATTTTCTTATAAACTGAATTTAGCTGGCAAGAGAGCACTTGCAATAGAAATTATTTAATGCAAAAAACTTTATCTAGTATTTTAAAGGCAGAAATAGATACATGACGCCTATAAATGAAGAATGTCCCTATTTCCGAGATTACAGACACCAAGAAACTTTGAAACCGAGGTACAAACCAAAGAAGAAACGCATCAATGGATCGGGAAAAGGTTAGCTATTGAGGGTAGACAACTCTTCAAGGGTGTGAGAACAAATCAGAACCAGTACTTTCTTTGTGCAGTAAACGAAGAAACGACATCTTTGGGATTTCACCTGTACAGAAAAAAGTCCTGCAAATTAGTAACTCGTATAGAACAGGTATAGAAAATGTCCTTAACAAATAATGTTATAAGAAGCCCAAAGCAAGAAAAGGTATCGTAAATAGAAAATAAGTGTTTTTTGATCTCAGCGCAAAATTTTATGATGCGTTATGAATGGCATCAGTTTAAAAACAGAGAAATGTGAAAGCAGCCAAGAGAATCAGACATAAGGTTTTTGCTAAGAAATAATCTCAGATATTTTTCTAATAATTAAGCATTCTACACCATAAGATTAAAGTACCTTTTTGTTTAATATTCGATGAACCTATCACTAAAATAAAGGCTAGCGAGATTAAATAGAATATACTTTTGTTGTACTCTTTCAGTTTCATCTTTGACTCTAAATAAATACTTTAGATTGGCGGTTGATTTAAAATTATTTCTAGTAAAAAAGCTGTATACAAAAGTAGTGTGTGCGCACAGTGTCCGCCAAAATATGAGGCACTGGGAATGGTATAGCTCTAGTACAAGGTGTCTGAAGTCACTCTTCAACTTTCTAAACCAATATATTCTAACAGAGGCTCTGGGAATGGTATAGCTCTAGTACAAGGTGTCTGGAGTCACTCTTCAACTTTCTAAACCATTATATTCCAACAAAACGCTACCCATAAGGGGCTGTGAGACTAAAAATTGTTTATACCGTTGAAGTAATTATTCGACCTAGTCACCAACAGTGTAGAATCATTCTAAACTAAAAATAAAGCGTATGTTCCTATTGAGTGACAGACAGGGACAAGATTGTCACCCACACAAGTATAAAATCTTCTATTATTCCCTTTCATAATCATCTATATATACGTCCATCTCAAGGCTCGAGCCCTGTTCCAATCCACATCTTACACATCTGAACTGGCAATGTGAACTCCACACCATCTACAACTTGGTCCTTTTATTGAAAGCAAGCACCATGATCAATTGTGTGATAATAAAGATGTGCGGTATATGATACCTGTTCTACTAAAATAATTAACAAGAAATGGGAATCACGTGTATATTGAGGCAAGTCTTCTATTTAACTTTTGAAAGCCCTACGTAAGAGAAGACAGAGGAACCCATGACCAAATTTATAATAGCATAGCTCTAAAAACAGTATAATGCCCTAAAAATATATAGTGTCACTTTTGTTAATGAGGCAGGGCAATCGGTATCTCCCCAACAAAACATTGCTTTATAAGCTATGGATATTAATCAGGCATCATAAACAGCTCAGGCAACAACTGAGAAAATAAGTGATGTTAAACAGATAGATATTCCACTATCAAAACGTGAAAGAGAAAGCGCATCAGCATGCTTAATAACTACAGTCTCAATGATCTGACGCCAGCTTTCTTTAAAACAAGCAGATGTCACTTGTATGTTTACGAATGACGCAAAACAACCATTTTCAATTTTGAAATAAGAGAACCAAACACGAAACGCGTAGAGAAAATGATAATTATCAGAAAAAAACTATGAAACTAAACAAGTTGCAGATAAAACGAGAAGCACAAGGTGAAAAATAAAACTAACACCGTCATATATGGCAGTGGCAAAAGAAATAGAAAGGAAACAACAGCAAAGCAGAAAGCACGCGCCACGACAAAATTATTTTGTTATTATGATGCCGGCGACAGTAGTCTATATCCTATGATAAGAAAAATCGCAACATATGTCCCATTCAAATAAGCAAAGCCAGTTGATCAATAAAGACCAGAGGCATGTCGATGCATTCCCATTAAGAATTCGATGGTGAAAGTTCCGTTCTAGATGACCGTCGAATCTTCAGACTTGAAGCAGAAAAAAAAAAAAAAACTTCACGTCGTAATTGTTAAAAAATAGTAATAAAAAACTTACCACGGTCAGATCTGAGAGATGCTGGACGGAGAATGGTTGCCTCTGCAGTTCAGCTGGCTCAGCGTAAGACCAGGCGGAGCAACTTCATTCGGGACCCTTCGAGGGAATGATGGGCAACCGATGGATGTGGCCCGTCCGCCAGAGAGAGAGCCAGACGGTGGTGCCTTCGGATAAGGATGGTGGAGATGGCTCGATGTCGAAAAGTGGAAACCGTCCTGAGCACAAAAGTATAAGCCATCAAAATCACATACCGTTGGATATAATACGAACCAGCAACAAATTTTCTACAAGGAAAAGAAGAGAATTATTCGTGGATTTAAAATAAACAGACCCTATTCGATGAAATATCTTCCTTGCCCAAATTTACTTCCTAAAGGAATGAAAGTCCTAACAACTTGCAATTGTAATCGAAATCGAGAAAGAATCCTAGAACATTGATTAAACCTTTGAGGAGGAGCAGGGGGAGGAAAAAATAACACGATAAGAGGCGAGAATTACATTATCTCGGGTCCTCCGAAACGCACGATCATGAATCCCCATCCTTGTAGACTCGTCACTACTGGAATAAGAACTCGCAATCGGAGGCGGCGTCCTCGAGGGGGACCCCGTCCCCCACGGCACCACCTGGTTTTCTTCCTCCTCATCTTCCGAGTCGTCAGCGCTCACCCCAAGATCGTCGCCGTCGTCGTCGTCGTCGTCTTCGTCGGAATCATCATCATCATCATCGCTGTCCCCCAGATCATCATCGTCATCGACGGCGTCATTCAATTCCATCCTCTTCACCTCGGCATCGCAGATGACGCTACATCGGTCGCAGACGGATATGCTGGGGCATAGCCGAGGACCGGAAGCTGTCCACGGCGTGGGGACGCCGCAGCCCCTGCAGAGGAGACACCTGGAGTGCCTGGCTACGAGGAAGTTGGCCCCGTGGACCTTGGCATCGCAGTCCCAGCACAGGATCGCCTTGTCCGACTCGCAGTAGACACTAGCCGTAGCGCAACACAGAGAGCACCGCTTCATCTCCGCCCTCAGCCAACGATCGCCCTCTCGTCTACCACCACCGCACGCAGAAAAGAAGACCAGGAGCAGACGCTCGCGAGCTAAATGTCCGATGGGTTGATTCCCCACACCACCCCCCGTAACTACTTTGGAGCATGGAAGGGTATCTTCGTCATTTCGGTTGGGGTAGAACAGCGTGCGGACTGGACACGTGCCCATGTCGTGCGGCGCTAGTTGATTTTTTCCGATTCCGCTGACGTGGCGGTCGGATTCCCATCATTTCGTTCGTCCGGTCCATGTGAACTGCACGTGATACTGCCTCTGGCCCCACTTACCTTCCTTATTTATCCATTACAATAATAATAATTTCCTACAATTCTTGCGTTGAAATTGACCGATCACGGGAGATAACAAATCGAGAAGATTATTCGTTGTGGCTGGTGTTCGTCCACACGTTTCGATGGAGACCGGGCTGTCCACGTGGCGTGTCCGAGACCACAATATAGATGTCGGAGATCTGACATGGAGGATTCCCACGTGGCCACGTCCATGTCGACTCGTCAGCTCATGCCTCGAAGATATATGGATGAGAAGAACGTCAGATTTGAGTGTTGTTGATTCATGCGGACCACATGTGGCGACCGGGATGATGTCGTCGTCGACGATGAGCGGACGTGGGCCGCCCAACCGTCGACGTCCGGTAAAAGAAGACGCGACCGAATCGGATGGCGCCGCACGACTTGCGTCGCCAGGACGACATCGCGCGATTTTTTCGCATGCAGCGGCCGCACCGATCGTGCCACGTCCGGCGACGAGCGCTGGTGTCGGCGGCGGAGGAGGATCGCAGCGTTCGTTATATTTGTTGGATCCGTGTATATATAATTTGATCATTGAAGAAAAAAAGAGAGTGCATTTATAAATAAAATAATTAATATAAATTATGCCAGATATCCAATCATTAAGACTCGTCGTGGAATTTTGGATTTGAATAAATGTGCTTTCAAATCGATTTTTAAATTTTGAGTTATTGCAAAAAAAATTATTATTTAAAATCTTTTTTATTTTGTCTCCGGCTCACCATCGGGCTTCGTGTTAAGAGATGGGCCCATGCGAGATTGACAAATCAAACTTTTTCTCAATTTTACGATTTTGAAAAAAACAAATTAAAGAATATCATTAAAAACGTAAAAAGACAAAATCAAATGGATAAGAACGGAATGTGGTTACAACCTGGGCGATATCTCCTTCCCAACCTGACTTCATCTTAAATTAGTAAAACAATTGGGACCGACAAAGGAAACGTGTGAACTCCACCGAGTCGGTCTGAGGTGGCCCTGATGGTGGAGCCCGAAAGGCTGTGGTTCGATCCAATCCTAGTTCGACGGCCCTGCTCTGACTCGGGCCTAACGGTGCAGGACCCAACTGCCCTGGTGAGTTGGGTAAAATAATTTTTTTTAAAAATTTAAAATCTTTATTTTTAGACCAAAAAAATGTATAATTTACGTCAAGTTACCATAAGACGATTTAAATTCTATAATAAAAGTTTATCCTAATTCAAAGAATGATTTCTGTTATAATTATTTAAATAAATTTTAAGGAATAAAATTTAAGAAAAATATTGAATATAGTTTTTTTTAGAAAAAGGCGAAAACCAGGAAACAGCCGTCGGTGGTGTGTTTCGCTCCTCCTCCGCCTCCCCCACCCGTTACGGAGGGGCGGCGGCCCGCCGGCGGTGGGTGAACGCCGATGGAGGGCGAGCGCATGATTTCGGTGGACTGTTGGACGGTGAAGAGCCAGGCGTACTTCCTCACTCACCTCCACGCCGACCACACGAGGGGCCTCTCTCCGGAGTGGGCGAAGGGTCCCGTCTTCCTCTCCCCCGTCTCCGCCCGTCTCTTCCCCACCAAGTTCCCTGGCTTCGACACGTCCCTCCTCCAAATCCTCGAGCTCGGAGTCACCAGGATCATCCCCCTGGTGTCTGCAAACACCGGCCTGCTGGCGCCAGTCGAGGTCACACCCATCGACGCATGCCACTGTCCAGGTGCGTGGTGCCTTATACAAATACATTAATAGATTGTATGTCTGTGTATGGCTTTGGTTATCAAACCGAACCAGAATAGCACCATATGTTTCCATATATCATTGACTTTTTACTATTGATCTGCAGTCTTGCTGCATCTAGTTTTGTTTATGAGGAAATAATTAGCGATTAATCTTGTTATAGATGGTTTTTTTAGGTTCTACCATGTATCTTTTTAGAGGTGAGTTTGGTTGTGTGCTGCACAGTGGAGATTATCGTTGGGAAACTACAGATGAAAGAGCAAAGCTAGCAAAGGATACTTTGCTTAGTATTCTTGGAGGAGATCGATTGGATGTGCTTTATTTGGACAACACTTACTGCCATCCATCATTTTCCTTTCCTCCTCGCAATATGGCTGCCAAACAGGTTATTTTTTACTCCCATTTCAAATTTCTTTCCATAACTTTTGAGCAGTATCTTGTAAGTATTATATATGTGCCTATTGCCAAGTTCCAATTTTATCAGATGTCTCAGAAGAGACTGCCTATTGCCAACTTACCATCAGCTAGAAGTCAGAGCATTGTGTTGCGTGCTTATTTGTTTCCAGTTCTTTCTCTGTATGTCTTCCATTAGATACCTACATATTGCCCCATCTTGGTTGCCTAGGCATGGCCATATCGTTTTTTCAATAAATTTGTAAAAATAAATCAACTCTAGGTCACCGTTCAATGAAAAAACAACTCTAGGTTGTTGATTTGGGAAGTACCGCGTGATTGCATACTTTCCATGGGGGTTCAAATTTTTGGGGTCTACATATTTTTAGCAATTTCAAATAAAAAATAGAACGTCAAGTTTTGTTGGCATTATTATTCAGGTTTTTATATGATACTGTAATGATTATGCTTTAGAGTTTAAATATCCATTTATTTATATCAATATTAAACTTTAAATTGTTTTGTATCATTTGCATGACTTACGTCTGTTCTCATTTGTCCATGTACTTGAGGCTGTGTGATTGATGAATTAATTTTCATATAGGGCACGGTATTTTATCATTTGAGATTTGTACGGAAGCCAATGTTTAATTGCCCACCAACAATAACTTATTTATGAGATTTTGAAAAATTATTTCACTCCACACAAGTATACATGGGTTCCACAGATTCAGAATGTCGACAAGATGAAATGCATGATGATGAATTTTTTAGACCAGATATGGGGCATGGTTTCTTTACCTTCATTTAGACACCAGTGATCGATTTGATTTGTTTGTGGAATCCACTGTAATAGTCATTTGCAAAACTGTTGCTCCGTGGTTTAGATGTTTTATATTGTCTAGAATATCTTTGCATCATTGTTTAAAAGGTATCTATTGGCAAACCTTCAGGTCATTTCCAAACTTAAAGATGTGAAATTGTTTGCAAAGTTTGAATTTCTGTTTTCACAGAAAGCCATTAGAGTTTTTCAGATGTGGTAGAAATTTGGATATAGACGTGGATTTTCTAAAAAGGCTAGAAAATTGAAAGTTTTACTGCCAAGCCATCAAGGAACTTGGCTAAAAAGACTAGACTAGTAGTCTAACAGCATTAGATCAACACACTACTTACATGTGGTTGGACCATTGATTTTCATGTTGTGGGCAAATAATTGAACCAATTCATGGTTAAACGTCTTGAACAAAATTGGATTGGATTCAAATCATTGACTTGGAATGGATCTCCAGATTTCAGATATTCACTAGTCCCATTAGAAAACAGTGAAGGAATTGACAACTTATTAATATTCCATCATGAAAGAGCCATAACTCTATATGGAAGCTTAGATCTTTCATTACATTGATTTTTATTTGATTTTCACTTGCATAAACTTCACATTGTATTGGAAATAAATTATTTTTTGTGATAATGTAAAGTTTGCAGATAGCAATTCAGTCACGTGAAGCATTTTTGGCTTCCGTATAGGTCCAGTGGGAACCATCTTGATAGATTTTTCAGTTGTTTTTGGTGTTCAGGCTGTAGATATTATTTCTTCGCATCCCACCTATGATATTGTCATTGGCATTGATACGCTTGGAAAAGAAGATCTTTTAATTTATATATCACAAGCTTTGAAAACTAAGGTATGTTTGTCTCCTTTCACATATTTATTTTCCATAAAAATGTTGCATTTCCCACCTCACTTGCATGGAGAAGGATCTGACAAAACAGTGACGTTTTTTACTATGTAATCAAAATTGTAATGCAGTTTTCTTTTTGATTCATATCAAACTTCTTTTACCATTTTGAACCAGTATTTTTTTAAACCTTTTTCTTGATTTTGAAGATCTGGGTCTGGCCCGAGCGCCTGCAAACAATGCACCTTCTAGGACTTGATGATATATTCACGACAAGAACACGTCTTACAAGGGTACGAGCCGTTCCTCGTTACAGTCTTACAGTGGAGACCATCGAAGCATTGAATACAAGACATCCCACCATAGGAATCATGCCATCTGGTCTCATTTGTGATGCAAATTCCTCTCAAAAATCTAATGTTTTTCCTTGCACAAGCACAGAGGGTGCAGCTAGTGGAATAAAATTGGATGACGGTCAGCCAGGATGTCCACGGCAGTATCATCGCTTTGCATATTCCGTTGCTTATTCTACTCACTCATGTTTCAGTGAGATATGTGAACTAGTAAAGCTTGTCCGACCATTGAAGATCAGTGGGCTTGTATCTTCTTCTGTTTTTTACATAAATCCTGGTCGATACTTCAGAAACTCTGCTGAAGACAATGCGATGTCTAATCAAATCGGCCTGGAATTCAGAAGAAGTGAATTGGGTAAAAGACTAAGATCCATCCGACGAGCAGAATCACAGAAAAGACACGATGCATCTCAGAAGGGACTAGGAAAAAAGGACAGGACGGCAGAGGTTGCTCAAAGATTTGGCGTTCGTAGAAGCAGGGTAAGCATGCTGAGGCGGGAACGCCGTGGTGTGAAGCTTGTGGAGTCTGATGACGCATCTGGATCACATCTTGGCAACCAGTAGATTGTAGAAAAAAAGGAAAATGGACATTTACCTGGGATAGTTGAGTAAACGTACTTGCAGAGGAAGGTGGTGTAAATGGCCTCTCTTTTTATAACGAAAATTAATTTGCCCATCAGTTTCAGCATGTTCCTCATGATTAGAATCCGTTTTGCATCTCATATGACAAAATCTCCTCTGTAGGGAAGAAGAATCCCTTGGGGGAAGTGGGATTTGGTTCTATCCTAAACCCTTTGCTGATATGAATGTTCAAATTCTTTTGAAATCCTTACTTAAGACGCCATTAAAACAATTGTCGAATTACTATGGAAAGTATATTTTTTGATGATATATAAGTAGAGCATTTAGTGACATGCAACTAAAAACCTTAGGTCTATTCCAAGATGCTTCACATGCATAGAGATCAGGCTCATGCAACCATGAGAGGCTAAAGGCGCCGTTCTAACTTTATACAATATCGAGAGTTGTAGTGTATATACGTGATATCTTACAATAATTGCAAGTTGTGGATGTGAAAGTTGCAGGTCCTGTCTTTCCTGTCTTATTCATATATATGCAAGATTAGTGAATGCGAATGTTACTATTATATATACACTAAATAATTTTTCTGTGGTCGTCTTCATTTTTCTCATAAATACTTGTAAAAGGAAAAATAATCACCTAAACTTTATTGTCGGATAAAACTTTAAATACCAGCAGCGCATGACTACCAAAGCCATATCAATCAGTGGTTCCTGCTGACCTTGCGGTGTTATCCGGAGCAACCGAGCGTGTGGCTGCCATCGTCCGGCCGCCGTTCCTCATCCAACCGTCACCGCCCTCCTTCCATATATTCCAGCCGATGGGTGACACCATTTGGCCCGTTTCCTCGTCGTAGCCACACGACCACCGCCACCTCCTCCGGCTCTTCTCTCCGCAGCCATGGCCGCGACGACAGCCCTCTCCACCGCCACACCACCGTCCCAGGTTTGTTGGTTCGTGCCCATCTCTGATGAAGTTGTTGTCTTCGTGTTAACTGGGTGTCTGCGTGGGTGTGGCAGCTCGGCTCCAGCAAGAATGGGGTCTTCTTCCAGAGGACTTTCCTGCTGGGGAAGAACAAGGTTGCTGCTGGCGGTGGTGGGAAGGTGAGGTGCATGGCGTCCAGCATTACTGCGGACAAGGTCCCCGACATGGGCAGGAGGAAGCTCATGAACCTGCTCCTGCTCGGCGCTGTGTCCCTCCCCACTGTCGGGATGCTCGTCCCCTACGGCTCTTTCTTCGTCCCTCCTGGGTAAGATGTTCATGTTCTCTTCCTCTCCCTTTCTCTCTTCTGGCTCAAGTATAATAATTCTCTTGCGCTTTCCTTGTTTTGTGGGCGGTAGGATGATGTGATTGTGTTTTTCTTCCTCATGGGCTTTTCAATTGCCCGTTTCCCTTCATATGATTGCTTCACATAACTTGTGTTTTCGTCGTTAAGATTTTCCAAACCCAACAGGAAACTGTGAGGAAAACAAATCTACCTGTACCCAAAACTGAGATACTCAAGTCCGTCCGTCCGTCCGTCCGTCCGTCCATCCATCCATCCATCCATCCATCTATTATTGTAAAGATGATGTTCTTTTCTGTGTTCTGCTGACTTCACTCGCATGTACGCAGGGGACACAGCAAGCTATACCCTCTTAGCGTGCATAAAACCAAGCATCTGTTTGGATTGGATTGTGAGATGTAGTATCATGGGATTATGTCCGCAATCAATTTGATTTCTTACAATTTGAAATGAACAGTTTTAGTGTGACAGAGTTCATGAAAAATTGGGTAAAGTTGTACAGAGCAAGCTTGCAAGAGAATCTCCACAATCGGAAATTTTGCTGATTATGTGATTGTAAAGTAGATCGTGGGGTTTAGAGTAGACTGTGAGTTCTATTTTTATAATCTACTTGAGTGTAGTTTTAGGCCAAACACGATCTTTCATAGATGTAAATAGTATCTCAAATTTGTGGTAATAATGACTAGCTTGTAAAATACATATAATCTCCTAATCACAGTCCAAATGTTGATCTAGGATTTATAGAAAGTCATACCCTCCACGCTTATCCTCTGTGGTTCTACTTTAAGCGGAAATTTAGGTTACAGCAGAAAATATTCACTCCATGTGTGATGATGATCTACCATACCTGTTCGTGCTTGATGATTGAAATGGAACAAAAGCAGTGCTTAGTTACATAAAGTAAACACAGCCATTCTTTTCGTGGTTTCAATCCCAACTAAATGGTTGAAGCAAGATTTTGACTTGTTACTTGAAAATGAAGTTCAGGCTGTGTTGGCTTTTATTACATGCTTTGGTTGGCATTAGAAAAGAAGGTGAACTGATTTTGGAGTATGGCAAACAGTGTGAAATGTTGGAATATAGTTCCTCCTCTAGATGTCTTAGTTTTTACTTACAGTTTCAATTCATAACATGTGCAGAACTGGTTTTATGATTGTATTCATCATGGTATCCATCCTGGTTGTAGCAGCATATGCTTACTTGAAAATTTTCTAGGTAGATTAGTTTTTTGATAATTATTCTAACTTGCATTCTCTGATGCATATATAAAAACAGTTCAGGTGGTGCTGGTGGTGGAACTTTGGCAAAGGATGCTATAGGCAACGATGTATTTGCCGAGGAATGGCTCAAGACTCATGGCCCTGGTGATAGAACGCTCACACAAGGATTGAAGGTTAGCAATGCCTATCAGTTCAATAAGGGTCTTGGTAACTAAACTTCTCTGAAAATAATGTTATTTTAGTTGTAGTTTCATCCATGGAAATTTCTACAGTACCTTTTGGATTCCAAAAGTGGATACATAATTATTGTTCTAGGTTAATGAAAACCTCTGATTCGAGTCTGCAATTTTTTTTTTTTTTTGAAAATCTGATCCTGACTGACCATTTCAAGGACTTACAAATCAAATTTACTTAAAGTGAATATGTTCTTCACATGGAAAGAATATATCCAACATACCTAGAAAGTCCAAAAGGACTATTCCAATGACCTGGTACTTTTAGCAATAATGAAGCATATATGATTATGTGTTTCTACCTTTTTTTTTTTTCTCATAGATTACTACTTTTCATCAAGCTAGGCTATAGCTCGGAATCCATCACTTGTCTGTTTCCCATACCCATTCTTCCATTGCCCTCATGTATGCCTACCAGTTTGATTTGCAGGACTGACATCAAACATTTTTCCATTTCCTTGCACCAAAGGGAAGACGGTTTCTCTTGTTGTGCAATATACATAACACACTCAGATCACCCTGTCGTTCCACTCATTTTGAGCTGAGATAACTTGAATGGGTGCATATTTGGTTTTTCCATTGTATGAAACCGTTGCATGTCATCATTATGCAGGGTGATCCAACATACTTGGTGGTGGAGCAGGATAAAACTCTTGCAACCTATGGTATTAACGCGGTGTGTACCCATCTCGGATGTGTTGTACCATGGAATGCTGCCGAGAACAAGTTCATATGCCCTTGCCATGGATCGCAGTACAACAACCAGGGCATGGTCGTCAGGGGACCTGCCCCTCTGGTAAGAACTAAGAGATTCGTCCACCAACATCTTTTTGATTAAGACCTTTACAGATGGGTCTTGTTTTACCAGCAGCAATGAGAAGAGTCCTGGAAAGTAACACATGGACCTTTCTTTCTTTCTTTCTTTCCTATTCTATCTTTACAGTCACTGGCGTTGGCCCATGCCGATGTTGACGATGGGAAGGTCGTGTTCGTTCCATGGGTGGAAACAGATTTCAGGACCGGTGAAAACCCATGGTGGGCTTGACAATTAAATCAAGTTCTTTTCCTTCAGAAATCAGAGTGGTGGTGTTCTATAGCTTTCAGACTCCATGCATTGGTGCAACGTTATTACATAAAAATAAACTGGATGTCATCTGTACTCCGTGATTTGTTTTGTAGTCCTCACAGCACAGCAAGTTATACATATTTTTACCGTGTTTAATGTCTTCTTCGTGATTTTTGCTGGTCCGTTTGGAAACAAATCGATCTCTTTGAGAGAGAAGTGCAGGCAGATGTTATTTTTCTTTCATCGTCTCTCCGAACATCTAAAGAATTTGTAACCACTCGAGGCAGACGATATCAAGAAAGTGAAGATTTTCTCACAAATAAATCGCAAGTTTGCATGGCCCAAGTTATTGAAAGTATAAAGTTAGTGATCTACAGGAAGTAATATTTTCTCTTCAATTTTCAAGTTCAAGGAACCATGGAAAATCAGTTTGTTCTTAAGGGAGTGTTTTTATACCTAGAAAAATAATGAAATTTTTTTATTTATCATTTACTAGATATTTATGTATCAAATGATTTTTTGACTTTTTGATCTTTGAAATTGATGAAAAATAAAGGAAAAGAAAATATAGATTATCACAAAATATATTAATAACATGTAATTTTGATATAAAAATTATTTGTCTGTCTTTAATATATGAGAATTAATATTATGAAAGATATGTGAAATATATTTTATATTATAACAATTATCACAAATAATTTTATCTTATATTATCTATAATAAATTTTATTATTCTATAAATATAAAAAAATATTTAATTTATTAATTTCAACATTTTTATTTTATAAATAAAGAAATATATATATATATTTTATATTCTATGATTTTCTATTATTTTCTATTTTGTGTATAAACATACATACATATTTCAACTGATATTTCATTACTTTCTGTCATTTTCGTTTTTATCATTTTTTTTCCCACCATTTTTTCCAATACACAAACACGATCTAAAAATCGTAACAAAGATTATTTATTATATAGCACACAAAAATAAATCTTCATGTTCGTTGAGAAGTAAAGAGAGGCTTGTGAATATGTTTGTCGGGTGCAAATAATGACCTGCTCCCAATCAAACCCAAAAAGATTTGTAACCATCCACCCATGATTGACACACACCTGTTTAACCCAAAATCCAATGTTCAAGCGTGACATTATTACAATAGTAACAACACCGACAAAGTGGAACAAAGTAAGTAGAGGGTGGAGTGGGGGCATGCATGTTCAGAGAAGGAAGCTTCAGCAAACATTCCATCATCATCCGTAAAGGATCAAACAAAAGATGTGTTGGAAGAGATCAAATCCAGGACCTGTTGGTGAAGAATGTTGTTGGTTACGAGCACACCACCATCAGGGAAGATGAATCTTCTCTCGGCCTCATCTGTGGAAAGATCAAGCTGCCTTCCCCTCCAATCAGACACCTAAAAAAATGGGGTTGGCCTTTAACAAATAACATTATATGGAAAACCTAATGAAATTGACGTGATACAAGTTCTGAGTAGGAAATTTGCTGTGCATGATGTGGTTGAGAACTTATGTTACATAAGGCTAGGATGGTGAGGATTGAGGTAATTGCTTTCATGGATGGGAATAAGAAAGTACAGAAGAAGGATGTTGATCAGGAAATACCATCATGCTCCTCTATTTAAGTTAGTTAGTCTTTTAAGAGGTATCTTATATTGGGACCATTTGGCTAGACTTGGTTAGATACTTAGGGCATGTTTGGACCAACGTAAAGCTAAGTCTTTTCTAAGAAGTATCAATATGTCCCCCCTAAAAGCTTAAGTCTTTTCTAAGAAGTATCAATATGTCCCCCTAAAAGCTTAAGTCTTTTCTAAGAAGTATCAATATGTCCCCCTAAAAGCTTAAGTCTTTTCTAAGAAGTATCAATATGTCCCCCTAAAAGCTTAAGTCTTTTCTAAGAAGTATCAATATGTCCCCCTAAAAGCTTAAGTCTTTTCTAAGAAGTCATAGCAGCTAACAACCATGATTTAACATCTATTTAGACTATTATTATGTGCAAAAAGTCTTTTTTTTTTTATCCTCTTCCCCTTCACTAAAAGTATCACCTACCTCTTCTCCTCAACACCATGGATGACAAGAAAAAACATCTATTATTTATGACAGAGAAATACGTCAATAGTGGTAACCTGGACTAGGAAGAACAAGATGATGATAATAAAGGTAATTTATTAATTTCATAAGCAAGGCAAAGTACTAACCTAAGATCGATCTAAATATCTTAGCAAAAATAGCATTTTAGCAAAGCATTAAGGTTTAGACGGACATTCCAACAAATAGGTATTCATGGCGACATAAGTGAAGATATAGAATTTTTCAATGACATACAAGCAAAAAATCCCTTTTTGTGATGAGTGCTATTTCAAACAAGTGATTCTAATCGTGTTCAGCTTCTACAACTTTCTTGAAAACACCCATCACTCATCAGTAGCCACCATCCATCACCATTGTCAACTACCACCCACCATCAGTTGACACCAACAACCGCTAGCTATTGGAAATAATCTATCATCCACCATTATTGACCATTGTAGACCATCAACAACTACTTGTCACCACCACTACCTGTTGGCGTTGACATTTGATTGACAACCATGGCCAAGTGTCATTCGATGTTGTCATCCACATCATTAGCTGTTGATCATCACCCACCACCATCCTCACTCTATCGATGGTTGGTCATCAACAATCATTGGCTATCATTGATGGCTGACAGTCAACCATCATTCATTACCAATAGTTTCACATTGAGATTTCTGAAGGAGTTAACACTGGTAAATGAAAGACATCTCTCATTTTTCTCCTTAGTTCAACAAAATACTAGAACTCAGGTTTTGAGAGAAAACAGAGAAGCAAGAAACGCTAGCCATTGTCACTCTCTGGTTGTAGTGACAGCAGAAACCCCTCCAATAAATACATGTATGCACAGCCTGCAGTGCTGCCAGGACTGTTGTGCATCAATCAGGCACCTTCATGAGCCCCAAGCTTGTCCTGACAGTCCTAATTGGCAAGGTGGGTTATGTACTTTTTTCGCAAAATAGTAAAAGATTAGCATTAAAAATGACTAACTGCGATAACCACTGTTGGACCAGACGTCCAAAAAATATTATGGGAATTAATGATATAAAAATATTAAGATTGCAGGCTTGAACCACATAACTATTAATGATATAAAAATAGGCATGGTACTCACTCTTAAATGTGAATTAGTTAGAAATCAAACAATATAAAAAGGAAACAAATATAAGTCAAATATTTAATGTATAACAATTAGCTTACCTGTCCTCCAGCTTCATATACACATATCATACCAGCAGCATGATCCCAGGCCTATATTTAAGGAAAAAATAGAGTTGCGTGCCCTTTCATACACATCTGTTAAACATTTAGCTTGCTACTTTAATCTCAATAGAATCTAGATACCTTTGTTTGTGCTTTGGCTTGAAGAATGAAAACAGATCCCCTACTTGATGCGATTATTAAGTATTTACACAAGCTGAAAAAGAAACCTTTTCTGATTTTAAAAATGTAAATACAATGAGTGGGAAAATGGCATGATATTAATACTATTAATTGTTTTGAAGTTTTTAGCTCATTAAAGAAGACCAAATACCCCCATGTATGTAAAAACCAATCATGTGCCTTGATTGGGAAAAAAAGTGACCTTATTTCCGCAAAAAAGTGTCATTGTTACCTACAACCCATCATGAACACTTTATCATTTGTGCAACAATTTCTTTAAATTACAAATGACAAGGACATCTAAATATTACATTTGTTATTTCCAGAGTAAATATTACATTCTTACAATAATATGTGCAAAATCCATCATACAAACATAATAAATGACCAAAATATTTTGAGAAGAATACCTGCCGCAACATGCTTGCAAAAGAGTCACTCTTTTCTCATCACCTATGCATTCAGCATCAGCATCAGTTGATGAATTGAACTCAGTGGACAATGGTAATGCTTCCCAAGTTTGACTATCAGAGATACAAAATTTTGCTTCATGTAGTAATTGACACTCAGTAACAAGGCATCTTGACCAATCAACATGAATGTCATCCAGTGCAAGTGAAAGTTTTCGTTTCCATGTTCCACATCCCACATGAGCAACCATGATGATGCCTGGTCCAAAGTCATTGGATTTTATTTCTTTATTTTCATCTTCAATGGTACCAGCAAAATGAGAAGATTCACGCCAATTTGGGCAGCCCATTACACCAATTGCAAGTTTTCCATTAACTACAAGGGCCAAACCAACCTACAGTTTGATAAATTAGCTCATAGAAACTAAAAAGGAAACCAAGACTGAACAATTAAATCCTAAAAGAAAACCAGCAAATTCTGGTAAAGATGACATATTTGAAGTTGGATTGAACTTCAACATCATATAAACGAATTTGACCAGCCTATTAATTGTATCGGTAGGTCTTCTAAGTCAATTATCCACAATCATTTAATATAATTGGTAAAACTGATTAATGCCCGTTCAGACATTAAATCACCATGTAATTTATTAATCACTGGTAATTTAGAATAGAAAAAAAAATTTCAAATTTTCATCTCATATACATGTAGACTTTCTTTTGCATTCAAAATCCTGTCAATATTTGACTTTATTAAGGAATTGCAGTATGATTTATTGAAGAATCAAGAGGCAAGGAAAAGTCTTGTATACAAGGTTGTGTAGAATAACTTCATGTTGAAGGTTTATTAAGAAGAATTAAGTCAAAGAGAATCTTTTTTCAGCTTTGGCATTAGGGAGGGGACACTCATCATTTCAAGCATGCCTTTTATATATATATATATATATATACGTGCAGAATTCAACCAAGAAATAGTGTTGAATAGAATTAAATAGAAAGAAGAACTACGATTCTTGCCCTCATATTGTAATCAACTATTAAAGGATGTGTTTTCTTGTTCCATTTTTCTTGATCTGTGCATTGCTTTATGTTCACGTTTTGCAATTATTTAAAGCAGAACCGTTACAACATCCATATATGTTATAATAAATATTTAATTTATCAATATTCCTCTTCTCCCAAATGGTAAATAATGTTTGCTATTCTGAATTATTAAATCAAACCCCAAATTCTGTGAAATCCATAGACTCCCCCCATGACTAGGCATCACTACAACTATCTTAAAAGAGTACAATCCATACATTTTACTTGCTTTCATTGTATCCAATCTACTATTTGGCAATAAAATGAATTACATCTTTACACTTTTACAATGGCATAGGGTGGACCTTGGTGCAACAGTAATGTTGCTCTGTTACAATCTAGACGTCACATGTTCAAATCCTAGGAAATAACCTCTCCATTTATAAGGGTAATAAGGTTGTACATTTTCTTTTGGTTAAGTAGCAAAAAGAATGCAGTATTAGTTTTTTAAAAGTCATGTTACCTATATATTGAATGTCTTTTTCAAATTATGTTTTCTATTAGCTTTGATGTTAATTCATAAAAAAATCAAGGCATAGTATCTACTAAGAGCTAATCATCATGAAAATCCTCTTATTTTTAAAATTTGAAAATACATTTTACTTTACAGTTTGACTCTGAGGAAAAACAAATAAAAAGAGGACAGACCAAATGCAATCAACAACAACAACAATCCCAGCCACATAAACATAAATAGAGAAACTATTTTCAAAGATTCAAACTTATGACATCTAGATAAGAAGAAAGCAAGCTTACCATTGCACCAATGCCCGTGCTTTCTAGGGAAAAAAATCATATGCTAAATATAAATCTAATTTCTATGTAATTATAGTTAGTTTCTACAAGCATTCCCTCCTATGGAGACAAGACAATGTAAAAATGATTCCTTCCCTGAAACCCTATATTGGATGGAAAATAATGCATTAGGTTTAACCTCTCATCCATCAGAAAAAACATACCACAACATGACAAGATCTCTCTGTAGATCAAAACAATAAATAAAAAAATCCAAATATAGGAGTAGGTGTGTTTCTTATTATGTTTGTAAGTCAAAAGCCAATAATTTTTCCTTAAAAATTAGAAAAAACTAATACAGAAACCAATCAATCATAAGTGAGCAGCTAAGTTTACCATAAACTCAATGATCTTAGCAGTGAAAGAGAATAGTAAAAAAAACATGTAGAAATGAAAAGCCAAATCTTGACTATAAATTTACCATAAACTCTAGCATGGATCATTCATGTACATATACTAAACAGCGTCCATTGAAGATGTATATAATGTTGTTGTAAAATTATTTTAGCATTCCATTTTATGCCTTTGCATTATTATTTTGATCTACATGGCTTCTTGTATTTTTGTGCAGGAATAATCAATTAAATTATTCAAGACATGTATAAAGATTATAGTCTCAACAGAACTCTTGCAAGGTTCAAATGAATACCACATAAAGAGCATCACTACCCCTCAAGAATCCTCGAGTTCCATCGATTGGATCAAGGAGCTGCAACAAAATGGTATTGGTTGAATCACTGGAAGCAATTGAAAGTAAACATCAAAGAAAAATGATTGCGATTGAAACCCCTGTAAAAGTTCCAGACCCCATATTAAGTATATTGCCATTTAAAAAAAAGGCACGCGAAATAGTAGCTTTTGCAAAGTAGGAATAACTATGAAATATGAAGTGAGGTTTAAAACATTAAAAAGCTTCTAGATATACTTGTATCATATTATAAAAACACTTTTGGCAACTAAGATCTGCAAAATTAAGGAATAAACTTTGATGAACAAAACAGCATACCCAATATGTGGCTGGCTTTCTGTCAAATCTAAAGGCATCTTTTCCCCCTCTATCGATTGCTTCCAGCACATCATCAGGAGTTAGAGACTTCAGTTCATCACTCACATTGCCCCCCACAGCGTTAACAACAGAATCCACAACATTATTGCCAACATAATCCCCATCAATCTCTGAATCCCGAAACATTGACCTGAGATATGTCGAGTCCTCTTCAGCCACCAGCGGCACAGAGGGAAATAATCTTCCCAGCTCTGTCGTTTCAATTCACCCGTGAAAACCAGCAGCAACAGCAACAAACAAAAATTGACACTTCCACATTTCAAAATTCCATTCCCCATTCGTTACGAAAGGAAGATGCCAAATTCCTACACAACGATTGGAGTTGTTTACCCAAACTGATCAGAGCCTGTACACCAAAATCCGCAACCGTAACAGGTGAGCTGTCGTTCTTCTCGAGAATCCTGCCTTCTGTTGATAGAAGAGTTTTCTTCGCCTGGCCAGAACAAATCACGAAAACAAAAAGGAAACGTCATTCATTTAGTAATAAGAAAAAGGAAACGCCTTTCGGAATCTTCTCAACTAATAAGAAGAACCAAAAGAAAAAGAACTATTTTTTCCAACGTACGTCGACGCAGAGACGACAAGCTCTCTCGACGGCGGCAGCGGCCGACTCGAGCTCCCTATGATACTTGGCATGCTCCGGTGGGAATGGCAAGCTCGACCTGGAAGAAAGAGAGGAGAAGAAAATTCCGAGAAGAAGGAGATGGAAGATGGTGGGAGGCAGCGATGATGGAAAATGGTTGAGTTGGTTTCCGTCCAAAACGAGACCTGATTGGCGGACATCGACGACGATGGCAGCGGCGGCGTGTTCGACAAGTGGATGGTGTGGCCGGAAAGGGCCGTAGCGGGCATACCTGTGACATTAGTATGGAATGGAAGGAACCACCTGACACCTCCTCCTCCTCCTCTACAACCACTGTTCTGTCGTCGGTCGGTCCTCCCCTGCTCCGGCGATAATTAATTTCTGGTACATGTTTAATTACATAAAACATTTCCGGATGTGGGAAATTTTTCCACAGATATATTCTTTTTAAAAAAAAATTATTTTTTAAAAGTTAAATTTTAATTATATAATCAGTTAAGTCTGCAGTATAGTGCATTATAGAATCTATATTATATATTAAACTTTTTTCTTAATGTAAATTATATTCATTAATATTTTTTGATTTAAAAACTAATGGTTGAAATTTAACAAAAATTGATGAAATTTAACGTATTTAGATAAAAAATCAATACTTATTCAATTCAAGTATTTTTTTTTTTTTATGTACTTATAATCATCACTCTTATACCCTTCTTTGCATTTGTGAAGGAATACGGAGGGGGCGCCAAACTCTTCCCAAAGACACTTGTAAGAAAAATGATCTCATTTAATTAATCACGACAAAGTTTCTTATAATTGGCTACTAAGTGTAAGTACCTTTTTCTGATAACGGTGGCTTTTATGTTCATTAAAAGATTCAAACTCTGATGAAAACAAACGCTGATCTATTCAATTATTGTGATTCGTTTAGGTGCTTCTATTTTTCTCTCAAGAAGAGTTCATATCGAACTTCTTTGTATCACAAGTTTGAAATCATTTCGTGAGTTTCTTAACCTAGTTTATCACTCATAACATTGACTCGAACTTCAAATTTCTGCAAGTCCTAAAACAAAATTTCTACTTTGCATTTTTCACTAAATATTTCACATTTCTCATCCAACTTCAAAATCACCCCTCTTTGTTTTGCTGACTCCATCAAACCACCAAAAAAATTGTCAATGTTTTTTTTTTTGTTAAGTGAATAGTCAAAAAAAAATCGATGACCAAGATTAAAGGAGTCCATGACATTTGGATAACAAATGGTTGGTCACTAAAATCTAAGTATTTCCATCTTCAAACCTATTAAACATGAGATTTAATCAAAATCAAGAGTTTACAGCAAATGATAAATTGAAGATTGGAATTTCCGCTAAAAAGAGATCATGACCTTTGATTAGCTTGCTACTTATAAATCATACTCCTGTTTCCAACCCCACTGCAAGATCTGGAGCAGACAAATTATTCATCATTGCAGACCTTCACTTAAACAAGAGGGAATTCCTGCCATTACTGGACCTCAATTTGCAAACCTAGAAACCCTAATGGAAGATGCGATTGGAGGCATTCAACACCATCTTCCAAAACCACAAAATCTAGCTTAGTTTCGTTTGCCTCCAGCTTGTGGCTATATTGGCGTAATTTTATTTGTTTAGTTTGAATGCAGAGTATGCTACTGCAGAACACATACATATATCACACCACAAAGCATAGCCAGTTATTGACTTTGTTTACATATGATGAGCATGACGGAGGAGAAAACGGAGATAGTTGCTACAGATTGAGAAATGAGAATCACATTTCTTTTCAAATTGACTTGCTTATGGTCTCTTCATTTTCCGAAGTTACCCTTTCGTGCACGGCGCGTAGTTTTCTATAAAATTGAACAATAATATGTAACGTGAAAAAAGGATGCACATGCATCTCAAGCAATAAATCTTGATTAAAAAAACGAAGAACCCAGAATATCATATACCTGGAATAGATGCGGCACCTACACGACAGAACAAATGACAGTGAATTTCAAAAACTAAGATTAACATATGAAATGTTGACAAAACGATGACGCCGCCCATTTTTCATATGTTGGGCGCTCTAAGGCATCAAGGAAGCTTTGCCATCCCTTAGTGTCAGTTTAGGTAGTATGATTACAGACTTGTATATTGGAATTCGCCCAAGCATTTTGTCATGGCGCCATCGGCCTTCTGATTTTCTACCCTCTCTTCTCTTTTCTTCTTTTCTCTGAAAAGCAGTGAGAAGAATTTGGGTTATTATCCTGTGGATGGAAAATTATTTGAAAGAAAGCAGAGAACTCGAGCACTTGACTTGGCACTCCCAACAATAGTGGAGTAAATGGTAGTTTCTTGTTGGAAGGTTCTCACCTAATATCACCCATCAGAAGACTTTTGTAAATACCTCATCAATAGGATGGAAAATAAACACAACTCCATCATTAAAGAGCTCATTTAACTTAAACATTAAAGTGTCTTTACAAACACTAAGGGTAGTTGTGTTCTCTTCAGGATGAACAGCCTCCTACACCTAATTCAATCAGAGCATCTGACACCAGTGAGTCAAACTCATTTCATTTGGCAACCCAACCAAAAGTCATTCATCTTGTTCCAACCGGGAGAGGGATCCAAGACTGTTAGTAAACAACTCTTGAGCAATCATAGAGATTAGATGGGCGAAAAAACTGCACAGTGCATACAACTTTCCACTTTTCTGTCCTCAACCAAACAAGTTAAAATTAAAAGCTTGCTTGTCTTGAAATAAGCCTTACTTCAAAGCATAATAATTTAACATCCTGAAAGAGATATCTCTAAATCTTCGTAGAAAAATTCCTGCTACCATCCTATTTTGTTTTTTCATTCAAGTGTCAATTTATCAAAAGATCTACAAATTGACATTTGAAGAGAAGATGGCTTGTTTATATAGTCTACAAACTGAAGGCCTTCAGTTTGAGGGAAAAGCGTTAGCAGAATAAAAGAAAACAGATAATATGTGCTGATCAGATAGGATTAGCTGTTAAACTACATGTCATGATGTGAGTGACTAAGAGAACAGTCAGAATTTATTCTCTGTTACTGAGTTTAATCTGACGGGAAATGATTTGAGATTTTCCATATCTTGAGTTCCTCCCTCCCTCCCTCCCTCTCTCTCTCTCTCTCTCCATCTATCTATCTGTCTATCTAATTCTCAAGCTTGTGATTGATTACAAACAACCAAAGGAGGATTTAGTAAACCTATTACTCTTGAAAAATAAGAGAAGGTGGTTGATCATATACTTAGGAGGCCAAAGAATACATCAATTAAAAGAGTAAAATTAATTAATATAACAGAAACTAAAAGAAGTAGAGAAATGTCTACAACTAATTAGTTAGAAATTATAAGAAAAATTTAAATTTATGTAATTTAACTGAAAATTTAAGAAAAAATAGAAATATATGGAAAAAAAGATTGACATGGTCGATCCCATCAGGTAGGATCATAACTCAAATTGTTGTTGTTTATTATCATATTACTCTTAAAAAATAACCTTTTGAGCACTCATTATCCAAGGCTCGATTACATTTTAATCTAACAATTGATAAAGTAAATAATAGCGTTCCCATGTAAACTTATATCATAATCCCATGCAACTAACTCATTCCCTCTTCATATGCAATGTCTGCAGTTTGATATTATACCTTTGATAGTTTTACATATAGGCCTAAAACATGGAGTTTGGGAAACAAAATAACTAGTATAGAGCATTGAAATGCCCCAATTGAAAGAACAAATTGTTTAAAATCTGTTTCAAAGGAAAGAAATTCTGGTTTCTTAATTGTGAAATATCTCCAGAGAAGATAACAATAAAAATAATAAAAAACTGTACTTTTTGATGAATGGAAATGCAGAAGAATAAAATGCAAATATCAGTACCTTTCAACATATTCCTTCAGTAATTCCTTAGCTTGTACCAACTTTGTAAGAAGATTGCGGTATATATCAAGGTCTCTATCTACACTTCGCTTATTTATGTTTAACGCTGCGCAAAGCTGAAAAGGACAAGAAACATCAATCAAATGATCACACATGAAAAACAAAAATTGAGTACTTATTTTATCGACAAATTTCCTGAAGCAGCATAACAGAGGGCTGCAACATATAGGTTTCATAACTATCTCTTGAACAAAATTATTGTTTAGGCTATTCCTCTCCTCGCACCGGTTGATGCAAGCGATTTTAAGATCACATACACAACTTTCAACCCTGGAATGTGCACATATAGCAGTCCGCTGAAGAACTTCTTGTACAGGCGCGTTTCTATTTGCATTTTTGTTTTATCAGGCAAATTCTTATTCATAACGGCCAAAAACCAAGCAACATCGAATGAGCAAACACGTACAAGTAGGCGAGCAAGATTAAATTAGCTCAAAACCAAGCACGTTATCACATTCTCGCGTGTTTCCTTTCCACAATCTCATCAACAAACTAAATTTGCATAAATAATATAAACGCAAAGGCGAGACCTGGGCTTCGATAACAAGCAGAAACATGTTTTTACACAAACCTTTTCCAAGGTAGCAGGTACCGTTGCGTTTGCCAACTCGATCAGTCGAAAGAGGCCGATTGCGAAGAATCGGCTGTAGCTAAAGCTCCCTCCGGCTCCAGCCCTTTCCGCAAGGCTCTTCAGGACTCCCTCGACATCCCCTTCACTAGATGGGAAATCGCACAGGGAGCTCGCATTCTGCACGCGCGCCCATTCCTCCAACTTCTTAGCATCGGTTCTGCATTCGAAATGAATTCGTGTAAACACAACGCAAACGCGATCGCCGAATCCGACACGAGATTCTACTAGGAACCTGTATTGGTCCGGGTTCTCCTCCAGAGCCTGGACGTAGGCCCTGAAAATAGCGTCCCGGTCGTCGTCGCTAGGGTATCCTTCCATCAGCTGGTCGTAAACGGTGACGAATCCGAGCGCGAAGATGGGGTCGTATTGGTACCTCTTCTTGTACCGCATGAAGTGCTGCTGCACGATGAGCTCCTGCAGCACGGTGTTGTACACGCTGGGTATCGGCTTGCTGTACGCCCTGAGGAAGTTCGATTTCGTCTCGGACACAGTCGGGGACGGCACATCTGCAACCAGATTTTCGCGAAGTGAGGCGAGACGCTATCCAACACTACCTCGTCGATTCCCTAGCAATAATTATCGGTAACGCAACTAAAGAAAGGGAGAGAAACGTAAGCATTGCATTACCGCCGGTGGTGGAGGCGAGGCAGCGGACGACGAGGACACGACGGAACGAGGACGATGTCTTGCTCCGGGAGGCGCGGACGCGGGCCCCAGCACCTCGGAAGGCAGTAGAAGCGAAGGAACGAAGTGAGGGGGAGGCCCTGAGTGTCCCAGCCTGCCCCGGCCTGGGGGTGAATGCGAGCGAGGAGGAAAAGGAGGAGGCTATGGCGGACATCATCACATTAATCAGGCCACCTCGAGCAGGCGGCGGCGGCGGTCGAGAAGAGAGAGAGAGAGAGAGAAGGAAGAGAAAACAGATAGCGTGCGACGGGAGCCAAATGGTTGTAGTGGATTGAGCCCCAGCCAACGAGATCTCCACACCTGTCGAAGATTGAAGCCGGGTCGGACCAAGCGGTGTCGATAATGATATCCGTTTACTACTCGGGCGGGTTTGCCCGATTTGCAGTAAAATGGTTTGGGCCCTAATCATTGACTGGGCCCTAGGGAAAATTTTAATCAAACATCTTCCTCCTCCAAAACGAAATCGAAAACGTAGAAAGCATGATATTATCAACCCAAACAAGTACGATATATTATCAACAAGATAAAACCCAACCCCATATCATATATTTCTTCGCTACCCCCCCCCCCCCCCCCCCCCCTATTGATAAATAATACAGTTGATCTACAGCAAACCAAACGCAAGCCCAATCTAACTAAAGACAGTGGAAGAGCTTATTGGATTAACGGATCATCTGGGGCCCCAGCACACGAGGTGCATGACGTTCTCGGCCTTCTCGGCTTCCCTGGCGGTCCGGACGGAAGCGACGCCGGAGTGGTCGATGGCGCCGGACAGCCTCCTGGCCTGGTTAACCGTGGTCGTCGTCGACTTGTTAGCCGTCCCCGCATGAGACTGCCTGAGGCCGCTGCTCTTCACCTGCTGCTGAACCGTCCTGATCGCATGGTTCCACCTGCACGGCCCCGTCTGCCCCGCCTTCACCGCCGCCACCGCCACCCACGACGTCAACTTGCTGCTCCCGCTCCCCATCAACAGTAACCCCACCCCTTCTCTCTCAACCTGTGCTCGCCGCTTCTGGTGTGCATAATGGAGATGCTTCATTATATAAATAAATAGAGAGGGAGAGAGGAAGAATCGGGAGGTCGGACACCACGCATGCTTGCAGGCGGTGGGCAGCAGCGGAGAGTGGCCCCTGGTTTTCTTTCCCACTGGTTGCTCTTCCAAAGCCTTTTCCCGGGAAGAACAAGGTAGTGCTTGCAACCGCTTTCTTTTTTTAAAATTTCATTGAATAGAAGGAAAAAAAAACACACACCCTTTATCAACATTTGATTAAGAAATCTGTCGTCGTCATTATAATCTTACTAAAATCTGGATCCACCGAATACTCAGAATCAAAGTATATACTGCATGCACCAAACCCACAGACTCGATAGGTTTGTGTGCTTACCGTCGTAGATTTCACAACTTTGAGAAATCATAAATCATCCACCGTTCCGGTTAAATCTGTCGGTCGTTTCGTTTTCCTGTGCCTGAGAGACGATATTAACATCTGACAATAATCGATATATAGAAATTTGAGCCTGTTCTTCGCCTGCCTAACAGTAAATTATTTTGACACCATCCTTTATTTTATATATTTACGTGTATCTCCTATCTTGCTTGCCCTCACTCCTCAAGCTCTCCGCAGACACAAACCGCCACTCCGCCCATCTCGCTCGTGCATCAAGAAGCTTCGCTTCGCACAGGAGCCTCTGCTTCGCCCGTCTCGACTCCTTCAAGCTTTGCACAGGAACCTCTGCTCTGCCCATCTCGCTCGCATGTCGAGCTTCACACAAGAACCTCCGTCTGTCTCGCTCATGCTTTCCGCTCGCACGTCCCATCGACTCATCTCTCGAAATTTTGTATAGATGGAATACACAGATGATTTAAATAAAATAATATTATATTTAATTAATTGATAAATGATGTAGTAAATATTTAATTTTATAATATATTTAAATAATTATATTTTTATTTATTTTTTAAATTTATTAAAAATTAATTTTATTCAATTCTATCAATTTTCATTAAAAATTAAATTACATTATATTCAATTATTTAATTTTAAATGCACAAATATGTATAAATCTATGTGAAAATTTAACTTAAATTTAATTTATTAATAATAATTTTAAAAAATAACATATATGACTTAAATTTGACATTATTTTAAATTAATATAAGACTAGTTCAACATAATCTCTCTCTCTCTCTCTATATATATACATAAGATATATATATATGTGTGTGTACGTACATCAAAGACAAATATATCACATTCAACCATGCAAGTGGAAGATTGAAAGCTATCCAAACCAACAGTTGAACGGTATATGATATAGAAAATAAGAATCTAAACAAAAAATAATGGACAACAATAGTTTTATGTTGATGGTATCAGAAATCTGAACTTCGAAACTTTTATGTTATAAATAGCCAATCGATCGGAAAAGTTTATTGATAGTGCAAACTATCAGAAAATAATTATCTAATTAGTCAATTTATGTTATAATTTACCGTCCATCAAATTGTCAGCTTAACCTGAATTGTATAAATTATGATTTTTTTTGTTAAAAAATAATAGTTAAAATTTAATAGAAATAAGTGTTGAATTTTAAAATATTTAATTAAAAAATTATTATATTTATAATCTTCAAATTAGATAAGTATCTCTATATTACATGTATCGTTTAGGATAAATAATTTTTTTTATAAAATAAAAAAGTTGATGTAACAGTAAAAAGGTCAAAATATCTGAATATATTATTTTAATAATAGAAAAAATTATACTATATTATTAACGTAAATTCGAATTTTTAATTTCTTAAATAAAAAAATAAAAATAAAAGTCGGAACCGAACACTACTTGTTAAATACAGCCTAATCCATCTAGGTCCGACCCGGCTGACCACCAACCCCGCCACCCCTGTCAACGCCGCCACCAACCCCGCCGCCGCAGTTTCTGGATCCGGCTCTCCACCTCTTCGGGAGGCTCTTACTTGTGTCGTTGCCACATGCGGCGGCAGTGGTGCTAGCGGCAGTGGTACAAGTGGTTCGCTGTCTTTGTTGTAGGTGGTGTATGGCAATAGCCGCCGACGGGGGTTCTGGGGCGTCCGACAGCAAGGTGAGCAGTCTCCGCAAGAAGATGCCCTTCTGGCACAGCGGAGGGGGCGGGGCCGGCACCTCAAGTACCTCCAACTCCTCCTCGAGCCTCACACAATTTCACCACCACAGCAGTAATCATGGAGACGGTGACGGTGGCGCGAATCAACAGCACGCGGGCGGTGGAACCTCCATCTCCTCCGTTGCCAGGTCGTTGCTGCCCAAGCGTCGCCGCCTCCGCCTCGATCCGGCCACCAAGATCTACTTCCCGTGTAGGTTTCTTCATTTTTAGTCAATTGGGCCTTCTGTTGTCCATCCTGTTTCTGTTCTCGCTTTTATGATCTGGATGGGTTTCCGTACCTTGTGATCTGCGAATGATTTGGGTGTGTTTGGATCTAAAATACGGTTTACCGATGTGTCTGTCTTTGCTGATGTTGTTTTTTGGAGATGTGTTACTGAAACCTCGACAATTCGCGTTGGTTCTCGTACTAAGCTCCCATTTGCAGATCTGTGATTTTAGTTCAATATTCCAGTTTGCTTCTATTTGGGTCTCCCTTCTTAGTTTCTCTTGCCATTAAGAAAGCTAATTTGTTCAATCAGCAGCGGGATAGCGGCAGCTGGTCTTGTACGCTATTTTGAGGGAAGAGATCCGAAGTTCCAGCTACCATTACTGAAAAACTGAAAGCTAATTTTCAATCTGAATGCTTTGATTTGGGTCTTTTTATTAATGTTCTGAGTTTTATGTTTTGGCATTTGCTACAATTCAGTAACAATCCCTTTTTCCACCACTTTTTTGATCTCCATTCTCTGTTGGCGCTTCTTTTATAGATGAACCTGGCAAACAGGCGAGGAGCGCTGTTCGGATGAAGAACACCAGCAAGTCTCACGTTGCTTTCAAGGTATGTTGATGTCATCCAGAATTCCAGGAACTAAATGGATTCCTTGTTTTATGCTTTTCATTTTTAGTAGATGGTGATAGCATTTGCGTTGCACCAAAAACTGCTTCTCGTTATTGTCACTTTACCACCTAAAAATCTTAACCATCAAAGTAGCTTCTATCCTGTTGTGTTCTTCACCAACCCTATCTTTTAAAGCTAACTCACCTCAGTTTTAACTTAGAAGAATTTGTATAATGGAGCTTGCGAGTCTTGGCACCTTTCCTTGGACGGTCTGATTTATTTATTTTTGTTCAGTTAATATTCTTACTGTTACTACTATAGCATAATACACTGGAAAATTGTGTGGCTTACAATTTAGGGGTGGAGTAGGATAGGAGTTGTGGATGACGAGCCATAATTTTAAGAAGATTGAATCTTTATTTCTCAAAAGTTATAACAAAATGATATACCTGGAGGTGTAATTTAGTAATGACAAAGAACTTCTACCATGTTATTGACACGGGTTTGAGTCCTCAAGTTCACACTTGTGGTTGAATTTCTTATCTCGGTACCCAAGAAAAAGGTTATAACAAAATGGTTGGTCCTTGGGGTGGATGCTTCTCAAAATATAACAGATAATGTGATTTTTGTCATGTTTCAAAAGAAAGAAAAAGATCAGGACCTAAGAATCCAAAGTGAATGCAACACTGTTTCTACTAATTCTTTGAATTTAGAACTGTTCTTTTCGTATGCTGACTGTGTCATCCTTGTTTATGGGCGTAGTTTCAAACAACTGCACCGAAGAGCTGTTTCATGCGCCCTCCTGGATGTATTCTTGCTCCTGGTGAGAGCATCATTGCAACTGGTACTGTATAGAGATCCATCCCCATCCCCTTATGAATTATTTCCACTCCTATTCTATTATTTTATCACGATACCTTGATTACTGTTTTTGGCAGTTTTTAAGTTCATCGAGCATCCAGAGAACGATGAGAAACACCTTGATCAGAAGTGCAAAGTGAAGTTCAAGATTATTAGCTTGAAAGTGAAAGGACCAGTAGATTACGTACCGGAACTGGTAAGCTCAATATGCCATTCATCTTGTTCTTTGGACTTTGAAAAGACATGCTAGTTGTCATGAGATTTTTCTTGAAGATTGATGAAATCTCTGTTGACACTAGCAAAACTCATTCTCTGATCAGTCTGTCTTTGTACCTGTTAGTTGAAAAATCAATGGTCATCAATTTTAACTTCATTAACTCATCAGTTTGTCATTGTACTTATTAGTTGAAAAGTAAATGGTCATCAACTTTAACTTCATTAACTTATCTCGTATGAGTCAGCCTCACATGAACGTAACACAGTAATCTCTCCAGCATATATTGAGTTATTGATATTTCCACTGGACTTGTTTTACCGTCTTTCTAATGTTTCTCTCTCTCACTCTTGATTTTTATTGTTGTTGGTTTCTTCATCATCTCTTAGAATTTTATGCTAGAATATTGTGTTCTGTGAGTAATTCATGTATCCAAGTGCAATGTTAAATTCGTATTACTCATAAACAAGTCATAACTAACTAATCCATTGTGCTGCAGTTTGATGAGCAGAAGGATAAGATAGTGGTAGAACAAATCCTAAGGGTTGTTTTCCTGGATCCAGGAAAACCATGCTCAGTATGTCTGATGTCATCCCATAGATCTTTTGCCATTGAAAAATGTGAATGTTTGTGAGAATAATAATCTGTTCAACATTGGTTTACTTGTAGCAAATGGATAAACTGAAGCGGCAGTTAGCCGAGGCAGAAGCAGCACAAGAAGCTCGCAAGAAACCCCCTGAGGAGAATGGACCACGTATCGTCGGTGAAGGTCTTGTCATAGATGAATGGGTAAATGTTGTGGTTTTCTAATCTTGGAAAATCTTATTTCAAGATCATACTGTGATCATACTTTTACCATCTTCAGAAAGAACGAAGGGAAAGATATCTTGCCAAGCAGCAGGGCGAAGGAGTTGATTCTGCATGAGTTTCAGCCTGATGGTTGCTTAAGCTTTACCTTTGGCTAATGAACGGTTTCATTGTGAACATTTCTACTACCAATCTGTACAATCTTAGGAGGGGAAGGGCTGTTATTTATGGTTAATCATGGAGGGAATAACAAACCTAAATGGCATGGATCTTCAGAGTTTGTCGGGATGATTGGCATATTGTCTTCTTGTAGATAATGGGAATTCTGTAGCTATGGAATAATACCATTAATGTCTTCTTGTAGGTGACTATTTAAAATTGTACCGAGATCTTGCGACGAATCCTTGCTTTGTGCATATATTTGTTTTTCTTGAGTTCACCGCACAGGGAAGTTGTCTTCACATTCGTTTTTCTAACTCTACTGATATAAGCTACAACCACTGATAGCAGAACACAAATGTAGGAAAGCTTGACAACATGTGACACAATTAACATATGCTACCGGGCTGTAATGCTTTTCAATTAGACCGCCAGTTTGGTCTACAGGTTCCTTTCAATACACGAAACACCGATCATGACATCGCCGGTCATTGCTATTTGCACCACCGGCAACGTAGAATCGGGCAAGAACCACAGATTAAAAAACAGCAAATTTCGAAAGAAAATCGGCAACCATCCAACAACCCTCAACCCTCAGAGGAACCCATTTCGAATCAAATCTTGGCCCGAGGGCATCGTCAAAGACGGCAGACATGAGGAACACCATCGACTTACCGGCACACGAATTATTTAGGACATAACATCAACACGCATAAAAAGAATTTTACTCGAATGTTCGGAGTTCAAATCCTATTTTCATGTGGTGGTGGTTGTCACGCATAACGCAGGATCTTCACGAAGATCACACATCAACACCTTGGAAAGTTCATTAATGTATAGGAGTGTCATCAAGTCAGCAGTGCAGACGTTGTAGAATCAGACCAAGAGCAAGATCAATCGAAGACCAACAGGGTAAACGCTGTCAATGAGAAAGGCGCAACGTGTGTTGTTCGTCACCGCCAACATATGAAAATCACTAAAGAATAAGAGTCATCAAATCACCGAACTGTGATTATCATGCGATGTCAGCTCATATAATGAAATTCAACCATAATTTTTCCTTGTGCATCAGAGACCGTGGTCTCAGAAGCGCGGATAAATGTCAAATCATAGCCAACGCGAAAAATCGAAGAAGATCACGCTCCGAGGAAAACAAAAAGGCAAAAAGAAGCACGAACGGAATTCGAAGGTTTGTGGCCGTTGCTTTGACACAGATGAGTCGAAGAAATGGGACATTAGCGATCAGATCTGCAACACTGAACGGTACGTTCATGTAGCACGAGCATTGGGGCCGCCGTCCTCATCCCGGCCGTCGGAGGGGCCCGGGGTGCTGCGTGCGACGAGTCCCGCCGGTAAGATCGAGTGAGTAATCGAGATCGAAATCGAAAATACCTACGTGAAAACCCTAGACGCCCCTTGCCGATCATCAAAACGGAAACGGACCCCAAAAAGACAAAAAACTCGAAGAGAGCGGGAGGAGACGAGGCGGACGACGGTAGCTACGGAGGACGATAGGGTTTCGTACTTATAGCGACGAAGGAAGCAAACCCTAATGATAGGGCCGAGATTGGGCTCCAAAAGGGCCCAAGTCAACTCTGGGAGAAGTCCATGGGTCTCAACCGCCTTCCGAATCACAAGGCCCTTTTGTTAAATGTCTTTTTTTCAATGGTTGTGATCTCTAGATTCGGAGATCAACAAGGCGTGAGGCAACTTGCTTCGAGATCAAGGCGCCGACGGGCGGCGGTGCGGGTGGCTGCGATCTCGGGAGTGGCGGGACCGGTGACAGCTGGTCGTCTGTACCGGAGCTTCACGGTTGGGGTCCGGCCCCTTCGTAAGTGTGGCAATCGGTGAAATCTAGGGTACGGGGTACCCAAGCGACGCCGACGGAAAGCTCGTGGGCGTCTGTCGTCTGATTTTGGGATCGTAAGTGAGAGGTACGCCGCCCTAGCTCCTTCCCCATATTTTTGCTTGAGTGGTGAGAAGGGAAGGATGGTGCGCAAATGGGATGCAGGGGGCGGTGTTGTCGGTTTTGGTGTGCGCTTGGAGTGAAACACAAGGATGTTTGCTTTGTGACGAAACTCCTCCCATTTTTGTTGTTGAAATCGATGGTTTTGGCACGTTCCTTTCGGTCATGCTTCAGGCTCGATTTGCATTTACCGTGGTTATTTGGATGTTTGGCTGTGTATTGGTTTCTTTGGCGTGATCCAAATAAATATTGTAAAATTTCCACTGTGAATTCCCTTCTCGTTCATTACGATCAAGGGTGTGTGTTTTGATGGTTATGATTGAAGGTGTTAATTGAGAGCGGGAATTCCATTTCTGTTTTTGGTAGAGTTTTCGTATTGCTGTCTGTGTTTATGGATGTGAAGTGGGTGCAAGGAAACTGCGTGTTCGAACATATCTACATTATGGTTACTGCCCTTGTCAACGGAGGTGAATGCATGCCTTGAACAGAGTCTAGTAATCAAGTAAAAAACATTCTACTTATAACATAAGCAATGCCTGCTTTCATTATAATTTATGCATGTAGAAGAATTGATGTTTCCGACAACATGCGATTGACATCTATCCGTCCAACTTGTGCTTGGACTTGCCATTATTCCACTGCAGTTTCTAAGAATGCCTTTGAACAAGAATAATTTCATATAACGTGAATAAATTCTCAATATGTCTAAGAAGTAAGGCTTGTAAAAAATCAAATTGGAGAACTTATCAAAAAATGGGTGTTAATAGTGATAGCAATAGAAATTATCAACATCTTGGTTTCCCATTGCATGGAAAATGCAATTTAGATTATGTAGGTTCCATGAAGTTTTTTCCAAGTTTTCAAGTTTTTTACACTTCGTGGAATAAAAGGTGTCTAGCAGAATTGCCTTTATATTTACAGATTAATTTTTTTACTTTGCAAATCCTAACTTATTTTATATCAGACTTCTCCTACAACTTCTACTTCCCTTTGTATTAGTGATTTGAGAAACCTTTTGTTTGCCATGTAGTTTGTGCTATTGGTCCCATGGAGAATGTGAAGGAACCAGCAAAACATATGGATACCTCAGATGTTTTTGAATCATCATTGATGTTGGATGAGGCACAACTACAAGAAGGTTATAAGGATGGCTATAATGATGGGTTGGACTCTGGCAAAGAAGAAGGGAGACAGGTTGGGCTCAAGCATGGCTTTGAGGTGGGTGAGGAAATTGGGTTTTATAGGGGTTGTGCTGATGTCTGGGAGTCAGCCATAAGAGTTGATCCTAAAGTATTCTCTGAGAGGGTACAAAAAGGAGTAAGACAAATGGGGGAACTTCTCCAAAAGTATCCATTATTGGAGCCTGAGAATGAGTCATTACAAGAAATAATGAGTGCCATCAGGTTGAAGTTTCGTATCATCACAGCAAGCTTGGGGGTGAAAATTGAGTATGATGGTTACCCTAAGGAGGATAAGGGTGTTGATTTCTAAGTTTCCCTTTTTAATTATTGAAAATTCTATGTATTATCTATTATTTTGTTTTTGAGGAGATGATAATATGCCAACATATCCAATGTAGCCATTATTTTTTCTTATCAGAACAATGAAAATCTCAATGGTGGAAGTACTGTTCTTCCTTATCAATGTATTGGTATATTGTTGTAATATATTTTACCTTTAAATATTGGTTTTGAATAAATGTTTACATGGTTATTCTTATGGCATTTCATCATTCTTCTAAGCTAATCTATCTTTTCGTTCTGTTGTGATTTTGAATGTATCATGGGTACATCCAGTTTCACTGGACGTACACATTGTTCTTCCAATGTTCCTTGATAAGAAGGTAAATAGAAATAGTTAAACACCGCCCAAATTTTTTGTGTCATTTTTGCATTTATATGGACCTACTTGAAATGCTTACTTAGTCAAATTGCTAAGTTAATTTGCCAATTTGAATGGCCAATTTTTGTCTAAAAAGAGCAAAAATAATGCTTTTTTCTTTGGTCAATGTTATGTTTTTGTTACTGACATAACTTATTAATCTTAGTATTAATTGCCTTGTTGATTATGTTATTTGTTTATGTTTGCAAATTAAGTTACTATGGCTGAATGATGATTCTTTATTTTTATTTTAATGGTAATTACATCTTTCAAATCTGTGTTTTGGGTCAAATTACTTGTGCTTCTATGATAGAGTATATGTTGAGGCAACTAAATTAATGAATGTTCAGTTGCATGTTATATATTTTTGTTTATTTTAGAATTTTCAAACCTGTTTATAGAATAAAAAACTCAAGTCTTTGTTAAAGCCCTCTTGTGTTCATTGTGAAACATTGCTTTTCTATATGAAAATTCTACCTATGGGCTATGATTTATCAGAAATTGAAATTTATGTGCTCTCTGGCTGTTGGCAATATTTTAATATACACGAAGACTTGACTGATTTTGAAATACTGAATATGTTTCTGTCTGTTCACATTTTCTATTCATCATATCATATCCACATTTTGATATCCTATCTAATTAGTTATTTAATGCATTCAAGAATTCATACAGATTTATGTAAAGGCTTGATTTGGATAACATGGATTGGAGACATAACGTTGCTAGTAATAACTGTGATGTGTGATTTCATTGATTACGGTATGTTTTCATGTTGATCATAGGCATAAAAGCCATAGACTAGCTTCCTTAAATATAGACTTGACTGGTCCTTCTCGTGTTTTTATAAGTTACCACCAAAATAAGGTGGGTGCGTTATTACAGATGACTTTAAATATTTAAATTTGTTATACTAAGTTTTGCTACATTATCCTGTTTCATTCAAAATAACAGATTTGGGCACACATGCATGCTATCAGTGTGTTTCTATATATTTTTCTTGTTGTCGTTAGCCTTTATCACGAATGTTTCTGGTTGATTTCTTTCACAAAAGGTATAAAATATTTGCCCTCAGTTTTGGCGCATCATCTTTATAACTTTATTAATTCAAAATCACAGAGAATTTCACTGCTTCACCCTCTCATGTATGGTATCAATATTTTTCTATGTTTTTCAGCCTGCATTATCTTTTTCTCATAAATATTTCTAGTTTATTCTTTTCATAAATATTATAAAATGGTTGCTCTAGTTATAGTTGTATATCTGCTTTGGCATTGTCTCTCAGTTCTGGTAACACGTGCAGGTGAGCATGAACCATTTTAGCAGTGACAAAGGCTGTGAAACCCCTGCCAAAGCAATGGGTGGCAGAATCATATCTCCGGAAACTAGCAAGAACAGAAACATGTTGCTTGATGAGAAAATAGCAGCCATTCATAGTGAAATGGATAGATTGAGCAAGCTTCCTGCTATTAGTAACTATGTACGATGTCGTACACTACTTTTGGGCAAAGTACTTCGCCTCTTGTCTACCCAGGTAAGCTCTATTTCAAATGTTTCTTTTGTTTGATTGCTTCTTGTTTCTAGTACATCTATTGGCAATGTTTGCATTGAATGCTTCAAATGACAGCTTTTCATAGTTTATTTTAGTAGAGATGCTAGTAATCGTCACTAAATAGGCCGGCAATTAGGTGACGTGCAACAAAATAGGCATTTAAGTTGATTGTTTTTAAAAAATGCCATGCTTTGACTCCATCTTTTGAGAATCATGTTACATGGCATTTAAGTTGGTTGCTTGTGCTCTTATACAGAGGACCGCTTCACAGGATGAGGAACTAGAGCAGCTTTTTGCTGGGCTTTCTTTGTGACAAGATATGCCTTACAGTGGATGGTTAGTTCACTGATGGAAGGACGGCTTGCACATCATGTGAATAATGTTCCAACTATTCTAGTATTCATGTTCTCTTCTCTACCACAAGCAGTTTACGCAAGTGGGCATTTTATCTTGTTTCATATTCTTCTCTTGTCTCTACCAACAGCAATTTACGTAACTGCCTTGTCTTTCTTATTTCAATATCTGGCAATATCTACCAACTTGCTGAGGATATACATCTATCCTCTCCTGGAGATTTGACATACAAATTTGAATTTAAACGTCATATTCTTTGAACCAACACGTACCATAGATTGTAAAAAGTTCTCAATGATCACAGGTTTAAGGTGTAACCATTTTCGATCTTTGGCATGTGAAAGGAAAGAAAAGTTCAGAATTTTAAAGTGCAAATTAAATATTGATGTCTATGATAACGTTGTTGTGAGGCATTAGGACCTCACAAAATAAGTTAGGAATTTTAAAGAATCTGAAGATGATGTTCTAATTATTATTATTTTTTTAAGTATTATAATTATGATTTGAAGCTTGTAATTCCGCTTTTCTTACCTTTTTTTATTCAAAAAATCTCCACTTATCTTGGTAGGGTTTAGTTAATTTAAGGTATTAATTAATCTATTTACGTACACATGAAAAATTTAATAAGGATGCACGTGGAATACTCGGAACCAATTAACGGAATCGATCGATTTAATCAAAAATTTTCTAACAATTTATCATTAGTTCTGCAATTTTCACAATATGAAGAACTAGATATGATATCTAAAACTAAAGTAAAAATATATAAATGTCTAGAGTAAAGTAACGAATTTAAATATGAGACAAAAGAAATTAAAATGTTTTAGATATAAGATACAATGCCTAAAACTAAAATAAAACTAAAGTGCTTTAAATAAAAATGTAACCATCTAAAGTAAAGAAACAAAATTTAAAATATAAAATATAAAGAAAATTAAAATGATCTAGATATCTAAAATTATACTGAAAACAAAATCCTTTAGATATAAATGTTTAAAGTAAAGAAATGAAATTTAAAATACAAAATATAATGTTTGAAACTAAAATAAAGAAAAAATATTTTAGATATGAAATAACAATATCTTGAGTAAAGTAATTAAAATATAAAAGACATTAAAATGTTTTAGATGTAAAGTGCAACATCCAAAACTAATAAAAAAAATTATTATTATTAAAAGAGTAAAAAACAACAAATATATTAAAATTCAATCGAACCGAACTAAAATATGGTCTGATCAAGAGGGCATTCGGTCCAACCAATGTAAAATTCGGTTAAATCGAACATCCAAAAAAATTACAATCTCTTAAAAATAAATGAAAATATAAAAGAGAATTAAAATATTTTAGATATAAAATTTAATATCTAAAACTAAGATTGAAATGAAATAGTTTAGATATGAAATATATAAGTACCTAGAGTAAAAAATAAGTAAAATAAAAAAAGATTAAAATGTTTTAAATAAAAAATCTAAAACAAAAAATTACAATGAGAGACTTTAGATTTGGAAACATAGAGTGAAGTAAATGGAATTGTAAAATGCAAGAAAAACTAAGATGTTTTATATTTAAAACCCGAGATAGAATACTTCAGAAATAAAACATAAAAGTCTAACGTATGAAAATTTTAAATATGGAATAAAAAAAAGTTAAATTTCTTAAATTAAAATGAAAGGAAGATACCTTGGATACCAAACATAACATCTTATAATATCTAAAATGAAATTAAACATTTTAGTCATAAGATGTAGATATCTAAAGGAAAAAGGAAAAAAAAGATAAAAAAATAAAAAATATATGAACTAAAACACGGTCTGACCGATGACAGCGTTTTGGTCCAACTGGGGTAAATTTTGGTTACACCGAACACCTAAAAAAAAGGGGGAAATCATGTAAATAAAAAATGAAATATAGATAGCTAAAATAAGTAAAACCTAAAATATAAATGTCTAAGATAAAAATAACATAAAAATTTAATATACCTTGGATATAATATGCATATATTCAAAGTAAAACTTGAAATATCCTAGATATGGAATATATATCCAAGAGAAAAATTATAAAAAATAAAAATCTAAAAATGAAAATATGACATTTAGATATTAAGTGTGAAATTTGAAAATAGAATTAAACATTATGATATGGAATATAAATATCTAAAATGAAGTTAAACATTTTAGATATAAAACATAAATAAAAAAAATTTGAAAAGAGAGATAATTCCAGTTAAATCGAACTTTCTTCTGGTCTAAGTCAAGTGAATCTCAAATTGACTGTGACAAAGTATGGTACCGGAATTCAAGAAATATATAATAAATAGGTATCAATGATGTATAAAACATTTTAAAATATAAAATAAAATTATCTAAAATAAAAAATTTAAATACTTTAGATATGAAATATAAATACCTAAAATATAAAATAAAACACTTGAGATATAACATATAAATATCTAAAGTGAAAATTAAAATATTTTAGATAAGAAATATAAATATCTACGATAAAATCATAATACTTGGATCTAAATATTCAAAGTAGAGAATTAAATATTTCAAGTAAAATAGATATCACCCCCTAATATATTAAAATATTCGTTGACATGAGTCTAAATTATCTAATACATATATTTTAACATCTAAATATATAAATGTCAAAATATTAAAGGTTAAATGTAAAATACCTTCAATCATATGACACAGGTAGGAGATTGACGATAAATTCATCATATTTTCTATATGATATAACATAAATCTGTGCCTTCCTTTCACAAATAATGAATATTCAATGGCCTTGATATATTTGGGATGCTCTAATGCGATTTGAAGATACACATGAGATATATTTTTTTTTAAATAAAAATATAAGGTACAAGATTACTAATTAATCTTTGAGAAATTTCTAAATACGTATATATGAAATAAAATTTAAATGCATTCGATGAAATTATTCTTCTTCGTTAAAGACAGAATATCACGAGAAAAACTCGCCTGACATTTGTACACGTAAATAAAATAATTTAAAATCTAAAATTTAAAATAGAAAATCGATTTCGGCGTCATAAGTCTTTCCGCATCTCCTTCTCCATCACCCCGCCCCCCCCCCCCCCCCCGTCCGCTCGGATTTAAACCCTAAACCCGAACGGCAAAAACTTGGATTACGCTTGGAAAATCACAACAGTTTTCAGTCGAGGATGGATTACGTCCAGGATGTGAACGACCCATCATTGAAGCCAAGGCTTCTTCGATTACTGTTGAGAGACTACCTCCCCAACCAGAAGCGTCCGCTTCCAAGTCCTTCACACCTGCTATCGATGATCTCCATTGTGAAGACGCACGGCCTTTTGAAGGAAACCATTCAAGGCGCGTCTGATAATAAGCTTGTTGAAGAGTGGAAGTGTGCTGTGGATGCTTGGCTCGAGTGCGCCATCAGTCTCGTTTCTAGTTCCATGGTGACCATAAGTTTAATGGTTCATGTGGTTTTTGTTTACTTCTTTCTTGTCATCATTTCCAATCAAGTCTTGGTTAGTTATTTTTTGTGTGGAATGGTTCAGTTGGATAAGCAATGGATGGGGACCTGTTTGTTGGGCATAACATTTGAGGAATGCCGCTCGGAACGCATCACAGCAGGGTACTCTGATTGGTTCCAGAAGCTTTTGGAGATCATACAGGTAGCATGGAAATCCTAAACTTTTGTTATGAAGTCTGTTGGTCCTAATACGGTACCCCTATTTTTCTCGTTCTACCATCAATCAAGCATTCTGGTACGCTTAGTGTGATATGTGCTATGCTCTTATATATGCATATGAAGTAAGATTTGTCTTATATTCTTTAAGTCATCATGTATGAATTGATAACCATGATGCACATTTTTTACATCTTTTTTCATGCAACGTATGTGGTGAATAATACATGGTTGATAACCATGATGCACATGTTTTTACATGTCTTTTCGTATTTTGCATGCAACATATGTTGTGAATATTTTGTCTAACAGAATGTGAAATTAGGTAAAAAGAGAATTAGTTCTGATATATTTCAATAGATTGTTTTTCAGCCACATTTACCTTTACATTATTAATTTTTTTTATAGATAATTATCTCCAAACTGAATGGAATTGCTTCAGTTTCTATTTCCATCTCATATTGGTGGTGGAAGATCAGTTCTTTCTGTCTTTTAGTTAATCCTACTCATTTGTTTAATTTCCGTCTTTAAAGCAGATGCCTTGTGGTTCTTCTCATATCGTCAAAGAGGCTGCTTGTTCTTCTTTGTCAGATCTTCTCACAAGGTCCATTGATCCCATTGTATTATCCAATTATCAGAATTTCTAAGTCTGCAAGATTTGTTGGATAATTCCTAGCGAACATTTAAGGCCTATGGCTTGTTTCATTTTCCTATGATATTATTTTAAAAAATGTTTGCAGAAACTTATTTCTTTTTTTATTTGGATCTAGGCTGGCTACATTTGCTAATAAGAAAAAAGATGCAACATCTCTTGCAGTCAAGCTTATTCAACCAGTTTTACTAATGTTACAGGAAGTTGATGGAGATGCTCTCTGGGTTGGTATTGTTCTAGTTTGTTATCTAAATAATGAATCAAATTTTTCTTGTGCTATCATTTACCTGTATCACTGCAGGTTAGAGCAATTGAATTGTTATGTACCGCTATAATTTTCTTTCCCTCAGCTGTCCGTCATCATTATGATAAAGTAAGTGCTATCTAAAAGGTTTAGGCTGAATGCCATGTGTTATTTCAACCTTTACAAAATCTATGATTACTCTTATCGTCAACATTTTTCATGTATACTGATTCATTCATCAAATTCTTAAATTACCCTATAAGGTGTCTTCGTTGATTTAAGTATGGTTTTCTGGTATGGGACATTTCTCCCCTATATAACATCATATTCTCTTTGAGTGAATTTGGTATAGATTATAGAAAACCTTAAATATAAATTTAAGATTACAAAGCATTCAAATTATTGTGGATTACGATAGAAGATTGTATAAAATTGACTCAATTATGGTAATGATTTTGTCATATAAAGAACATCTGTTTAGATCCTGATCATAAGCCCAAAGTTAAGGTGAAAGGCAATATTATTATACCTACACCTCAAATGGCCAAGAAAAAAGGTGAAATAATCACACAAGTGGATTGAGTTATCAAAATTTTTTAGACAATAAAATAAATTTATTTAACATAAAATTAGGCCAAAAATTTATGATTTGATCAATTATAAACAAATGACGTATGATAGTTGATAATCACTTGAGGGAATGATTCACCTCTTTTTCAGTTGTAAAAAAAGTTGGGACTAGGTTTTTCTATATTCTGTGACCTTAAGAGCTCTTTCTTTATAACATTATTCTCTTATGTGCACGAATATCGTACACTTCATATTGTTGGGTTTTGGGCTTTCATCCATGGGACCTGGAATGCTTCTTCAAAATGAAAACACCCTACAAATGTGAAGACATTGACTAGTGTGCACAACAAAAGTCTTGTTATAACCTTATTCTCCTATTAGAACCTCTTTTGTTGTCTTGTGACGTGCTTAATGGTCATCAAAGCTTGTCACTTGTTTGAGTAATTTCATGCATGCCTTCTTAAAATGATTAACAAGTGGCCCTTATGAAAGTTGCTTAATAAGGAATTGATTGATGCCTTGTTATCTTGCAGTAGCCCATTATCCACCCAATGCTTTACCTACAGTGGTTGCTGTTCTTTCTTCCTTAGGGATGACATCTTTTTGACGAGTTGGGCAAAGATGCAAATTAGCAATTGCCATGATCATAAGTCTATCATACACTCAAGAAGTCAAAGAAAAGCACCTTAATGGATTAAAGAATAGCAAAGCATTAATGGCCTCCATATTTGTCTCATTTCCTTAGTGTTGAAATAATATATCATGCTTTCATTTGATTTGAATAATTTCATTCTGGTTTCAATCCAAATGCTTAAAAGATAGCCTATGTATCAATAGTGGATTTCCCATTGGGCTTCCAACTATCTAGAATTCGAGATTCCCAATCTGAGGGTATCTATTGATAGGGATGAAATCAATGAATCTTACATGCATTAAAAGAAGTGAACTGAGAAGTGTTTCTTATCAAAAAAAAATTAACCCTTAACCAGAACCCCATCGAGAAATATTTAAAAGAATCACAATCTTCTAATGTTGGATTAATCAAGCTATAATCTTATTGAATCTTGTATTGATACTTGACAGTGGCGATGCTTGTTATCTGTGCTACAATTTTCCACAAATTCTTAGCAAATGCATTGTATGTTTGTCTCTTATTTTTAGGCGTTGATTTGATGGGTGATAAATGGTTGGGTTAAGAAGAAAACATCATTAACCTGTAACACCTGTCAAGTCTCATAGGAAAGGCTACTCACTTTTGATGAAGAGGATGAGCTCATTCAGAAAAAGCTTAAATGAAAGAGACAAGTAGGACCGCTAGCTCAACCAACTAGAATGGTTCTCATTCACAGGCCAAAGTTTTTTTGGGTGGTAACAACGGGAAATATATTAATACTTCTAAACAAAGGGGCTTACACAATTTGTGGGCAAGCTAAGAATGAAACAAAACTTAACTCTTAGGGCTTTGGAGGAGAAGCCCTCTAGAAGACTGAAACCAGGACTCATTCACTAGCCATAGTTGCATTAGTAGGATGGAAAAAACAGAAATAGTCAATAACCTGCAAGCATACGAATATCCAACTAATGCCTAGTGTGAATTGCATGGGTGGGACCATAGAATTACCATGATACCATATTTGTTTTCAGTGGTAAGGAAAGGGATGCTCTAAAGGATTGAGTGGATTGCATACATGACTAATCTTTGATGGCCATGTCAAGTGCAGCTTTTCCACTCGAGTGTCTTTCTTTCCTTGTTAGATTGGGATGAGGAGATTGTTCAGGCATAAATTTCTTTCTTATAGATTTGAAATTCTGAGGTCAACATTAGCAATCACCTTGGAAGTAAGTTTAAACTGAATCTATTCATGTGTTGTTGTTTTTTTTACAGGTTGAAGCTTGTATTGTTTCAAAAATCATGTCAGGGAGAAATAGCACAGATATGTCTAAGGTGAAAACACAATTTTCCTCCTTTTCCTGATAGATCTGAAGTTCCATCTCATTGTTATTTTCTGTTATTTTAGCTAAGGTCTTTTGTCTATCTCTATTGTAACTTAGTTTGCAAGAACTAATTTTTCATATTCCTTTTCATAGGCCCTAGCCCGCTGCTTAGCTTTACACCCAAGGGCAAGAGGTGATGAGAGTAGCTGGTTCACAATGATGCAGAAGATCTTAATGGTAATTAATATGCACCTGGATGATGCTTTTGAAGGCTTAAAACAAGGTATGAGGTACTTTGATTTCGTATAGCTTGATGCATTCAGTTGTAATCCTAATTTTTATTGATTTCTCTCGTATTATTTCCTATGCTATAGGGATCAAGTCTTCTGAAATCATGAGTTTATTGTTTCCGGGTGGAAAGGACCCTCCTCCCCCTTTGGGAGGCTACGTGACATCAACAGATGAATCCTTAGCTAAAAAACTACAGTATTTGCTTGTGCCCAGGGTATCATCCTTGATGCAGTGTTTGTGTGAGATGCTTACTTACGCCTATCCTGTTCAGGTATGATGTGTGCATTAGTCGCTTTTATCACATTTTCATTATTCTTTCTTTTTGGGACATCATATTATTTTTTTAAAACCTATTCATGTGTGATATGTGTATTCCTCATTTTTAAAATATTAGATGCACATCATTCCCACATTTCCTGGTTATAGTTTGCTCATATCTTCAAGATGTTGAAGGTGGCTGTCATGACTCCTAAAAGCATGCGACTTAGAAGGTTATTCAGGTGTAAATGTGTTGAATTTGTTTTTTTTTTGATGTTTTTAGCATATGTGTAATAAATTACTAAATTAAACTACTAATTCTTAAGAAGCATAGGATGAAATTGTTCAAATTTCAAACACTCCAATTATCAACTACAAGTAATGCCAAAGAACTGTAATTCTATAATATAAAGACATAGGGACACTAAATAACACTAAAAATATCTATAATAAACTAAATAAATAAAAAGGATCAATTGTTTAATCATAATCATTCTTCGTCTTTAAGTGTTTCTTCAAATACAAAGAGTCTCACCTTCTTTCTCCAAAATTCTTCCGACTCACCCTCCTCTTCCTCTTGAAATTCTTCATCAAATTACGCTTATTCTTTGCCTTTCTTTAAATATGTTTTTTTTTATTTAAAAGATGTTTGGTTTACAAGCTATGAACTTTTTATTACTAAAATGTTGTTTTCTTTTGAAACCACTAAACAAACAAACCTTTCAAATTCACAATTTTTGATGATTCATATAACTTTGAAGGTTAAGTGCAAGAAATAGAGAATCAAGAAGGTGAAACTCTTTGTTTGGTTGGTCTGTAAATAAAAAGTGCTGACATAAATATACATGAAGAAATGGGCTGGAGATGAAAATTCTTTTATGTGGTTTAGTAGAAGGGACCCTTGACCATTTTTTTATTGCCTTGTCCATTCGTGTCACCCATCTGGTCAGTTCTTCCTAACATTACCATTAGTGTTGGACATAATTACTTGCCTGTGGTATATCAGGATCTGTGTAAAGGGAGAGAAGACAAGGGAAAAAGAGGAGCTTCTCCTGAGATTTCATGCTGTTTTGTGAACCACATAGAGGCATCTTAATGAGTTCATCTTCAAAGCCAATAACCCAGATTTACCGGGGACAATTAAGTCCACTGAATTTCTTTTTAATGATTTGGTTACTGTGTTTCTTTATTAGGTTTTTCCTGTAATCTGATGTATTTGTGCTAGAATTCTTGTCATCCTTCAAGACGATCCTTATTATTTAATGAAGTAATCCTACCTTTTCTTCAAAAAGAAAAAGATACACATTAGTCCCTTTTGTCACATTCACATTACCTTTCTTTTTTTGGTTAGATCAATTATTCACATTCTACAATTTATGTAGATGGCACTAATTAAGGATTTCAATAATTACAGAACTCTACAGTTCTAAAAGCAATAATTTAGAAATCTGCATAAGACGGTATTTGTGAATTTTGTTTTGATGTATCTGCATGGCAACAGGTAACAGTTCCAATTCATCCTCTCCTTGGCATAGTTGAAAGAGTGCTTCTGGTGGATGGATCTTTGCCAGAGACTTTGGTATTCACTACTGCCCTGCAACAAGAGCTTCTCTGTTCAGAGCTTCCTGCATTGCATTTGAGCAGCTTAGATCTTTTGATTTCCATCATAAAAGGTGTCAAAAGGTAAACTTGTTTCCAATCTTACAATCCAAAAAGGGTTTATATTTGGTGTGCTTCTGGTGCAAGCATCTTATTTATTATATGATATAGATGTATTCCTGGTTGAAAATTAGTGAGACCGACAAGTTTTTAGGCATTTTGTTTACGGAGAATGAGATAAAGCATGAAAAGGGCTGAAAATTTGAGTATCATGGGAGAGAAACGAGCTATAAAACATGGAATCTTCTAAATGCTTTTCACACTTGCTCCACACCCATATTGGACATGGATTTGATTTGGATGTGTTGGATACACCATCTGGGTCATTTTGGTAAAAAATGGGATTTGGTAGGATATGGTTGGGATACAGGCACCCTTGTCAACCAATGGAAATTTTAGTATGAAATATTTGGGAGGACTGCATTGAATCAGATAAAAAACATTTTATTGGGTACCTGCTTAGGGAGCGTGAGGTATGGTATGCTTAAGGAGACTCTAATCCTGGGGGAACCTTTGGACTGTTAGAGGTGGGCAGATGGATACTCATAGTTTTAAATCATCTGATGTAGCTTTTGGAGGGCTTCTTATAGCATGAAAGAATCAACTATTTATTGTTGTGGAAAGTCCCATATTGGAAAATTTAGGAATAGTACCTAGGCTAATATGTGATGAATTTCTCAACTCATTAATAATTCGTTTGAACTGAAATATTTTCCATGGTATCAAAGTAAGTTCACACACATTCATGCATAAGACACTTGTAGGTTTAAAATAAGTCACAAGTGAGGAAGAGTGTAAAAATTCCGATGTTGGAAAATGTATAAATCAAACCTAGGCTAATATATAATGAATCTCTTCATTCGTTATCAATTCATTTTAGATGAAATATTTTACAATTGTGTTAGACCAACGGGTTGGATGTTTCTCTATTTCTCTTGTGCAACATCATTGATGGTTACTGTGTGTTGTGGTTTTGCATGCCAGCACATAAAACAAAGATACAAGAATCTCTAATGCACAAAATGGGATAGGCCTTCAATTTTGATAGGAGACTAAATTGAACTTATTGCTTACAAGAGAGGTCTACTAGTGTGGTTCACACTAAATACGTGAGCCTTTTTTTAAGCTGGATCAATTATTTTGAGCTCTCAGTTGAAAATCTATAATACTTATGGTGTAACTGTGGGGATTAGGTTGCATCTTTGCAGGTTACATTAACAACACTCTTGTATTGATAAACAAAATCTAACAGAAGAATGATGGTAGAAGATATGAAGATCACACACACATTGACATAGGAAGATTTATGTGGTTCAACAATTTACATCCATGGCGATACTAACTTTCTCACTATGATCATATGCAACAATGCACATTTGAGGGAAATGTATTGCACACACATTGCAGCTTTTTCACTTAAAATGCACTCACATCTCTCAACTACAATCCTTTAAATAGGACACATCTAGCGTTACATCATCTTTTACAAGATTATAACGTTGCCCCTTACTTTACATAAACAAGGTTAGGAACAAAACTTGTAACAGCTTATCCCATTGGCGAATCATGTGACCACTTAATGCACATGTGACTCTTTGTAGATGTAGCTCAGGAGGTATCAGACATCTTTTTTTGTCTGATTGAACACCATTGGACAATCCCATTTGTTTGGTGTAGGTTGGTTTCACTGACTGCACATCTGGTTTGCTCAAAGTCTTCTTTGGTCTAACCAATCTCCTACTTCGGTCTGTTCACCTGACTTTGTATCTCTTTCAGACTCCTCATTTGTCTGATGCCCAACCACCAGATATGGCCAATCTGATGTTGCCTATACCACTGGATAAATCACTCTAGCAACGTCTTCTGCAGCTCTGGATTTTCTTGCTATCTCTTTTGTTTGATTATCGGTTGCTCTAATAAGTCCACAGCTACCCAACAGTAACTTGGAAAAGAAGCCCGTTCTTTTCAGACTTGACATGGTTCTCATTTGTCATGATGAATTGGCGGCAAAAAAAATAAATCCTTGTAATATGTCAAGGGGCCAAGACAAGGGGGTAAGACAGAAGATCCCTTTCCATAATTTGGTCAAACCCACATGGTTGGAAAACAAAAGGATGCCTAGTGAATATGAATCAAGGACAGAGCATTGTTGGAAAGTGAATCAAATTGAAGCAACAACTTCTAGATACTTTTTGGCAAATAGATGCCAAGGAGGAAGTTGGTCCACTCTTTGATTCAGAAAATGAAGAATGCAACAATTCCCACTGTAAATTGGATTGGCCGGATTTGGTGGAGCTATGATTTGACTCAGCTCAGGAGCATATCTGATCAGTTCTTGCAATTTGATTTTTAGATATTCTTGTTAGTTATTATGAAACCAACCATAATTGCATGTTCCTGCACAGAATAATTGTAGATATTCTGTGAAATGGCTGCTGCATGTCCAAGTGTCAAAACTAACTCACAAATTACATCATCCTCATGACAACTTATTTGTCCATGTCCTGGTCCACATGAAGGCACACTGGGTGCGATTGTCCTATATGATTTTTTTAACCCATATTAACAATTATTCATACATTTTATAGCCTTCCTGGATCAAAATTCATGATTTTTTTTTTTACTTTCTAGTGGTTTCATTTATTTTGGATTGTTCTTTTCATTCAAGCACCACTGCCACATTATGTCTTCTATTCTGTCTATCTTTTAGATTCTGAATATATTTTTTCACTCTGCTTCCTTGCACATCCCATGTTAACGACTACTATCTATATCTGACATTTCATTTCTCGGTGATGTTATTTTTCCAACTCAAAGAGCATGTATGACACATCAATAATACAATATTTGGTTTATTGGGATGTTCTTATATTTATTTTCCTTTGGCATTTTGTTTAGGCTTTACTTGAAAAGTTTTACCAAATTTACTTCCTTTCTTCTGCAGTCAATTGTTACCACATGCGGCTAAAATTGTACATCTAATCAGAGAGTATTTCTGGCGAGCAACATTTCCTTCTGTAAGGATAAAAGTTTATTCAATAATGCAGATTCTGTTGGTCTCTATGGGTGCTGGTAGGCAATTTTCAGGCCTTATTTGTTGCTTTATTTCTCCTACTGGTTTCCTTTCCTGATTGTACATGTAAATGCTTGTCTCTGTTTCATATTTTTGTGTATGAAATATTTCTAATACATTACTCTAGTTTCTCTATGTTTATTTAAATAGATCATTACACTAAATTTTGGCTGGTCCTCCTCAGGCATGGCTCAGTATCTTGCTCGGGATGTAATTGAAAATGCTTTTGTTGACCTTGGCTCTTTCTGTGAGACTACTTTTCTTTGTTTTTCAAACAAAGGCGTATCTAAGGTTGCAAGTGAAGTTTATTCTCATGGCTACCACAAGAAGAGAAAACACAATACTGGACTACCAATTGAGGACAAAAATACAGCAGTTGAAAAACCCCTAGTTTCCTATTCTGTTCAGTTAGCAGCATTGGGAGCAATTGAAGATCTTCTGAAGATGGTATGTAACTCATTTTTACATCAATATCTAGTACTTTGCCCTATAATATATTTCATCATCATCATCAAGTTTTTTATCTATTCTATTGGATCAATATGAATTTTTTACACTTTAGGTTGGCCATATATTAGCATCATAATCAAGGTTATTGAGGTTACACCTAGGTGCCTGAGAAAAATGCATTTCTGCGTGTTTTCATGTGTGGTGGTTTTTTAACAGATCCTGTAATGAATCGAACAATGATTCATGGTGTTATCGTTGTCTACAAGTTTTGAAATTTTTTTGATTATATTAACCTTTTGTTTTTGTTTACCAGTTCTTTTGACTTCTGCTTAAAATTTAGTTTTGAATTTCTAATTGTGTTTGCCTTCTGTTTGAATATCATGCTTTAAAGTTTTGCAATGTTAATTATTGTTTGATTAAGTTTGAATTAGGTATAGTTGTGCATAATGCCTTGTTACTTAAAATATATTTCATGTCTGAAAACTGTATTTATTTTATTTTGGGTGCTTAAGCGATGCTAGCCTAATGAAGCAACTCAATTCTGTCACCTTGGTGCCTTAGCCTTGATCGTAATACATTTGATCCATCTGTACTAGACAATAGAACGGTTCGTTTTAATTTTTTGTCTTTTATCATCAGGGTGGTTCCATTAACTCAGAATGCTGGCGATCAGATGTGGACCTTCTACTAATAACAGTGGCAACAAATGTCTGTGTTGAAATAAACTTTGAAAGAAGCCTCACGTTGCTGGGGGAACCATCTTTGGTTCGTGCAAATCTTCAGCTTGCTGCATTGCGTGCACTTTTGGCATCTCTTCTCTCTCCTGGCCGTTTTCGTCCAGCATACTTATCGCAAGGTCTTGAAATTTTTCGCAGAGGTATTCCATCTTAACACACACACACCTACTGCTTACGATGATTACAATGTTCATCACATACTTCAAACTACTGATTTTATGATCGATTACTTGTATCTATATTTTAATTTTTTTTCCATTTAAATTCCCCCTTTTTGATCAGCTCTTCTTCATTAAGCAGTTCGTGTAAATCATCCATATATTCGAGTATGTTTACTTCATAGATTCGAGCAATCTTGTTTCAGCATAAACCTTAGTTGTGTTAATTCTCTTTCATCATTAGATGTACTTTGTTGTTCTGCCTCTATCCTAATTACACCTTCGTCATTTTAAGATGCTCATTATCCCAACCTTGGTTGTAAGCCTCGTTTTTTTTTTTTTTTTTTACACAGATTTTAAGTTTTTGCCAATATCTTTGATTAACTGGCAATTTCAGTGATCCATCATTTTACTGCTGGTTAATATTTTGATGATAGTATTGTTTGTAAAGTCCCCGGACAGAACATATATTGATTATCAATTTTATTACCTTGGTAAGAAATGTAGGATCAGATGGATTGTGTTTTCTTCCTCCATGTTCTCTGTACATACATCACTTCTTATACCTGATGTTTAATTATTATCTTTTGAAGAAAATAAACTAAAGATGCAGTGCTATGTATCTAATTCCAGGAAAGCAGGAATCTGGAACAGAAATTGCTGCATTTTGTGCGCATGCCCTTAGTGCCTTGGAAGTTCTCATACATCCTCGGGCCCTTCCAATGATAGATTTATCACTTACTGATAAGATTCAAGATGGTGGAGCCTATGGTACCATATTTTCAAACAACCGGACATCCAACTTTCAATTTGCCACCAACAACCTTGGAGGCAGCAATAACCTTGACGTAGATGACAAGGACAATGATTATTGGTTGGAGAAGGTGGAAGATAGAGGCAATGATAATGATGGACACGAACATTTTCGAGTTCCAACAAGAAATGCATTGCATGAAAAATCCGGAGATGCTCAATATCGCTGCGCTAATGTGGATTTGATCTGCGAAAATAAGGGTGAAGATGCCTCCGAACCACCAAAAACAGACTTGAAAGTGAGTGGAGTTACTATAAGCGCCCCAAACAACGAGAAATCAGGAGATGCTCAACATCACTTTGCTGATGTGGATATGATCCATGGAAAAAAGGATGAAGATCATTCTGAATTATCAAAAACATACTTGAAGGTGAGTGGAGGCAGTATAAGTCGTTCCCCAAGTAAGGAGAAGCCAGAAGGTACTTCATATCATGCTGCTGATGTGGAAATAATCCACAAACATGAGGATAAATATAAGTATATTTCTGAACCAACAACAACAGATTTGAAAGTTTGTGAAGATGATGCGAGTGTCCCAAGAGCCATGGAGATGGGAGTGACACCAAGTGTAGGTCTGTCTCTAAGTACTGATGATCTCCCACCCGGTAAGGAGGATGTACCCAATGCTACTACTAGTTTTGGTACAGCCGCCGGTGTTTCCAAGGAAAGCTTGTACGCTGCTGTCACCAGGGTCAAGGAGAGGTTGCATTACGAATCTGATTCATCGTCACTGGATTCCATACCAGATATAGTGAACATTGAGCCTGACTCAGACTGATTTAGTCACGCACAGCAAATCATCTAGCCCCTATTTTTTTGTTCATAATGATGTTATTGTATTTTTATTTATATATTTAATGATGATGCTTATTACCTTTTTATGAAAATTAATGGCGATTTCTTGGATGATGTTAATTTTTTTGGGCCTAGATTTGAATGTAAAACCTTTTCTTTCTTTCATTCATACGTTGTTATTTGATAATATCTTAGTTTTCACATAATAAAAACAGTACCCTTATATTTTCATTAATATTAATATTTTCATCGGTTTCTAAGATTAAGTTTCATATACAATATTAGTTATTGCCTTCGATCTGCATGGCCGTTGAATGAATGGCTGAAATTTAATCTTAATCATCGCTTACCTTGATTTTTAGAGCACTTAAATCGGTAAATTTTGGTATCTATGAGAAATCAATTATCATAAAAATATATATTTATATCGTCCAATAAAATTTAAAATAAAAAATCCTAAAAGTTTCCCATAAAGGGGGACAGAGAGGAAGGGTCCGCCGTGACGATCGAAGCCAGCCATCTTCCTTACCCTTTCTTGTGGCAATGGCATCAGCGGCAGCTCGGGCGGCGTTGGCGACGGCGAGGGCTGCTCCTCGTCTATCTTCTCCGGGAGCAAATGCTTTCAACCACGTCCCTCGCCGCGGCCTCTCAGGTGGAGGCGGAGGTACGGGTTCCTTGCTCCTCCTTGCTGCTGCTTCCTACCATCCGGCCCCCATGTCTTCTGCTGTTTTCTCTTTTTTGTCTTGTTTTTTCTCAATTGAGATAGATTTGCGGTCTGAATGAGCGATGGAATCAAGAGAAGGGGGAATATTTGATTTTCCCTTCTCAGTGTCGACGAGAGTGGAAACGGACGATATAGAAACATATTGTTTGTTTGCCGTTTTCTCTCGAATTTCTGACGTATTGCCATTGCATCTCTTTTGCAGATCATCACGGACCTCCCAAGATCAACTGCTGGCAAGATCCGTTGAGCCCGTCCAAGTGGAAGGAAGAACACGTCAGTTCCCAATACTCTCCTTTTCACGCGTTTGCTGACGAATTTTACATTTTGTTTCGTTTTATTGCAACGAAAGATGTTTCCGTTGCATGCATTCTTCGTCTTTGTTTCTTTTTCTTTCAAGCTTTCAGCTTTAGAGTTCCTAATCAATGCCGCATGCTTCGGAGTTCCAAGTGCACAAACTAACTGCCTTAACACAATTCCAGTCCATTGAAGCTTTCATGTTGAAAAGTTATCAAATTTAAACGCACAATAAATAAAGAACAAAATTATTGGTCTATCTACAAACTTAGACAATATTCTACTTACAGTACACAATCACCCATCTTGCCTGCTTCAGTTTCTTACGAAACATTTAAGCTGTGGTTATGCTGCCATTTAGTTCAAAATGAATGCTCTTTGCCAGATGTTTCATATTTCAATATTTTTGATTTCTGAAATTTGAATCCACACTAAGACAAAGAATAAAATTGTTGGCGTATCTACGAACTTCAACAATATACTGCCATATGCAAGTGTCCGTTTTTCCTGCTTTAGATTTCATACGAAACATTCAAGCTGTGGTTATGTTAGACGGGTAGTTCAAAATTATTGCTCTTTATTAGATATTTCTGATTCCCAATGTTGGGTAATTCAAATTCTTTATTCCTTCCTTATTAGGTAGGATAAATGTTATAGTTTTTGTATACTAAATAATATTTACTTGTTATTTTTTATTTCTTAATTAAATTTCCAGCTGATGGTTTGATTTTTTCATATTTATCTGTTAGTGTTTCTTGGTAAAATACTGCATAGTTGACACGTTTCCCATGATGGAAATGCAAAAAGAGTCGTAGTATTTCAGTATTAATTCCAAGTAATTTGATGTGTTAGATATTTTATTCTATACAATTGACATTGTGAGTTTGAATCATTTCCGAAAAAACATTGTGAGTTTGAAACAGTTTACAATAGTTAAGTTTCCAATTGATGTCACGAACTTTGACTTTGACATATAAGTAAACTATACCGTTGGAAAATTTTATGTTAGATTCCATTTATTTGAACAGATTTCCCACGTACCCAATAATAGTCAGTTTGTAGGAAGATCCTTGATATATCAAACTGGTTCACTCTTAGCTTTAAAACTATCGCCCACTGTTTCCAAAGAAAATGTGGAAATATCTTGCATATTTAACTATCTTGGTGATGGAAATGTGGGTTGTTATCCATATTATTAGACAAAATCCAATAATCCCACAAAATAAACGGACAAGAAATGAAAACTTAATTTTTTTATTTGATTTTCTACAGTTCGTGATTGTGAGCTTGACTGGTTGGGGTCTTCTTTTCTATGGTGGTTACAAAGCTTTTAGTGGTGGGAAAAAAGAAAAGAAGGACGAGGTACTGTCTACCTTCAGATGTCTTCTCATTTCGTATAGTTCTTGAACTTTTCTTGAATTCTCTCTTAGTTCATTTTACATGCTGCATAAATGCATAGTTGTGCTCCTTGATATTAATGCATAATCATCATTTTTCAAAATGTGGTTAGCATGCTTTTGAAAAAATGAAGAATGCGACTTAGAAAATTATTGAAGGAAAGGGGCACTATGTTCTTGCATAATTTGTGTGAATAAGTGTTACACAGACTATAAAGTAAGCATCAACTGCCAGAACCTGATCAATTGGATAGTGAGAAAGTAGCTTCCTTGCAGGCTAATTCAACAAAAAAGACAATATGTCCTTTATGAGTATGTGTCTCAACTTAAGATACTTGTCTGATCTGTCCTCTCCTGCAATACGAAGGTGAGGATTCGATGATACAAGGGTGAGGATAAGAGTATGGCAGAAATACATGGCTAGTATTAATTGCCATAAAATCTTAGTTCAAGTAGAAATGATGGTGAAGTTGGAATGTATTTTTGTACTTTGTCTATCATTGATCAAACTAAACGTGAAGAACCCAATAAAAGTCAGCTAATATTTATGGTTTTTATCTTGACGATACTCTGGGTGATAACCTAATTCAAAATAATACAATACAAAGGATCTGCATTTAATTTTAGAAAATATCCAGATATACAGTATTTATCTTGATTATAAATGGATCTATATTTTATTACAGGCGCTGGCAACATCGGGTTAATATGCCTGCTGCACATTTATTCTTCTTCCTGCAAATAAATTCAGATGCCAAATTGTGGTAACCTCGAAGGAGTTGTACCTCTTGGTTGGTTCATCACTCTCTTTGGCTAAACATTTGAGAGCTTCTCTGCTCTGACCCTGTTTTTCTCACAATTACATGATGTGCCAGAACTGTAGTTAATAACATGGTGCTATGAATCAGTTTCCCACAGATTGTAATTTCGGATGGTCTGCGGAGGTCTGGGCAACTTGGACAGGGGGAAATTCCCTAGCTGTTCAGGTTTCATGCATATTTTAGTATTTCTGCATTAGATCACCAACTCTTTCTGTGAGATTGTTTTTTCTTTTTTTACAAAGTTAAAATTTTTCTACGTATTTCTAACTTTAATTTTCAGGAATTTCGAACTCACGGTCAAATGACGAAAGGTTTCTTGATCATTTTGGTGTGTACGATCTCGTGTATTTGATCCTTAAGAAAAATAACATCTCGTAAATGTGATATGACGTGGGAAAATTTTGAAGCAGCAAAAACGTCTTTGTGAAAACCAAACCAAGCTGGTTGCATTCCAAGGAAACTTTTGGAGCAAATTCTAAAAAACCTCGGGTTTCATGCATTTTGTAAAAATCAAAATTAATAGTTCGATCACTTGGATCAATCCACTAACTTTTTGTGACTAGATCATTGATTTCCACGTGGTTGTAACCATGGTCAGGGTAAATAAATGACTTATTAATGGTTTGACCATGTTAAACTTCAATTGGATAAATAAATGACTCAACTTATAGTTTTAACTCTGGTTAAACCGATTGATTTAAAGTGGATTGATATGGCCTTCAAATTAGTAGTTTCTAGGCTTTAAGTTGTAAAAGAACGAGTAAAAGAAAAAGCACTAATGTAGTTTGAAATTAGCTTCTGTGGATGCTAGAAATGATAATGTCTTGTAATTATGTAAACATGTCATTATCTCGCCTGTTCTTTGTCTATTTGCTGTCCATTCTCAGGTGATGATGCTCTAGTTCTGTCTGAATGAAAGATAGGTGCTAATCTTGCCATTTATTTGTTTTTAATAACGGCAATAATGGTTCTTATCTTTATGAATATTGGAATGTCATTAAGGAGTGCAACCAAATCTTACCGAACAATTACATATTGTGGTGGAGTAACTGTTGTTGATGTGCAGGTGCATCTCCTCCAGTCCTCCTCCCAACTACTACCAGATAACACATTCCACTGCTTAATTGCATTCAGTGACCGCCATGGCGGTTGTACTGAGATCAAGCCAAGCATGCACCCCCACCCTCTTACCTTGGTACCTCTCCATCCATACATTATTGCTTTGTTTACACATGCATGTGTTGTATGTACTTCCTGTCCCATTATTGCTGTGTGTTGCTTCCGTTCCTTGGCATGAAATTTAGTTACCTGAATCTGCTGCTTCATGGTTAACTAGTTCCTTGGCATGCTTAATCAACTCGTCAAGGTAAAACCGATTGCTCAAGGCCGACAACACTACCAGCTACCGGTATTTCTGGCTCTCTCTTTATATATGGAACTCCTACCTCCACCATTAGCATACAACAGCAAACACACACCCATCTCTTCCTCTTTTGCAACATGGCGGCCTTATTATTCCACAAGAAACCAATCGCCCTCTCTTTCTTGCTTCTCATTGTTGTGGTCGCTGGACGCCATCTTTCCACAATCGGGGAAGATGATGGCGAGCAGCATCGTCCAACTGTGGGTGGGTTTGGAGACGGTGGGTTCCCCGCCGCCATCCATGCACGGTTCATCCCCGGCGCCGACGACACCTTCATCCCCAACCCCGGCTACGAGATCCCCATGCCTCACATCCACCATTAGCTCTCCTCAGCCATGTGTGTGGTGGTTGTTGTGCCCGTCGTCGTTTGCTGTGTCTTCGATTTGCTAGCATATCGAACCAGTCCATGTTGCTAGCTGTACGTGTTGTTTGAGTTGTGGGTTCTTGTCATGTCTCACTATGATCATCTCTCTGTTCTAGTTGGATGGTGAGTCCATGTTCTAGCCATCCATCAATCAAAACTCTATGATCATCTCTCTGTTCATGCTGTGGTAATTGTGTTTGGACTTGTATTAATTATTATCATAATGAGGAGATGCTAACCATCTCGTGCATAATCAAAATTGAATCAAGAAACGTTATCTTAATAATATATGGAAATGTCTGATACCCCTCTTTCATTCTATGTCTTCAAGTTTTCTCTTTCAATAAGCTGATTTTTTTCCATACATAAAAGGGATTGCAAGATGAACAACAAAGTAAAAACAGGGCAGACAAAGCCAAGATCAAACTGGCAAATGAAGAATCGAGTGATGCAGATGGAGTTGCTCCACCACCACCACCACCACCACCACCACCACCACAGCCATCATCATCGATGGTTGGGGCTGTTCCTCTACCTTCCCCTGAGCAGCGCCTTCTCAGCGGTGGAGACCTCCTCGAGGATCCTCGCCTTGCGCTTGGCGGGTATGGGAACGGTGGGGCCGAAGCTTATGTAGTGGCCGGACACGGCGTTGAGGGCGGAGTAGACGTCGCGGAAGGAGGAGCGGCCAAGGAGGGCCTTCTCCTTCCGGTACTTGGACACCCATGTATTTGACGCATCCCTCAGCTCCGCCACCGCCGTGGCCACGTTGGGATCTTCCCTGTCCATGTTGATGGTGGACCTCACCTTCACGATCACCTCCGACGTCTCCCTTACGTACTCATCATCCGACGACGCCGCGTGGGCCGGGGCGGTGACGGTGGTGGGGGGGAGGAGGAGGAGGAGTCCCGCCGCCGACACCGTGGCCATGTGTTCCCTCCTGCCGATTCGCAACGAGTGGGAGGACCGACCATTCGCCGCCGTCTGGGGAGGGAGAGGCACGGCCATCGCGGTGGTGGAGTAGCGGACTCGGGTTCCGGCGGCGGCGGTGGGAGCGAGGAGTGAACGACACGCCGCCATTGTGGTGCTTCCGTGAGCCTGCGTGAACGGTGGTGAATGGCATCTTCTTATCCATTCTCGATCGGAAGAAACCCAAAAGATGTGGACGCCGCTGGGCAAGGTGGCAAACGTCATCCACAACGATACCTGATATTCTTACGAATATATTTTTTATTTCGCAATTGCTAAATTTAGTATGATTTTTTATTTAAAGAAAATTTAACAAAAAATTAATCAAATTTACTCAAAATAAGTAACACTTTTACTATTTATTTATGACAATCACATCTTTCTTTTGACTTGCGTGCTACCAAAACAATTTTGTAATTACGTGCAATCCATCTAAGATATTTACATGTTAATTTGTAATTACATTCTAAAAGGTTAGAGGTATCAATTGGGTCGAGCCGATTTAGATTGGTCCAATCCAAAAAGAGTTGACCATGTGGATCGACAGTCCAACAGAGTTCAACAGGCCAGGTTGGGTCCATGAATTTACTTCTCGAGTTGGGCCGACACAACACAATTCGTGGGCCCACGCGATAGAGAAGACATGTTATATAACATTTGCAGTATAAATTTTCCTTATGATAGTTGTAGCAACATAGGATATTTAAATAAATATTGAATTAATTATGAATCTAAATAAATTAAACAAGATCGTGTCAACCTAACACAGTTCATTAACACTTCTAACTTATATGTATTGTAATTTTGAATGATATATCGAAAATATATCTTTCAAATAAGGATAAAATTTAAACGATAAATATTTTTCTTTTATTTCTTTGTACACACAAATACTTTATTAGAAACAAACAAAAAATAAAATTATTATATTTTTCTTTAAATATATTTTTTCATTTAGTTTAATTTGCTAAAAATATTTATATTTTCCATGAAAAAAATAATCAATAAAGTTTAGGGTTAAGTCGAAGGGAAGGTCGACGACGACGACGACGACGACGACGATCGATCACAGCTGTGGACGGCGATTTCCATCGTTCCATCCCATAAGAAGAGGATGCCGGTGGGTCTTCTGCCCCAGTGATGCAAGGCCTGCACCACGCCCACCGCGACGCTTCGGTATTCTACTACCGCGCCACTATTATGGTACGCCAATGCTGCCCCCCTCTTCCTCTTCCTCCTTGTTCGATTCTGCTGTGCGAAATCTAGGCCCCAGTCGGAGAACTAAACGAAAGGCGCCTCCTTCTATTTCTTCCTACCATTGGTGTTTGTTGATTTCGAAACCGCAGGCAACGTCGAAGAAGCTAATCACGAGGGAGGAGTGGGAGAAGAAGCTCAACAGCGTCATCGTCAGGAAGGAGGACATGAACCAGCTTGTTATGAACTTCCTCGTCACCGAGGGATACGTAGATGCTGCCCACAAGTTCCGGATCGAGTCTGGGACTCAGCGTATTCTTCTTCCTCTTCTCCTTTCCAAAATGACAAGCTTTTCTTCTTTCACTTTGAGTTTTTTGCTGCTTCTCGTTGCTAAATTTTGTACTTGATTTAATTACTTCGCAGCTGATATTGATCTTGGGACTATAACCGACCGAATGGCGATCAAGCAGGCTGTGCAGTCCGGGAATGTTGAGGATGCAATCGACAAAGTTAATGACCTGAACCCAGAGGTGTGTGTCTATGTATAACGTCCTCTTCTGTTCTTGACAGCATTCAATATTGTCGTCAAATAATAATGGCATCTTTTTCTCTGCAGATACTTGACACCAATCCCCAGTTGTATTTCCATCTTCAACAGCAGAAATTAATCGAACTCATTCGCAATGGAAAAATAAAAGAAGCTTTAGAATTTGCTCAAGAGGAACTTGCACCGAGGGGTGAAGAAAACGTAATTTATCATACTCCTCTCTTTATTATTTTTCCTGGACTGAAGGCAACCTTTTACTTATCATGTGATCATTTAAATATCAATAAGGGAAGTCTATTTCAAAAAAATTATGTTTCTTGAATTCTAATTTTGCGACCTTTTCTGTTTTCAACAATTATGTGCAATCACAAGTAGGGACTTCAATCAATTATTTTTATCAGTTTATGACTTTATGGGAGAAAAAGGATGAAAGACTTAAATAGTTTAACTGGCACAAAAAGTAGCAACAATTAAAATCATATAGTACATGAACCTAATCAAAAGTAATTCTCTCAAATAAAACTTGTCGTTGGTGTTATTATGAATGAAAAGCCTTATATAAGATGTCTATTTTAGTTCAAACATTATAGAAGGACTCAATTATGTTGTAAGGCAACTTTAATACGGTTATGAATGAAAATGTTTGCTAGAAAATGGGGGTTCACTTTGGTCAGATTTTTCTTCCTTCATCTTTTCAAAATGGCAAGCGCTTCTTCTTTCATTAGTCAATTGATAAATTGATTGTAAGAAGATGAAGGGAATGATAAGAATCTAAACTTTGGAGGATTGTTTGATGATGAACAAAGCGAATGAAATCATTGTGTTTGTTGCTTTTTCTTGTTTTCTAGTTTTGATTAGGATTTATTGTTATTCTCCCTTCTTTTCACTTTATTAAGATTTGACTGTTCACTGGGAAATAAATATTGAGAGATATGGAGACAGATTGATTCCATGAATGAACTGATGGGCCCATGTTTTCCTGGAAATTTCAGTTTTAGTGTTCTAATGGGCCTGCTTCACATAAATTCAAATTATGTTCTTTAGAATCATTCGCAATGAATCTAGTATTAAGTTTGATTTAACTGCAGAATTCAGCATAGTATTGAATAGAATTACAAATTAATTGGTGAATTTTGTACTAAATTAACTTGGAAGACTACATCTCTAAAGGAATTCAGGTCAGTCTAGCAAAAAGAGAACATTAGACTCATATAAATATTTACTCTGTTGTAATTAAATAATAAAAGAGTTGGTTTTTAATTCGTTAGAACAATTTGTCAAAGTTCAGTAATATGTTCAATTTATATTCAATTTTAGGTAGTGGAATCATTTTTCCTTCTATTGAATTTCATACCTTAGCAAGGTATTAAATTAAAATAGAATCGGAAGTCATCAATTTTGGCCCATCATTGAGTAGGGTTGAAGACTGTCAGCTCTCCAGGAATTTTAAAGTACGATATATTGATCTAGTAGGTGGAGGGCATTAAACATGTAAAAGGCATCTTAACCCATGCCATTTTCTTTAAATAAAATAAAATCATTGGTTTACTCATTCATTAGAATGACCATTGAAATGTGCAGTATCTTGAAATTTTGTAGAGGTGCGAGTATTGATGCTGGTCCTGAAATTGACTTTGGAGTTACTTGGCTCCAAACTCGTTGTCCATGAACCTATAAAAAAGGAAACGTTAGTTGAACTGTCTATGAACCCATACCTTGGTACCCATGGGATGTGGTTTAAGTGGGTGGGAAAATGCTTTTGTAGTTTTGTTGCCTCATCACTTGAGTCATCTTGGTTGGCTGTTAGTTGGCATTCTGTCATTGGAAGGCAAGTATAGGGTTACAAATCTTGGCTACATTCCATTTTTTTTGAATGACTAATATCCATTTCGAGGTAGATGGTGATTCGTTTAATGCTCCTTGACTACTCTCCTTCCTAATCGAATCTAGTATATTCTTGGTATGGGTTCCTACAACCTAAAATATTCCCCGTCATGAATGTGCTATTATTATTATTAAATAAGAGGAGGGTGGAAAAAATACGAAGATAATCCTTTTGACTTGGAGATAGTTAGCCATTGGACTCGGTGGTAGCAACATTTGGTCACTTGCTGTCTCTTCTGGGATCTCGTCTCTCTCCAGCGTACTGATGTTACTTGCTGTCTCATGGACTGCATTGCTGTGTATCTAAAGGTGATTCCTTGAGCTTTTAGTTTAGGAAAACGTTTCTTCCTAGCTTGTGGAAGAGCTTATCAGGTGCTACCATTTAGAATGATGATGTGAATCAACATCAACTTGGAAGTTATGTGATTTTTAGGTGTTGGTTTGCCTTACAGGTTTACTTATTGAGGTAAGCAAAGTTTGATGTTAGCTGGCGAATTTGTATTTCAAGGACGACTAACTCATCGTGTATTCTCAATGACAGTGTCTAGGGACTATGATTCATCAGGAATTCAATAGTCCAACCTAATGGATAGAAAGCATCAGCTCAACATCCACCGTTCTTTTTCATATATGTTCATTGGAACATACATGCAAGTGTTCATTTTTTAAACGTAGTTGCTCTTCTGCAGCCAGGTTTTTTGGATGAGCTTGAAAAGACAGTTGCACTGCTAGCATTTGAAGATGTAAAGAACTGCCCAGTTGGGGAGCTTTTGGATATGTCGCAACGTCTGAAAACTGCAAGTGAAGTCAATGCAGCCATTCTTACCAGCCAGAGCCACGAGAAAGGTAAGAAATTGCTGTGGCTGATTTCTTTAATTGTTGGTTTCTTTAGAACAGGCTATATATATTTACATTTCCATTGTAGTTCACATTTGACAGAAGTTGTCTCATTTTGAGCAACATGATGCTTCATCTCTTTTCAACTTCCTTTGATGCTAGAAAGTACATCAGATTTTCGGAAATATCCTGTTGCATGGTAGCGCTTTGTCATATCATCCCGGCACACGACCACATTCCTCTTGAAATTTTCTATGTTAGCTTTCCTCAAAGATTCACTTTCAAAATTCGGGTATGTGTGACACATTCTTGGCACTGAATTAACTGCAGATCCCATGCTTCCAAGCCTACTAAAGAAGCTGATATGGGTTCAAAACAAGCTCGACGAGAAAGTGATCTACCCTAAAATTAACGATTTGTCAACTGCCACCCTAGAAGACCCAGCCGTCTGACGTGTGTGATGTGTAAGTAAATCAAGTGAAATCGGACGACCGTATCTGGATCCTCGTGTGAATGAACGATACATGCCAAAATTATTCCAGATGCAGATGATGGCAGTGCAGTTCGGTAAAATAAACCTTTTGGAGATCACATTCATCTCCAGTATTGGTCGATTTACCTTTCCTCTGTTGATTTAGATCTTCTGTGGACGTTGTGATTGCATTTGCCTTGTACTTGGTAATATGATAGATGTGCTAAATAGCAATGATATATGTGCACCTTTGGACGCTGCCAACAATATGGTATTTATTGAATTTGTTATTCTTTAATATCCAATGGCAAATCATGCACAAAAATTCTAAGCAAAAGCGTGGAAATCCTCGAGATGTATTTTAGTTGGAAAAATCGCCGGTTCGATAACACTGGAAAAATGATATTGTAGTTGTTTTTTATCTTATAAGTTAGATGTATTTTTTGTAAATATTTGTTTTAAATGCAATCTTTACTACATTTAAGTTAATGCATTTATGATATTAGAAGACGAACACTTGCAGCATTTATTAACATGGAATATTGATGTCATAAGTATTTACAATTAAAAAATCTTGCAGCAGCTGTTCATTATATTCGCTTAAATTTTTGATAAAATTTATATTTAAAATAAATATTTATAAAGAAAAAATACCCGCTTATTTTAGTGGTAATATACACATCGTTGGTAAATTGCGCCGCTGGAGACGTCCCGGGTCCATGCACACTTGGCTGCAAAACCACCTCCTCCTCCTCCTCCTCCCCCTCCTCCCCTTCCCACTGTCATGCTCTTCCCAACTATATTATTTAATTATATCGACAAATCACACGCACGCTCGCACTCGCCTCGCGGTCGTCGACGGATCCCCCCGCCAGGCGACGATTCGATCATCCCAAGGTCCTCCTCTTCTTCCTCTACTTCTGTCTTGCGATTCTGATCCGTCCAGTGCAAGGTTTTCCTTCAATTTTCCCATGTCATGTCACGTATCTGTCTATACATATATATATAATAAGCAGAGTGGTCGTGGTGGTAGTGACGGTGAGCATCTGATTCTTTCTTCTCCTTTTCTTCGTCCTTTTCTGCTCTGTGAACTGAGGATCATGTGTGTGAGTCTTTCGCTGCCCTCTCAATTGGTTTCCGAATATTATGCGGATGTCGACATAAATTATTCTTCCTTTTTTTCCTCTTTTATATCCGCCATTTTTTTCTTAGAATTTAATGTTCTAGGAGGCCTGTTTGAATTCATGCAATTTTGATGGCGTGTAATGCCACGATGGACAGATAGATAGGTTTCTTGCTCTTCAACTTCTCATGGAAAGGTAGTGGATTTTGATGAATTCTAATCTCAATGATGCAGAAGCCTCGTAGAAGACGAAGATGAAATTGCATTTGTACAAGGCTGTCTGCTGTGCAGTGTCCCTGTTGATTCTGTACAGGGCCACTAACAACTTCCAGTATGACCAAGCAGAGGTCATTTACCAGTTAAATGTTTTTTTTTAATGCCGATCACCGTACGTTGATGTTCCTAGTGATTTTAGAATTTTTTACTGTCCATATAAGTTGATGGAAGCAAGACGTCATCCCTTTGATTCAACGATGACATCATACATTTTCAGTTTCCTTGTTAGTTAAGTTGTTCTCACCATTGTTTATGAAAACCCCACCGGTCAATTAACATTCTGATAAATTTGTTTTCAGTACGTACTCCTTGAGTAACAGTCTATAGTGTTTATTGTTAGGTTATTACTATTTTTAAATGTTGAGAACATTTTTCATTTTTCTCATTACAATTGTTCTTAGTTTTATTTATATTTTTACATTTTCGTTTCTACATTTTTATTCCCCCATTTTCTTGCAACTGTAGGGATGTTGCTGCAAAATCACTTCTGTAGTGATGCATCTCATCGTTCCAACAAAAAATCAATGGCTGGGTTGTTTTTTCCTGCATAATCTTTAATCATATTGACTGTCGTAATGTTTACACAGTACGATCTTTTCCTTCTCGTCAGGTCACATGTCTCCCAAACTAAAATATAAGCCTGTTTCTTTATAACCAAAATACATCTATTAGTTGTGTATGGCTATTTGTTTATCCTTCTGTTGGTTGTTCCTATTTCTGTCGTAATTGCACATCAGGATTTACGAGCATCAGACGGAACTACCTTTCCTCATGGGACTGTGGAAGCAAGGCCTGGCATGGAACTGAAGCCACCACGGTTGGCCACAGATGGATCAAACATGAAGGTTAGCACAAATGCTAGTGTACATCCTGGTTTTGTATGAAGCTAATTCAAATCGAACTATTGGTTTTATGTCCTTTTTATATAAAAAATCAAGTTTTGTTAATTAGGAGTAATTTTAGTGTGGGATTTTTCTACTAGCATCATAACAAGATTGCTATCCATCTGTTATTTTATGAAATTCACCCATTTTCATGCTGCAAAAAAAACGAAGATACAATTCTGTCCTGTCATTTTCCTTTCAATTTTTACTCTTACGTATGAAATGATCACTGCCATTCTTCCTACAACAATGTTAGTGGCTTCTTCTAAATGACCCATAGGAAATAAGGAAATCCTAATTCTTATGGGAGTCATATAATGCTGACTAACATTTGGTTCTGCCGAAGGAGAGCCTTGGTGTAATAGTGAGTTTGCTTGCTCTATTGCAATCTACAGGTCATAACTCATAAGTTTGTATATTAAAAATAATCTCTTCATTTATGAAGGTAAGTCTGTGTGTGATTGGATTTTCTTCGAAGTCCACATTGATAAGGGTCTTGTGCATCAAATTTGTTCCCTTAACATTCAATGTTGTTCAATATCGTAGCTAGTTTGTAAAATCTTGCACAATACCAGTTTGGCCATCCTATTTGTGAAAATAAATATGTTGTTATCTATAAAAACTTGTGCTTCTATTGTTTGTTATTTTCAAAGTGATTGTGCAATCAGGATTTACCAGCATTCTATAAAACTACCTTACCTCATGGTATCGTGGAAGCCAGATCTGACTTAGAATTAAAGCCCCTATGGTCAACGGAGGGGTCAAATTTGAAGGTTAGTGCAAGTGCTTGTGAATATTCTGATTTGGCTATGATGTTTAATTCAAACAACGCAATTGTCTTTGATTCCCATTCTTAGAGGCAGGATTTTATTTTTACTAACAATAATGATAGATTAGGATCTTTCTGCTGGCGGTAGGGAAAGATCTCTATGCATCTGACATATACTCATTTTCACCCTGTTTTCATGTTGCAAAGAACAAAGAAGCAAAACCTTATCGATGTTTGCAAACAGAAAGATAATTAATTAATTATTTATTTATTTATTTATGTGGGAGATCATTTCTTAACTCTTGGTTTTCATCATAAAATGACTATAGACTACTTCTCAAGATCATCAGTATTTGCTAGCAATCCCTGTTGGCATCAGACAAAAGATGAATGTGAACTTGATCATACGGAAGGTACCTTTTCTTTTTATTTCCCTGAAGTTGAGCGATTGAATGATATTCGTCTTACCATGGATAATTCAGTTTATTCCAGAGAATTTTTCAATCGTACTGTTTCATTACGATGGAGATGCCAATGACTGGGACGATTATGAGTGGAGTCACAGAGCAATTCATATTGTTGCTCAAAACCAGACGAAATGGTAAAATTTTATTTTGTTAGCTCATTTACTTTCTATGAAGCAAATGTATTTGGTGATTTTATTCTCTCACCAAGGTGCATTCACCTCATCACGTGCCTTTTGTCCTTTTCTGAATCTTTCTGGGTTTCTTTGGGGGGGGTTAGTGTCTGACGGGTTTCTTTGGGGGGGGTTAGTGTCTGACGGAATTCAGCTGACGGAAAGGAAAATTATTGAATTCCGTCAGAATGCTGTTAGTGTGCATTACACTTGACGGAAAGGAAATTCGGATTTTACCGTTGTATAGAATCCAAAAATTTCCTTTACCGTCAGAAAATTTCCGATCGCCCCCATTCAGAAAATTTTTCTCCCTCTCTCGTGCCTGACGGAATTCGTAAGACTGATAAGGAATATTTACTTGAGGACCTGCTAGATGAGTTGGAAAAGTTAAATATTATTAATGACATACAACCAATGAGAGAGATACATATAGAAAGCAATGCCTAGGTTCGAATGACTCAAGAACAAAGAAAAGAAATAGCAGATAAGATGCAAGAAGATATGATGATGGCAATGTGGGATGGAAGAACTAGATGATATTATTTCGTATTGTAATATTTCAATTAAGATGTATTTGTATTTTTCGAATATTAGTTGTAATAAACTTTTGTCAGAATTTCCATCAGAATTTTCCATCCTGCACTAAACCCCTCTCAGAATTTTCCATTTCCTTTCCGTTACAAATTTTCCATTTCATTTCCGTCAGAATTTTCTTTTTCCTTTCCGTCAGAATTTTTCGTCATGCACTAACACGCCCTTGATCTAGGTGGTTTGCAAAACGTTTCCTACACCCAGATGTTGTCTCACTCTATGATTACATATTCCTATGGGACGAAGATTTGGGCGTAGAAAATTTTGACCCACAACGGTATGTATAAATTTCTTATACCATTTATTTACGTTTTTATCACGTTACCTTTTGTATTTAAAGTCATATTCTTCTTACTTATTTTGCCTATACTTCATAAACATTCTCAAGGAAAATTTGTAAAAGCTTTGATGGATAAACCTGTAACTTACAATTTTTTTCATAAGGTTATGTTTGATTGGCCATAATTTATATGTAGCGTAATTGAATTGAATTATCTTCCTTGATTAGATTAAAATTGATATTTTATATAATGTTATAATTATTATTATTATTATTTTACTACATTATAATTTAGTTATGACCTAAATGTAATGTGCATTCTTTTTTTATTAACTTTTTATGTTAACTACCAGTTCCACATCTTATCTCGGGATCTATGATTTTAAGGTTCCTTCATCCACCAGGTACCTGAGCATTGTGAAATCAGAAAGCCTGGAGATATCTCAGCCAGCTCTTGACCCCTATCTGTCGTCCGAGGTACATCACAGTATTACAATGCGCAGAAAGAAGGGAGTACTTCACAAGTAATTGACGTGTGATTTTCCATTTTTAAGAATTTTCTAGAACAAATCAGATGTTCATCTTCAACCGCAATTTTTTTATCCACTTCGATTTTTTTTGTAGGAGAATTCATAGCAAACGATGGAACTCAAAGTGTTCGAACTATGCAGATGAACCTCCTTGCACAGGGTATATACCGCTGCTTATGACATTTGCATTCTCTACAATATAGTTAAGAGTTTTATTATAATTATTTAATTCTTGCCACGACATGAATCTCTGCAAAAGATGGGTGGAGGGTACGGCACCAGTGTTTTCAAGGTCTGCCTGGCATTGTGTGTGGCATCTTATTCAGGTACTGGTCTACTTGCTGCTCGGAGGAGAAAAAGGAAGCAATACAAATTGCTAAGTGCTTGATATGCCATGTTACTTTGCTGTTTTATGATTTGGATTTTTGACGGGTCTAACTCTTTATGATAAATATTCATTGGTAATTGATTACCTTCCCCACGTATAATCTATCCCTTTTGTTCATTCAAACAGGACAATTTGATTCATGGATGGAGAATCGATATGAAACTGGGGTATTGCATTAAGGTAAGACTTCTTGTGAAAATGTTCCTTCAAGATATCAACCCATGCAGATAAATAACATCAAAGAATGATAAAAAATCTGCAATGGCATGCAATTCATGCTTCTGATAAGTCAAATAGAAATAGAGGAGAAAGTAGCAAAGGTCATTCTGAATGTGTGCCAAATTGAATCATAAATTTTACTATTAAATGATTATAAATACATTATAAAATTTTTACTTGAATTTAATAAGCGTATTGTCCTTGATCTGTAGGTATTAAGAACTTACAAAATTTTCATTAAATTTCAACTATTGATTTTTAAATGTAAAATAGCGATGAATATAATTCAAATGAAGATGAAACTTTAATACATCATAGTAGATTATATTATAGATTAACTAATTATATAAATAGATTTTAATCTTAAAATTAAATAATTAAAAGAATTGGAAGTTCCTAGAAAATTCTTCATGATGGCACCCCAAGAATATTATTCAATTTCTTCACGCTTATAAGTTATAATTCATCAAGAAACACAATTTTTATGCTAATCTTCCTTTATCCAGTGGTAACTTCATGAATTAGCCCAAGAACTGGGATTGATTTTTATTCCTTTTCTTAACCTGAATGCGCAAGTTAAGTAGCAAGTATTTGTTGTGATGTAGGGAGATCCAAGAAAAAGGGTTGGTATAATTGACAGTGAATATGTTATCCCTCAAGGGATACGAATTCTTGGAGGCTCTTCCGAGCAAAAGGTATTCAACTTATAGAACTTAAAAAATCTTATCAACTTCTTGAGTGATTGAAATTGTGAAGAAATATGAATACCATTCTCTTTGAATGCCACACCTATCAAAAGACAAGGATTGGATGGATTTTCAATCCTGCAATCCACTTTGTGTTTATTGGTTGATGTCGAGAAAGGGAACATCACAAGAATACAATAAACACGCATCATAGTTATATTTCTTTTAGTAGACGTGTTGATTCTGAGATGGTTGTACTCCTTTGGTGAAACCATCATTGAAATATGTGATTCCAACAAAGTTGTCACGGTATGGAAAATAAGTGGTTGGACATTTCCTCTCTCTCTCTCTCTGCTTAAAAGTTTAAAAGTTTTCTTCCCCATTTGTTTATTAACGGAGACTTCCTACTTCATCGCAGGCCCGGGCAGGAAAAACTGTTGATGTGCGAGTTGAGGTCAGTTTGTTTATTCTCTTCAATCAATTTACAAGACACGGAGGGTGTCCGGCAGATTCTATTTTAATTGTCCAAAACAATTAATATATAGACTGGCATGCATGCATGATAGTAGGCAAAACAAAATGAAGGCATAGGCCCATAACAAAGAAACCTGAACCTTTTCACAGCAAGCCTTCCTGATGTACAAGAGAACTTCGATAGACGTGTACATGAACAAAGCAAAACTTTGTCTTACCAACATAAAATGGCCCCGCACATATCTGTGAAACAAATGCTCACATGCCGCATATACTCCACTTACGCACCACCACATTTGGTAGGCTTTTTTCGTTCTTGAATCATCATACCATGTTGTTGTTGTCTCTGCGAACAAATTAATACAATTCCTCATGCAAGAAGAAACAAATTACAGGAAAAACAAAATCTAGACAAAAATAGAATCTCAATCTCACTGAGAAGGATGTACCGAACGATCTTACTTGGATCTGGCCCATAAAAAAACAAAGGAACTTTATCTGATGCAAACATCTGTGCATGTTCCTGAGGCAAATCTTCATTCAATTTTTTTTTTTATCCACCTGGAGTTCATCGGAGTCTTTAGCCATACTTAATCATACGGTGGAATTGAAACTTCATGTTTGTGTCTGGTGGACAGAGTAAGAAACAGGCGAAGTCAGAGCTCGGAATATTCCAAGATCGATCGGAGCAAGCAACGAGGGAAGACAAATATTGTGTCGATCCACTCAATCAACCGCTACAGCAACAGCAGCAGCAGCAGCAGCAGCAGCTTTCCCGTCCGGCCAATGGTAGGAAGCCCAGTCGCTGAAAGAAATAGGATCACCGGTAAGCAGATCACAACGGCAGCAGAAGCAAGGAAGGAAGGTAGGAAGGAAGGAAGGAAGGAAGAATCTCTTGTGCAGCACACAGACTTGTATTCGAATCTGTGCTCACTTCTTCACGTAGACAAAGCTAGCTCCTGAGAATGATTTTGTCATGGTTATTTTATTGTTTGATCAGATAGAAATCATCTTGAATAAATATAAGAGACAGATTTTGAGAAAAATACTCGTTCTTCTTCCAGTAACAAGGTACTTTTATTAAAAAGATAGAAATTCTCAATTAAAAAATTTTCTCTTTTTTTTTTTGTCATTTTCTAGGTGACAATATATAAAAAAATTTCGTTCATTTTTTGATGTTCTGATATCTGATGAAAAATAAAGAAAAAGAAAATATATATTATCATAGAATATATTAATAATATGTACTTTTGATATAAAAATTATTTGTCTTTAATAAATAAAAATTAATATTACGAGAAATATATGAAATAATTAAGATGTATGAAATATATTTATGTTGTAACAATTATCACAAATGACTCTATCTTATATTATCTATAACAAATTTTGTTATTCTTTAGCTTATAGATAAATATAAAAAATATTTAATTTATTAATTTTAATATTTTTATTTTATGAATAAATTAATATATTTTATATTCTATAATTTTTTATTTTATACACAAACACATGTATTTTAAATTTCATTATTTTCTATTTTATATACAAATACCTTGATTTTCTATTAATTTTTTGTTACTTTCTACTATTTTTTATTTTATATATAAATATTTTAATTTTCTATTAATTTTTTGTTATTTTCTATCTTTTTATTTCCATTATTTTCTATAATATTCTAACATTTTCTAACGCACAAACACCTCCTAATTATAATCTTATCAAAGATATTCAATCAAATTGAAAACATCATGCAACAAATTTTACTACTAATACGAATTGAAAATAATGTCTAATTAAGTTTTTCTTATTTTAAACTTTCATGTGTTTGTTCCAGACGTGAATTTAGATTTGCATGTTTAAATATATGTATTGTATACCTTCAAGCACAGAAGACCTTTTCAGCGGTGGAGGACTCCCAAGTCACGATCGTTTGTTTCCCCCCTCGTTCCTCTTCTGCTTCTTCATCGGTACATACCGTCGTCGCCGTCAACCGATCGAACTTCGAACACTGAATTCGCGGCGGTAGACGGCCGGATCTGACGGAGTTGCGTTACGTCCGAAAGAGGAAAGGAGAGAGGAGATGGCGGGGCGCTACGACACCAACCCCTTCAGCGAGGAAGAGGACGTCAATCCCTTCGCAGTAAGTCACTCGCTCGCTCTTCTCTGCCTTCCCGATCCGACGATTCCGACTCCATTGATTGATGATGATGCCTGTCCCGATGTTGTTGGATTCGGTTTCGCCATGGTGCGTGCTATATGTAGTTCCGGTAGGTTGACGCGGGAGACGGTGCTCCTCCCCCACCCCATTTGCCGTGGCCTGCGTGGACTTTTATCTCAATTTTATGGTCGACTAGTGAGGGGTGCCGGCGATCCATTTTGCCGAGATTCTTACCTTCGATTCGTTTTCCGTCGCAGGATTCAGTTGTCGGTGAGGCTCCTGGACAATCTAACCGTCGTATAGGCGGGGGGTCCTACCCAAATGTAAGTTGTCTGCTACTTACAAAATTTGCTACAAATGTGTGACGCTGTAGTTTTTTAATACGTGAGCTCTGCTACGGCCGCTTACATAACTTCACAAGTTACTTAAGCCAGCTGACAGTGGAATTGTAGTTACCATCTACCTTACTGATCCCATTTGAATTGGTAAAACAACAATGTATGCATGCACTATGACCCTCACATTTTCTACCAAGCTGACTTTCAAACAAGTAATAACACTGAAATTTAACTCACTTACAAAAATGAATGAATTGGAACTTGTTGCTTGGATGTTTAATGTTTATGAACACTTAATGCCCATTTTTTGTATGAAATATTAAAATCTGACCTACACATGGTTGTTACTGATCCAATTTGTTATCATTCTCGGATAAAGAAACATGCACTAAAATATACTAATTGTCTTTTATGCATTATGTTGTTTACAATCTTTTCCTTTAGCATCTTATCTTCTGTGATGCATCCAGGATTTTAAAAAGAAAGAGAGGGAACTTCAAGCTAAGGAGGCAGAACTAAACAAGAGAGAGCAGGTAAATAATAGTGTCAATATTTGCAAAACACAATTATCCAGCACAATTTTATTTGAGGCTTGTATTTTTAATGATCTCAAACTCTCAATTATCTAATTCTATCCTTGGAAATTTCTGTGATCTACTTTTTTTTAAAGTAGTTTTGTTCAATAAACCTGTTAGTTCTTTTCTTTACGGTTTGACTGTTTGTGTAGCTATAATATTATTCAATTTAAAGTATATTTTGAGCTCCAAGTCTATGTTTGGTAGCACTTCTTGGTTAACTTCTAGGCAACAGTTATTGTGAGAAGTTGCAGAATCTGGTAGTGGTTCCAACTCCCAGATAAGCCATATTGACTTTTGTTTGGGGAAGCACTCAAGATGTGTTTGTTTGAAGTTGCTCCTCGCTCTTGACATTGTGTGGAGCAGCTCCTTAATAGTTAAACAAACACATCCACTCCAGCAAGCCTGAGGAGCAGCACAACAGCTCCTGCAACTGTTCATGTAGTTGTATTTTGAGAGCAGCTGTGGAGCTGCTCCTCGCTCGTTGCACTTGAAATTATTGAATCTCCCCTAAACATTAAATATGTATTATATATATATTAAATATATGATAAATATTATATATAATGAAATTCATTAAATATATATTAAACATAAATATTATTTTATACTGATTAAATATTATAATGAAAAAGAATTGTATCGTATAAAAACATTTATAGTAATAAAATAATGTTATAAACAGTAAATAACTAACCAAAACATAAAAAGGAAAATTTTGGAAATATATAAACAATACTGCTCTACTAAATAAATGTCACTTTGAAGTCTAGCTCTTTTCTACTAAAACTGCTTTCCCAAAGCACAGTTATAGTACTATTCCAGCTTAGAGCTACTCCTCTCAGAAGCCCAAACAAACACACCCTCAAGCTTTTAAATACACAAATACAAGTATCAATGCAACTTTTGGAGACGCTTATTTTTATCAGCATCTGGCTAGAAGCTAAGCTTTCTAATTTTTTAATTTCCAAAACTATCCACATGAAATCAAAACATTTACATACGCTATCAATGATTATTTACAAGAAATTCCAACACACATATATGGAAATAATTACTAGACATACATACACATATGATATGTGTATTATGTATATATCATAGTATGATTACATATATTATAATGTTTTTCCGAAAAAGGGTATGAAACAGAGGGCCGCTGTCTTGGATAGGTCATCTGTTGCTTATGGAGACATCAACCTTCTGTTTCATCCACTTTCTCAAGAGAACATTACATTTATAATATATTATACATAATTTATGTAACATGTATATGTGTAAAATTCATATGTAATAGATATATACATATAATTTATTATTATATATATATGTATATATTATATGTATTTCAATATACATATAGTATATTATAATATATGTGCCATATTAAATGCACATATATATTATACAAAATACATATAGACACACACACACACATACATACATATAATATGTTAATTATTTATATATTATATGCGTATATCACAATATTATAATACAATATACTGTTATACGTATGACAATATTATATATTTGTTCATACTACATGGTGAAGAGGAGCATAAAATAGACATTGAAAGTTATAATTGTATAGTCAGTTGATCATTAAGATAATTTACTGTGTCATTCTAGTTTGAATTATATTCACTAGTACCTTTGTCTAAAATTTAACCCTTGAAACTTCACAAAATTTGCTCTTAACACTTGTATATCAGGGATTAATGGTTAATTTTTTGAAATTTTCTTCATGAGGTTATGGTTATCTAATAATAAAATCTATGTTGTAACTTTTTTCCTTCCATATATTTGTTTGTGTACAAGTGTGTCTAAACTTCTGGAGTCATGTTTGGTGTACATATCTATAGGAAATTCAGGTTCATTTATATAATCAATGCCCCCATTCACATTGGTATGCTAGTTTCATAGATGGTAGATCATGTTGTGGAATTCCTGCAGTGAGTTTGATGTATGAATTATATGATGTGCTATTTACGGTTAAGGAAGATGTTACATGTTAGATAGTAATAGCATACTATAATATGAATCAGGCAAGCCTCATACTTCTTTAGATTGATATTTAACAAACTTGGACAATGTTTTCTATGTCATGGATGAGCCTTATTATTTATCAGATCCAGCCATTTTCCTTTCAAAACGGGGAAAATCTCATGTAGAATTATGGTGTCATCATTACCTGTGTGTTACTGAATTATCTTTTATTAATGTACCATGGGAGAATAATATCCATTGTTTTTTTTCCTTTTTAACCATTAATCAGATCTTTATACATAAACTTACTGGATTTTCCATGCTGAAGTGTGCCTAGTTGCAAAATATGCACGTGTATATTTGCAAAGAAGTGTGCTTTTTCCGTAACCGTTCATTTAGTATTTATTTGATTATTTGATGTTTGTCTGTAATCTGTATTGGTTTTTGTATAGTGATGATTGTAAATAGTCAACCACTTTTATATCATAGTTTTTGTGTATGGTTTCTTGTGAAGAAGGTAGCCTTTTGTACTATGTAAACTAAATTAAGAAGCATATGATATTTTCACTTGACATTTCTCATCTACACAAGACAATAATTATCTAGATTCTAGTCTCTTTTCATGTCTGAGAGGATGATCACTAATGAGAGTCATCCTACGTCTTTCAGAAAAGAATTAATCTATTTGAATCCAGAAGTTGGTTAAGCATGGAACACATCTTTATTTTATTAGTGGAAGGCAAAGTAGGAAATTCTTGCATGATTTTATAATATTGTATTGATTAATGCAAATTATTCTTTAAAAAGACAAGTGTTAGTTAACAACCAAAAATTTCAAATTGACACAAATTGGGTTGACACTTGTAGGAATTGAAACGTAAGGAGGATGCTGCAGCACGAGGTTACACATGCTGATTTTCATATCTTCAATTTCAATATGATCATTATATTTATTGTGTAGAAAGTGCAATGTGTGAGTTAGCATACTGATTTTTGGGATCTTTTACAGCTGGAATTGTTCTAGAGGTGAAAAATTGGCCGCCATTTTTTCCAATAATACACATCGATATTGCAAATGAGATACCCATCTATCTTCAGAGGCTGCAATACCTTGCCTTTGCCTCTTATTTAGGTATGCTTTCTTAGAACCTCTAACTTCATAGATATTCATTGTTCTTCCTGATTAACTTATTTTAGATGATTGTTTATCATATTTTCCCATTTTAGCCTTTTCTTTCATTTTCCAATATCCTAAATAAAAACACAATGTTGATGTCTAATTATCCAAATATCATGCTAGCTCTTTCATTCTCTTGTATGTGAACATTTAAGAGAAAAATGACAATCCCAGTGTAGAGACTCCCGCCAATGTTGACTTATTATTTATATGTTAAGCTTACTCCAATGTGACTATGATGACACAAATTCAAACTTGGAAATAGTGATTCCATTTGTGGAAAGGTTGTTTATAAATAAACTTGTATTCACCTCACATTTATGCGAGCCTTGTGCATAAGTTTGCCTTTTTGATAAAATCTGCTTGATTTGCAATGCACAAAAGTACAATGAGTGATATAACATTCTATTTCATTGATAATTGATTTACTAATTGTAAATATAATCAATTCTATCCTCCACCAATTCTCATTGAATTTCAGATCGTCATTGTAATGCTATGTTGTATAAATGTACGATACTTTATAAATTATATGAATAATTGTATTAATAATTTATTTTTAATTAGGCATCGAGAATGTATTTATTTCATGTATAAGTATGTTTGCAGAATTAAAGAAAGAAAAAATGGAGAAATGTCTCAGTTATATGATAGAAGAGTACTGTTAAAATTACAAGGAAATTGCATTTGATGTCTATTTCCTTAGCTATACTATATGTTATAAAATGTTCAATTGTTAAAGATGAACATGAAAAAAATAGTATAATAGAAATGAAAATGCTAAAATGGTTGAATGGTAACAGCACAAGAAAGAAGTTAATAAATGATAACAAGTAATAGAGGTTAAAATAATAGAAAATTATCTTAGATGATTTAGTCATATGCAAAAAAAGGCTTATAGTTTCACTTCTAAAGAAATTTTAATTAATTTATGTAAAAGTAAGAGTATATATAACAACGATACAAATCATAAGCTCACTACGTTGGGTTGGCCTCATGAATTCTTTTATTTCAAGTATTTTTATCTATGATCAAATTTTTAATTAAATTACATAACTTTAAATCTTTTCTTAAATTACTAATTCTTGACTTATTTTCATCAACTAAAACTATGTCCTTTACAGATAACATACACTAGGATGTTATCTGTAATCAAGACAAACAGATATAAACTTAGAAACTTTACTATAAAATTGTGTTTATTAGAAATTTCCTAATTACTCCTTTTAAAGTTTTAACACTAATAACATCTCTTTCATACATATCCTTTATAATATTAATATATCCAATAAGCACTTTTTTTCTTTCTAAATTCCACTACAATAAGTTTCTTTATCATAAATTTTTTCTAAATCAATGAATATCGTATGAAGGTTTTTTTTCTTAACTCTAAAATTTTTGATTAATTGTTTAAGTAAACGAATAACTTTCATTGTTGATGTACTCAACATAAGCTTAAATTGATTTTCTATGATTTTAGTTATATGTATTAGTATTTGTTTAATTACCTTTTTCCATAATTTTATAATATGACTCATTAGCTTAATACCTAGATAATTATTAAAATTTTGTATTTCTCTCTTATTCTTAAATATAGGTATTAAAGAATTCTTTCTCTATTCATCTAGTATCTTCTTTATTTTTAAAATTCTATTAAAAATTTTAATTAACCACTTTATCCATACACTTTCACATTTCAATAGAAATGTCATCTTGTCCAATAGTTTTCTTACATTTCATTTTCTTAATAGCTTTTTTCTACCTCCAAATTACTAATTTTTCTAAAATAACTATAATTTATATCCTTTGTATTGCTATTTAAATTTTTCATGTAGAAAGTAAGTGTATATGAATATAAGAAATTATTTACCTAGAAATAGTGAAAAAAGATATAATGTTACATAATTTAGTAGATTTATTGATGGATACAAGTGACAGGGATTATGTGGTTGACCCTGCCTGATAGGATTAAGACATTGTTGCTGCTGTTGCATAGGGAAGGGGGAGGGGTATTTCACTTGTATATCTGAAAAGCCATTGTCTCTGTGAAATAGCTTCATTTTTCCTTTTTTTTCGCTGTTTGAAAAGTCTTGGTAGACAATTACAACTACTTTGACCTTCACAATTTTTAATATCCTTTTGTTCATTTATTTGCAGGCTAATTCTTTGTGTGAGAAAACTTCCTTAATCTTGTGTTGTATCTGAAGTTCCTCCTGCATGCGTGAGCTTGTTTCTTAAATGCGTTTCCTTCTTTTCCCTGCAGGGTTGGTTTTATGCCTTCTTTGGAATATTATAGCAGTTTCTACAGCTTGGGTTAAAGGAGAGGGTATGAATAAAATTTTGTAAATATATCAATATTTCCCCATCCATATTTAATGTGTCTGAAAGCATTCAATCTTTGCCTGTAAGTAATCTATATAAGCATTACTAGTTTAATATATAAGACTGATCATTTTGGTGTATCTTGTCAAAGGCGTGCAGATCTGGCTTCTTGCACTCATCTACTTTTTAGCCGGGGTACCTGGAGGCTATATTTTGTGGTTCCGGCCTCTTTACAATGCCATGAGGTCAAAGTCTTTATTGTACCTCCACATGCTTATACTTACATAATTGTTTTTCTATATTTCCCTTTCAATTTCATGTATCTGATAATCTGATGCATATGATTACAACGATAAATCAATGCATATGATTCATTTCCATGCTTCTGATAATCTAGTGTCTACTTTTTCAATAGGACTGAAAGTGCATTGAAGTTTGGCTGGTTTTTCTTGTTTTACTTGGTATGCCTTTTCATTTTGTCACAGATTAATTTGTTTTTTTTATTATAAAGAACTGATATAATTTCATGTCTTTTTCTGCTTTATCTATGCTTGTACAGCTTCATATTGCCTTTGTCGTCTTTTCTGCCGTGGCCCCTCCTGTGGTTTTTAAAGGAAAATCTTTAGCGTAAGTAATTCAATGTTCTCTTATACCATACGTGATGCTACAAAATTCTGTATTGCATGGTAATATGTGCAGATCGGCTGTCACAGCCATACATCATGCAACTTGAAGAATTTTTGATGACATTCTCAACAGATTGTCTCACAATGACTGGCATATTTAGTGAATGTAACAAATCTGTTGAAGTTGCATCTTTATTTTTGTTGCAGTGGTATCTTGCCTGCTGTAGATCTCATCGGTTCAAAAACATTAGTTGGGGTAAGCTTTTTGTTTCATAAATTAATAGTTCAATATTTTTGTTTGTATCAAGTATAATGAAAGATGTGAATGCCGTAGCAAGATGCTATGATACCTTGACACTGATGTACACCATTGAGGTTCAAATAAATTCCTTCTTGCTCAATGAGTGGCTCATTTATAAATTGGTCCAAACCCTCAAACATAAACCACATCACACCTAAAGTGTAACCTATATATAAATTCAAAGTAGCAAATGAAAAATACCAAAATATAAAACTAGATTAAAGAGTACTTGCCTGTGAAATTAAAACATCTGGCAAGGCAACATCCAGCGGTTTATGTGAGATCAACAGCATGCATCTTTTCTTCATTTATTTTGTTCTAGAACCATATTCTTTGTTAGGTTATGTTACTGGAAATCTTTTTCCACTGCTCAATTCTCTGTTCTTGTGATTTTCTTTTTTTAAAACAAAAACATTTTATATTTTTAAACATATGTTGATTATTTTTATTATACCTCCATATCAACATTATATTGACATGTGCCTGTTTTCCAGCTTGTCAAGATTCAATAAGAAAAGAAACCAGCGTTTGGTTGATGCTACCCTGAGTCAAATTTGATTGAGTTTATTTCTTGATTTAGCTCTTTAAGGAGTACCATTCATCCACCTTAACACTTGGCTATACGACAACAATTAATCAATGCTTTAATGTTACTATTTTGGTCAGCAACATGAATTCAATTAATGCATCAATGTTTTTTGTCATCATGCTTAGTTGTTTGAGTTGATCTCTAATTTCGAGGTCAACATGCACAAAGCAGCCATCATTGATGTTTGTGCTGACCTAAATCTTTCCTTAGCTGCATCCTTTTTCGACTGTCAAGTCAATTTTTCCTTTCAAATATAGATTTCAAACTCCAACATGTGTCAGCAAAGCTTTGTTGATAGATGATAGTTTTCCCAAAGATTAACATGATACAAGTTATACAATAATAATCTGAACCATAATTTCACTGTGTAGGATCAACCATGTGAATTCTTTTCTTCTATATATTTGTATTTATGATAAAATTTTCAATTAAATTACATAAATTTAAATCCTTTTTCATAATTCCTAAGTAGTTTTAGGTTTCTCTACTTTTAATTTCTTTTACACTAATTAATTCTCCTCTCCTAACTGGTGTATTTTTTGACACCTTAAGGATTGATCAAATCAATTAACTTTTTGCATATGGTCATGCTTTACAACCCAGTATTTTAAGTCATAAAGTATAACTAGGCTAATAACAGTTTTATAGAATTTTTGTTTTAATTTTAAAGGTATACTCCTATGACAACACTTTAGAAGCATTTCTTTAGTTCATCCATTCTACTTCAATCATATGAATAACATTCTCTATGATTTTACCATTGTTACTTATTATATATGTTAAGTATTTAAATGTCTTACTTTTATGAATCTCGTGACCATCTAAGTGTATACCTTCATCATTATTCCTATTTTTATTGAACCTACATTTTATATATTTAGTTTCTGACTTGCTTAAATTAAATTCTTTGGACTGTAAAGTATCTCTCTATATTTCTAATTTTGAACTAATTCCTTTTTTATTTTCATCAACTAAAAATTTATCATTTAAGTAAAAATGAGAGGGTTGAGGGCGGAGATCAAATCAAGTTTTTGGGAATGAATTTTCAGGAAGGGATTACATCTCTTAATGAATGCATTTAAGGGACATTTGTAGTTGTCATCATGGTCAAATGTTGTAGGTGAGAACTAGCAAATCACTAGTGGACATGTGTGGGTCACTATTAGAGGGCATATTTATTGCACTACTTTTCTTCCATTGGTCGGTTTTGTTTGTTTGCATCATCGATGTGGTCAATAGTTTTGTTTTGTTGTAATAAGTCAAACAAGTAGCATTGGAGTGGTAGACCAATGGTAGCTTGTTGGGGCATAGATTCAATGTTTGGTTATTAGGGAAATTAGTTTTGTGCTAGGATTCCATATTGGAGAGAGATATAGATTGTGATTTGTGAGTGAAACATATGAATGTGTTAAGGGTTTTCTCCAAGGACTTAAAATTCCAATTAACATGTGAAATCACCAAATTTCCAATAGTTGATGTGTTAATGGGTTGGGTGGTAGCAGTAAACAATGACCAACATTAGGGGTCCATTTGTACGTGATAGAAAGTTTAGAATTGGTAGAAACAAAAAATCCAGAATGGTCAGAAATGAAAAGTCCGGAAAATCAGAAAAAAATAAAATGTTTGTGCATGTGATAGAAAGTCAAAATTTCTAGATGGTATTTGTGTTTGACGAAATATTAGGAATTGAAATATTTTGAATATTACAATAAATCAAAGAACTTCAACAACTATTATTTATTTACTTTCATTTATTTTCTTTATAATATTTTTATTTTCATTTTGCTTATTTATTTATCTCATTCATCTCATCTTTCATTTTTCTATTTTCTCTTTTTTTTGTTTATTTATTTAATTATTTTGTTTCATCTCCTCTATCTACTTCCCTCTTTCTTCTTTTTATTTCTCCTTTTTTTATATTTTCTTTTCTTCTTTTTATTTTTATTTTTTCTTTTCTTTCTCCTTTGTCATCCACCACCATTGCATATAGCTCCATAGGGTGAAGGAAATGTCGATGTCAACAACCACCTTTAGTAGGCTCTAGATCACAATCGCAAGGTGGGCACTTGTTCTACCAATTAGCATTCATTCCTCCTCAAATGGAAGAACCCACATGCTCCCATTGTTGAAGCATCAAAGACATGTGCTCTTCTCCTTAGATTGTAAGAGATCAATTCCAATGGTGTTAGTGGTCATGGAGGAGGCATGGTGGTCGTGAAGGAGGTGCAATGGTCATGGTGGAGGTGTCGATCGACAAAGTTCACAGTCAATGTTGGATGAGATGTTGATCATGGAGGAGGTGCAATGGTCATGGAGGAGGCATCAATCGGTAGAGTTCTCATTGATTGTGAAAGAGTAGTGGTCATAGAGGATGCCTGATGGTCTCGAGAGGAGGTGTTCAAGGTTGTTGCTTGCAATCAAATAATTTCAAGGGTTTAGGCTTTCTCATGATTCTCAAGGGGAGGGTCCCATGAATCCCTCCTCTTTTATATGAAGGAAAGTTTTGTTGAGGTTTTTCAAGAATCCATTTGGCACAAATGACTTAGAAACTTTCCACACATTCTTTTTCCTTTATTTCTAATATTCCTCTCAGGCACAAACCTCTCCAAGAGCTTCATGTCAAATGGGTCAGGTGAAACAAATTGAAAGCGTTTGAAGATGTCCACATGGATCCTAAATTAACAAGTGAGGTGAAAGGAGTTAGTGAGTTATTGGTCACTTCTCTCTTAAAGTATTGACCAAGATGAGCCATGCCAATTCATAAAAATCATAGTTTTGGTTAATACATTTTTATGAGTTGACTCAAATCTGATATCTCTACTAATTGTGTAATTAGGTAATTTGCATGCCTTATCTTTTCTGCCCTAGGTTTCCAACACAGCAAAATATCATTGGGACATGTCAATCCTATGCGCTATGTTTATAGAATTACAAAGAAAAAGAACATTCATACAGTTTCTCTACCAGATTATTCAAATTTTCTTCTACTTGTATTGTTCTATCGTGCACATCAAGTAATTTTTTGTTTAAATGATATGAAAGAATATGAGAACTAGATGAGAATAAGATAGAGAGGTAAATAAACTTTAAAATGAAATAACTACTTGTATTAAAAAAATTGTTTAGAAAACTTTAGAAGTCTGGTAGTAGGGTAGTTCTATCAGGTAAAGAAAGTTGGTGGTGGAATGAAAATGTACAAAAGATAATAAAAGAAAAAAAGAATACTATAAAATCTATCATAAATGTAAAAATGAGAAAAATTTAGAGAAATATACAACAATCCAAGCTATAATCCCATCATGTGTGGTTGGCTACATGAATTCTTTTGTTTTAAGTGTTTCTATCTATTATCTAGAGAAGTATGAGCAAAAAGGAATGTTGAAATTTTTTTTAGTGAAGTTAAAAATCAATCTTCGTAGGAATTGCATGATAATTTGAATACAAAATAAAGAGAAAATAGAATATATCAATTGGCCAAGGCTAGAGATTTAAGTGTGTTAAAGACAAGGATGATAGAGTTTTAGTAAAAGAAAATAAAAAGAAGAAGAAGATAGTGTAGGTATTTTAATAAAATTTTTAATGAACCTACCATAGGAAAATCTTATATGCAAAATTTTGGTAATAGTATAAATGATATAAATTATAGTTATTTTAGAAGAATTAATTATTTGGAGGTAAAAAAAGCTACTAAGAAAATAAAATCTAGGAAAATTATTAGACCAAATGATATTTTTATTGATGCGTGGATGTGTATAAGTGACAAAGGGATTAAGTATAAATAACTGAAAATTGGCTTAGGTAATTTATTAGTATCCTCAAAAGATTAAAAAATGCATTAGTTAGGAGTAGAAAATTCATTAAGGCAAAGGGAACTAAAATAAAGTAGAGAAGGCCCAAAAGCATTTGGTCAGGAATTGTGAGGAAAGATTTAAATTTATCTAAATTAATCAAAGATTTGACTATAAATAGAAATGCATGGAGGAAAAGGATTTATGTAATCGACCTCACGTAACGAGATTATGATTCAAATTGTTATTGTTGTTTTGTCTAAATGATAAAGATGTGGGTACACAATCATATATTGGTTATGTTTTTTGTATAAATGAACTCATTTCCGGATAAAGTATCTTTGCGTCTTGATTATGTTTAAATAACTTGAGCAGTGGCTGTTGGGTACCATAATATCGATCACTAAAGTAGCCCAATTATGTTTTTGGTACAAGTGGCGTACGTCCCATAGACATGTTGGTATTGAATTGGGGATGTTTGTACAGGTCATGTGTGATGACTTTTTCTATGAATTGAAAGATGGTTTATACGTTCTAATTGCTTTCAGAGTGATCATCAAAATGTTCGACGCTTCCATAACACAATCAACTAGAGTACATTGTTGGATTTGATGGATCCGTTGAAGATTTAGTAACCCACAATAATTTAAAAGGAATTGTGCTCTAGTGGATAGAATTCACGTCTACAGAGTTACTGTTTGAAATTCTTTTGTGCTGCTGCGGAAACTGAGCTTAGCATGTGTGTTTTGATTGATTGCAGATTTTCTACTTCGTGGGGTTTGGACTCTTCTGTGTAGAATCTGTGCTCAGCATCGGGGTCCTGCAGGTTGTTAATTTGTCATGCATGCATCTGTTTAACTTGGTCGTGGTCTATAATATACCTGAGTTTCCTGTTGCCTCATTTATGTACACATACACCTCAAATAATGGCCTTTTGTGCTGGCTAAGACAAGGTTTCCAACTGTTATGTGCAGCAAGTGTACATGTATTTCAGAGGAAGTGGAAAGGCGGCAGCAATGAAACAAGAAATGGCAAGAAGTACCATTAGAGCTGCTGTGTGATGCGTGGGTATGACTATGAGAGGGTTGGGATGATGATACCGTTGGGTAAATGCTGCCGTGACTAGTTCTTGCACGTGGTTTGCTCCCTTCTTTTCTTTTTTTCTTTTCCTCTGGCGTCCGTTGTTTTTGCTTCATTTGTCGGTATTATTTCATTTAATTTAGGATTTCCGAGTTGTACAGATTCCCACAATTATTCATATGTTTTGTTGATTGAGAGAGCCCCATTTTAAGCAAATACGCTGGACCTTTGATATCCTTCTTCTGTCGGCGAGGAGGGACGACCGGGTCGTCCTCCTCACCATGTGCTGCCCTGCATTTAGTGAGATCAGTAGTCACATGGTCGACACATGGACGGATGGTTGGTTGGTTTCAGTTCAGTTTGCTTTCTTGACGATTGGTTACTGCAAATTTAAGTGAAGTTGTTGAGACTGCAGGAGAATGGCACCGTCATGCTTTATGAGCATTCATTGATTCTTGGTTGGTTTCCGATGGTCGAAGAATTCGTATTCTTGAATTCTTCTTCCTTTCTACAAGCTCCCGTCTGGGCTGACAACACACCCACGTGAAGCTGTGGAATTAATGAACGAGTCCCTCTCTCTCTCTCTCTCTGAGCCACCACCGTACCATGCACCCTGCCCTCTTACTTAAAAAAAACCGCGTTTTCTATGTTTTATATGAATTGAGATGTGACCACCATGCTTTGCTTTTCTTTTCTCACCACCTTAGCTTGTTCATTCATTTCTCTTGTTAATATGCTTTCCATTTCTATTTCCTTTTCAAATGCAAAATTCTGTGTCTACCGTCGTCAAAGCCAAAATGGTGGGACGCACCTCAAACTCTACCTTTCCAGTTGGATTTCTTTGGTTGCCTTTCATCATTATCGGCGTCAATCACGCTGATGTCTGTACCTGTGGTGTCTACCACCCCTCCTCCTCCTCTTCCTCTCCTTCCTCGCCACGGCATCAACCACACGCTGATGCCCATCCCCTTTGATCGAGCTGGAAATCAAACCAACCGATCCTTTTAAACTCAGCCCACCTCTACCTGTCAACGCGTACCTCCAGTTCAAGATTCTTGTTTGTACGTCCCTTGTGGAGCCAACCGCAGCATAATTTCCTGATCTTCCCGTATCATATCAGATCTGCCCCTTCCATTCCCCCTGTCATGTTCGCGTCACAGGCGGTCTTCCTTCTTTCCCACTTGGATCTCTTTTGCGTGTGGGTGGCGCTGCGTTTGCTGCACATCCCAGCTGTGTTCCTTGCCGACACCAAGTTTTTCTCTTCAGACAATGACAATACAACACGGAAAAGACGCTTCCAGTTTTATTTGTCCACAACACAAAAATGACGTTTATTCGTCTCCTTTTCACTTTCAGAGATGGCACACTTGGGTTCACAATCTGTCATAATATTGTTGATTGTTCTAGGGTTTGAAGGTTTCTATACAAAAAAAAGGAAAGTGATGAAAAGTAAATTAATGAAAAAATATTGTGTGCTTGTATTCAGCGGAAAGTCATAAAAACTATCCGTTGTCACTTTCTGCTATTACTATGTGGAAATTTTTTTTACAAAAGTAATCAAAATTATCCTCTTTTTGAAGTTGAAATGTTTGAAAATAACATAAAAAAGTAAGGGGGAAAAAAGAAGAAGAAGAAGAAGAAGAAAATATAATTTATTAAATTTGTATATTAAAAATAAAATAATAATTAATGAATAATTTTTACAATATATAAATTTAACCTCGTAACGTATAATTTACTATTACGAAGAATGTAAATATTTTTAATTTTTTCGTAAATTTGATATGTTTACAAATATTTTTATGTTATTCATTTATATTTTGTTAAACTTTCTAATCGATGCATAAACATCATGATTTTCTAAACTTTGTGTTAACTTTTTGTAACTTTTTTTTCTATTATTTTCTTAAGTTTTATAATATCGTTGAATATTTATCCTTGATTTTGAGGTAAATTTTACTGTCATTTCTATTAATAATACACTTGATAAATGAATTATAATAATAAAACACAAGTGGTGGGGATGTTGTACGTCCGTGACCCCTTGTTCTTAGTTCTGGTTGTACGCGGAACATGTGAACGGGTCCAACCACGGACGGACGGACAGGATCGACGGCCGAAAGGTGGCGTGGGTCCGGCTCGACGACCCGACCCGCTCCTTCACGTCACAAACACTGTTGACCCCCAACTGGCCCGCTTCGCTTGCTTGCATCTTCCTCTAAACTAATTTGTTTTCTTTTGCATCTCACGTGCCACCTCCCCTACTAATACAATCAGATCTACTTTTGATGCCTTAATAACAAGAATGTTTTGACAAGAATCATAAATAAATATTAGTTAACCCTTTGATGACATGCTAGTGATGTTGAGATGTGTTACGCTTAGACGAATGGATGGATGACAAGACCACAAGGGATGATTGATATAAGCTTTAGCTTAAGAGCGATTTTATCAGAAATAAAATAGAGACTATACGTTTATAAGATAAAAGAAAATCATCTTTAGCAAGTCATTTTAGTCACGTTCTGAAGCTATCCTGTGAATTACGAATTGAAACTATTAAGTTAAGAATTGTAGGTAAAGGTTTAAACTTCATCTAATTTAACCATAGATTTGATAATCAATACAAATACTTTTAATAAAAAAAATCATGCAATCCACTCCATGTAACAAGGAGATTATGGTGGTGGTTGTTTACTGACTAATCATGCAGCAGGTGGCACCACAGCATTCCATTGCAGAGGATCCTCATCCTCATGAGGGTGGTGAGATAAACACAAAACCATTGCATTATTTATTTATTATGACAGCTGCCGTTGCTGTAGGGTAACACACAAATCTTGAGACAGAGAGAGAGAGAGACAGAGCATGAGAGAGGCCAGATATTATGCAGGCAAAGAAAACATCTGATTCCTTCATCTTATTTAACATCACAGGGTCTAAGCAAAACCTTACTACCACACCACTTCAACATATATATATATATATATATATATATGTATCTAATCTTCTATATATGTATAAATATCACATATATACTACTGCAACTTGCACTAAGTAATTAATTAACTAATAACTTCCAGTAGAAGCAGCAGCAGCAGCAACAACACACAACGGTAGCAGTAATGGTAGTAGTAATAGATGTAGCCGACCAAGATGTAGCCGGCCAACTTCGTCTTCTCCTCCTCCTCCTCCTCCTCCTCCTCCTCCTTAGCAATAGGCAATGCACCTCTTCTTGCAGTCGACGATGCAGCCGCCCTCTCCGCCGCCCTCGCCGTAGTTCTTACCAGACTTGCTCCAGGCCCTAGCGCACTTGGCGGGGCACCTCAGCCTCTTCTTGTGGCACGGGCCCCTCTCGGTGCACACAGTGGTCGCCCTCCGAGTGCCGCTCCACCCCCGACCGCCTTTGGGCCCGCCGTACCCCCCGCCGTACCCTCCCGTCCACCCGCCGGGGATGTCACCACCGCCGCTGCCGCCTATTCCCGGCATGTCGTACCCGGGGTCCGTCTCATAGGAAGGCGCCGAACGGGCCGTGGCCGGAGTAGTCACGATGGCCGCCAGTACGAGCGCCGCCGCGAGGATGCCGCTGACGATAGGGTTATTCATGCTTCTTCTTCTTCCTCGATTCCTCCTCTTCTGCTTGATGTTGTGGTGGTGGTAGTGGTGGTGATGGTGGCGAGATTTATGCTGCTTATATAAGATTTTGGTCACGCTAAAAATATTAATTCTGTATTAATTTAGTATTATCTATATATTATTATAAAACAAAGAGCCAGAAAGGACATCAGACATATATTCTATTTAAATATAAAAAATTTCATATACAGCAATTTGAATTTAACAAGTAGGTATTTAAGAATTTCCCGAAATGATAAGGACAACATAGGTGATTAAAAAAAAAAAATGAAACTGAGAAAGAAAAAAAAAAAACTCAAATCAAAACATTACTTATAGATGGTTTTAAACAAATGGACGGTGGTGACATCATTGATCGACGGACACGATCTCGTGCATGTGGTGCGAGGAGTTTCTTGTCATTTCGATCGGAATCTTTGGGAAAAAATCAATTCGGAGTCAGAAAAATAATAGTTTTCTCGTTCTTCCTTTGATTACGAATTTGAAAAAAATAGTAAAAAAAAAAAAAAGGAAAATTTGAAAAACCATAGAAAAGAAAATAATAGAAACTAAGTTTAATTTTATTATTTTTCTAGTATTTGTGTATCTAAAAGAAGATAATGAAAGTTAAAATTGAAGTACTAAAAAATGTCAAAAGTTAAAATTTACAAGTTTTACATACAGCAGAGAATCATTTAATAATCTAATTTAATCTTTAAATCACTTAATTAAATTATCCATATCACTTAATTTAATCTCTTTTAGTTATTTTTTAATCTCTAATCAAATACTTGATTAAATCTTAATCGCTTATTTGAATCATCCTTAATCTGACAAGTTTCACCTTTTATATAACAACAAATAAATTAGGGTTTTCAAATTTTCTAAATACATAAATGTTGGAAAAATCTGAAATTTTTTTTTCCAGATTCTCCTTTACCTTCTCTTCCATGTGTACAAATACTACCACCTTAGAAGAGGAAGAAAAAAAAACAAAATTTGAAGTACGCGGAAAAAGTTTTACTTTATAAAAAACACATCATTTATTGAGAGAGAGAGAGAGAGAGAGAGAGAGAGAGGTTGAGAAAGTAGGGGTGTAGAGGGTTGGTAGGGGTGCACTTATGGCTGCTGCCCTCCATAATTAATTCATTCACATCTCTTGTGGACCTATAAAGGTAGCATTTAATTCTTCTTCTTCATTTTTCTTTCAACATGTCCAATCATGAGTTGTAATACCCAATTTCATGTTATTAAATCGGTTGAAATTCCATGATTTTATGTCGGTTTTTTTTGTACTACATGAATGCTGGGCCGAAGTCAAGGCCCAGTAGGCCTAGGCCCGTCCTCCGCCTAGAGACTGCTCAAATATCGGTATTTTCATATTTGCATAGAAAATTATTTAAATATCAAGTGCTTTCCAAACTAAATGATATCATTACATACATATTGCATAAGAAGAGTTTAATTAACATCACCGTAGGCATTCATGGCCAAAAATGTTATCAAGTATTTCTCTTATAAAATCTACCAATGGTCAAGATTATATTGGTTTACTTTAGATGTAGAATGTATACCACCAATAGATTTTACGTTTGACACAAGTAAACCATAACTTACTGCATTTTAAGTGAACTATTATTATTATTATTATTGCTTGAGGAGTCATCTAAACTAATAGATCTGGTAGAAAGAGTCAACGGGTGGCCTGGTCTCTCCTTCATTAACTGTAGCAGATGGAAGGACCTGATTCTCTTCTTCTCGTCTCCTCCTCCTCCTCCTCCTCCTCCTTCCTCCTTCCTCCTTCCTCCATAGGGAACAGCTGTGTATCGATTATGGCAACAGGAAGAAGTAGGCAAGCAAGGACCGACCCATGTGCCTGGGACGCTTTGTCTCCTCTTATAATATTCCGATATGAAGAATAATAAACGCGCGCGCATGCAGCGCTGGTTCGTTTCTGTACATTCATACACGCATGAGATTGAGATTGAGATGAGATCGAGCCTGCAACCAACACGTACGGCTTCTGACTTCTTCTCTGCGTGTGGAGTTCCCAACCCCCAACCAACCCAAGAAAGGGGAGGAGAGGTTGAGGTCGGTTGGCGCTGGGCATGGACGTTCATCCGTACATGCGGCTCTTGCTTGCTTATTGAAGACGAATAATGATGGATATATATGTATATGTATGATAAGCCGTTCAAGGGCTTGTACAGCTGCGCCCGTGTCTTTGATATGCATGTTCGTCTATCGGATGCCGATCGGTGAAGGGGAGTTAATGAAGAGAAACAACCCGAAAGAAATTAAGGTCGTGTTTGGTCTTTTTAAAGTTTGGAAAAGTTCCACATCAATCAAATGTTGGAGGATTTAGGAACTTATAATCTAAGGATAGAGTTTAGATTAAAATTTTACATGTTATCGTATGACCGGAACAAGTTCATCTGCTTGTAAATTCTTCTTCCTTCTTCTTCTATGCTTCTGCTGCTTCTTGTTGTTGTAAGGAAATCAACAAGCGTGCATACATGCAAAATTCATTGGCAGTGATTATACATATATATATGTGATACAGCAACAAGATCGGTCGTGATCTATCTGTCGATGAACCGATCGATAAATCTCTTGTGTATAAAGGAAATGGAAGAAGAAATCGCCGTTCTATGGGGTTGATGATGTATGGTGGGTCGTGCGTATCCAAGAGCAACATTATTTGCTGTATAAAGTCGACGCGGTGTGGGTGCTCGTCTGCTTGAGATCAACGAGAACGATCTGTGGAAGCTTCCTCTGGTGTAGATATAGCAGACATGGATGAGTTGAGTCGATCACGCTGGGCTGCGGATGTGGGTGTAGGTCTTGAGGACGGCGCCGCAGAAGGTGCAGACGATGGCCCGCCAGAGCTTGCGGTGGAGGGGGACGCAGCAGAGCCTTGTCGACGTCTCCATGTCCGCCACCCGCGCCCCTCCCCCGCACCTGGAGCAGATCCCCGCCGCCGGCCTGCTCCTCCTCACCACCCGCCTCTTCTCTACCAAGAAACACAGAAACACCATCTCGATTCTCTTCCTCCCTCCTCCCCCCTCCCCTCTCTCTCTCTCTCTCTCTCTCTCTCTCGCTTCGGTGGTGGTCTTCGTCGTCGTCGTCGTCTTCTTCTCTCTGTGTGTACTTATTTATATACATACACACACAGACAGAAGAAGAAGAAGAAGAAGAAGAAGAGGAAGAAGAAGAACAACAAGAAGAGGAAGATGATAACAATAATGAAGTGGTTGTCGTGGTCTTAGGGCATTGATGAATGCCCCCAACGACGATGGGCAAAGCTGACAACAGCTTTAATGGCATGGGTCGACCAAGGAACAACAAGGAAAGCAGGTTTTTCTTCTACGACTTGGTCTCCTCCTCCTCCCTTCCTTCCTTCCTTCCTTCCCTCCTTCCTTCTTTTCTACTCGTTTATCAATCGCATCAGTCGATTTGATCTGATTTATCAGTACCCAACCAACCTATGGCTTGCCTTCGATTCTCATTAATACTGCTTTTATGGATGTTTTGAGTCGTTGCTGTTCACTACAGCATACTCATCACAATTCCAATGATATAAACCTCCATTCCATTCCTCACATATATGTATTTAGTAGCCTACATGTTTCTCTGTTTAAATAATTGGCAAGGGGGAAGCAAGAGTAGATGTTGCGGATATTTCTCTATTTAAAGTCTTTCTTAGAGGGTGTTAGTGGTACAGAAAGTTTAGAAAAATTTGAAAAATAAAGAAACATAAAGAAATTTGAAGAAAATTTAAGAAATATGAAGTTGTTAGTATATATTTAGAAAGTTGGAAATTAAAAAAATTTGAAAGTATTGGTGTACATTCAGAAAGTAAAGGAAAATAAAAAAAATATAGATTATAAATAAATACTTTTTATACTTTAAATTTATTTTTAAGATAATAAATAAGACTAATATTATTATAAATAAATAAATTTTATACTTCCATTCTTTTCTATTTTATTATGTTTTCTTTTCTTTATTTGTTTATTTATTAATTTTCTCTTAAAGAATTGTTGACTGTTAAACCTTCACGTGTGGAAAGGGGCCTATTTATGCAAGCTTCATAGAAATTTTTTTTCCCTAGGTTTCCAATCAAAATGGTTGGAAATCCAGATGATGAGCCTCTTTTATACTTGGAAAGTAAGGGAAATTAATTTTCCTACTTTCCTATTGCCAACTAACACTAGAAAAAAAAAATTCCCCTACTTTCTTTTTCACCCACTTTCCTTTGATTTCTTACTTGTACTAACTTCCACTTAATTTCGAGACTATTTTTGCTATAAATGTTGTAGATAATATTCTTCATTATCGATGTTTAAAATAGTATATTTTATTTCATTTTGATATACTATTTATACCCTTTTTTTAAAAAAAAGAAAAAGGAATAGTTAAATGTGTAATGTATAGTATTGACAAATAGAAATAAAGGTGAATCTATTGACTTGTACCAATAGGAGTGAATTATAAGAAGAGTAAGAATACATTGTGTAATTTAATGTAGCAAGGAAATCTAACAATAATGAGTTAAAAAGTTTAAAAATAAAAGAAACATAAAATTCAAAATGGTCGAAAATGAAAAGTTTAGAATTTGAGGAAAAATTAAAGTATTTATGTATGTAGCGAAAAGTCAAGAAATTAAAATTCCTAAGTTTCATTTATGCCTAATGAAATGCTTGGAATTGAATTATTTTCATTTTTAATCAAAGTACTTCAATAATTATTAATTGTTTACTTTTTATTTATTTTCATTTCTTCTCTTTATAATAATTTTGAGACTATTCTTGCTATAGGCATTCGTAATATTCTTTATTATTGATGTCTAAAATAGTATATTTTATTTCATTTTGATGATATACTATTTATACCATTTTTTTAAAAAAAGGTAATTTATAGTATTAACAAACATAAATAAAATCCTAAGAAAAACAGGAGTACATTGTGTAATTTAATGAAGCAATGAAATCTAACAAGAAAAGTAGAATTAAAAGTGAGAGTAGTTTTGAAAACAATAAACATAAGAAAAAAAGAGGCAATGTTTTTATTCATGTCTAAATCAAAATATTAGCTTCAATTTGCTATGTGATTTTGACAAAAACGAAATCCACTTCAAGTTATTTTATTGTCATGTAGGGGTTTATGACAAGAAACACATCTCATTTTCATTCTCATTTCATTGGGCTTTGAAAGTTTTCTTTACTTATTCCATAAGTTTTGAACTTTCAATAATTCAGGGATAATAATTAAGAACAAAATTCATATATATATATAATGTAATGATGGAATCAAATATAATTTATAATATTTAGTTTAATTTCAAAAATACATAATTATCCACACACATAAACTTGAAATCATTTTTTTAACATAATTTTACATTTTTTAAAATCACACAACAGCAAAATGTGATCATCTCCTAATGTAACTCGTGCTTACATGTGTCCTACAATCGTGTGTTACTTGATGTCTTGAGATTTAACTCTAAAATAATCATAAGAGGAAAAATGAACTAAAGTCCAACAAGTATAATCTTATATGTCAAAAATGTAAACTGTCCATATGGTACAACAAATAATCATAGGACATGATATCATGGTTACAAATAAAGAACAACAAATATTTGTGCCAGAGTTTTATCATATAATTGTTATAATATGTTTATCTTTAAGTATTTACACTTAAAGGCAATGATTGCATACCACCCCCTATGATGGAGTCCTAAGTTAACTTTATTACATGTCACTTAATGTGACTCACATAATTTGTCTTCTCATATACTACTTTGTAACGAGATTTGAGTCATCTTACTCACACATTATTAGCTTAAACTCATTTGATAAGCATAATTAATAATAATTATGTTATTATACCATAAAGGTTTACTTTCCATTAATCATCTACATTTAGCTTCTTTTAAGGTGTGTTACCTAGAAAGTTAAAAAAGTCAAAAAATAGAAATACAAAAAAGTTAATAATCATAAAGTTTGAAAAATTAGGAATTAAAAAGTGAGAATGTAAAATTTAAAGTTGTTTATGCCATCAACGGAAAATTAGGAAAATTATGTAGTTATTGAAATTTTAATAGTATAGATTAAATAATATTATTAATTAAATAAATTGATATTTATGATTTTAATATTATAAGATAAAAGTAAATAATATTAACAATAATAAAATAATTAATATTTTTAGAAGAATAATAATCACTACCTATTAATAGTAACGATTAATAAATAATATTAAAATAATTAATTAAATAAAAATATTAACAATAATAAAATAGTATATTATATTAATATACTTTAATTATATTAAAGTATATACAAATTAATTTTAATTAAAATAATAATATATTATACAAAATATATTACAAAGTAATAATTGAAATAATATAATACTTTAATTAAATAAAAAATATATTATACTTTAATCATATTAACAATATATACTTTAATTATAATTAATTTTAAATAATAAAATAATTAATTAAATAGTGATAGTTTCTATATTACTTTCCTAACTTTTAGATGGAGGGAAGTCTAAAAGTATGAAATCTCTGACTTTTTATATGTAAGAAAATTAAGAATTTATTCCTAACTTTCCTATGTAATACAAATCCTATAAAATTAGAAAAAATTTCTCAACTTTTCAATTTCTAACTTTCTAGGTAGCACAAACCCCCCTCCTTAATATATAATTCAGCATTGTCTACCATCCCATTATTGTGATTTGACATCAATCACATATATATGTCTCTAATTGTTCCAAATAAGGATATTTAGACATATCTTAGTCATCTCAATAACATAACATTATCATAACTCAAGCATGTATATCTATTCAAATAAACCAATAAAATAGTTGTGCATGTTAATAACAATTCACACGACATAAATAACATTACACAAAAATACCAAAAACAATTTAAACATTCACATGTACCGATCTAATCAACATTACAACCATGCATTTCAATGATCAACAACATATCACAATCAAAATTAAGCAATATGTACAATGAGTGGCTATTTTTGACATATCTAAAGAACATGTTGGTTGTTGGCATTGAAAGAGACGAACTACATCTGAGGGTATACACAATGATGGAGAAGGTGAAGATTCAAGGTTAACTTTTTGAAAAGATTTTTTTCTTTCAATCTCCACCTCTATTTATATTGAAACCAAGACCTTCCATCTTCCTTCGCCCCCAATATCTCTTTCTTCATTTTCGGTAACCACGAGAATATTATTTTTCCTTCTCCTTTCATAATTGATGGTTTTCAATGACCACATACTTATAAAAAATATCTACGTCTAATTTCAAACTTAAGCACATATATATTATTTTCATCTCTACTTTTTATTTCTTTTTTTTAATATATCTTTAAAAAAAAAAAAACTCTTTAGTCATCTTAGCACATTAAGATTTCATGATAAAAAAGAAAGTAAAGAAAGAAAGGGAGGACACTTGTTTGGCCCTCTCTTTGACAATGCATCTATAATGTTAAGCAAAACAGCCGACAGGTACACATGTATATATATATATATATTGAAGGTACACATCTATAATGTTAAAGAAAAGGCTTTGCTGTGGAAAAACAAAAACAAGTTACCCACCATGGAACATAAAGTTCATGCATGAATGGCATCAAAGTCAAAAACATCATGGCTCAATTCCCTGCCATATCCAAACAACTTTAATTCTCAAAAGCAAGAGGCAACGAGATAAGATCACAAGGGGGAGGTGAGGTGAGGTGAGGTGAGGTGGCCCCATTGTTCTTTGGAAGTTTTCTTTTCTCTTCCAAAGATAAGATTTCTCTTTTGTTTCTTCTTATATTTCAAATATTGATTTTTGAAATTAAAAATGTAGTAAGAGACTTCATGGCCATAATCATCCAGCTCCCTAATTGTCCTAGAGTGAAGGTGGGACCGGAGATTTGAGTGTAATCCATTCCATTTGTTTTTTTATTTATTTTTAGGAATCATATGTTTGTATAATTTGTTCTGGTCTTAATCTGTATGATCTTTGTATGTTTCTGTAAAGTGGTAGAAGTCACAGTAGACCATCATTTCATTCGTGAGAAACTTTTTTTTCTTTTTGAAAAAATAATTCCATGGCACTGTTGTCGTCTCCTACGATTCGAACCCATGACCTATAAGTCGTAGTGTCGGGAACCTTATTTAAAATATCACAAGGAAAAATAATAATAAAAGGCATGTATTAATGACAACATCCGTTATATTATAATAATGAATAAAGTATTGAATCTGACGACAACACTATCGCTTAAAAAATATTGTGGAATAGTGTTGTTGATTTTTTTTTTGAAAAAGAAAAGCGTTAAATTTAGATTTGATTAAAAAGAAACTACACTATTAAAAAAAAAAACCCACACACACACACCAAAATAGAAACAAATAATTCAGGGTCGGAGCTGATCGAGCCACCGCTCCCCTGCAACCCAAGAAGAACCGCGAGCGCCGACGGCCTTTCTGCTCGCCGCCTTCGCTTCGCCGGCTCTGGCCCTCACCCTCCTCCCTTCCTCGTCCTCCCCCATCAGACGCCTGACCCCCTTCTCCACCACCTCCGCCGCAACCACCACCATCACCACCTCCTCCTCCGTCTTCCGCCCGTCGTCGCCAGAGGGCAGCCCCACCGCTACCCCCATGTCCCTCACCATCTCGCACGCGTTGAACTTCTGCTCCGCGTAGAGCGGCCAGGCTAGCATGGGCACCCCCGCCCACACCCCCTCTAGTACGGAATTCCACCCGCAGTGCGTCACGAAGCCACCCACCGCCGCGTGCAGCAGGACGTCCACCTGCGGCGCCCACGACGGCCACACCATCCCCTGCCCACTCGTCCTCTCCAGAAACCCCTCCGGTAGACCCACGTGCTGTAGGTCGGCATCAACCGGTGGGCCGCAGTCCGACGGCCCTCGTAGCACCCACAGGAATCGGTAACCGCTTCGCTCCAGCCCCGTCGCTATCTCCCTCACCTGGTCCGGGCCGAAGCACCCCATGCTTCCGAAGCACAGGAACACCACGGACGCTGGGGGTTGCTCGTCCAGCCATTGGATGCACTCGTGCTGCCCGTCCGAGCCTGCCGGTGACAGGATCGGCCCCACGGCGTACACCGGTGGGAGGACGGAACATGAACACAGCGCCTGGACGACGGGTGGCTCTAGCTCCTGGAAGGTGTTGACGATGACCCCCTTCGCCTCGTTGAACCGGCGGCCATGGTAGGTGAACTTGTCGTAACCGTCGGGGTCGCTCATGAGGCTGGGCAGGGCGTGGGCCGGCACCGGAGAGATGCCAACCACCTCCACCATGTCGTCCCTCAGCCGCGACGGGGGCGGAGGCCAGACCATGACGCTGAGGCAGGCGGCGCTGGAAGGGAAGTAGACGTAGGCCGGGATTTGGAGCTCGTTGGCGGCGTCGATCATGGACGTGACGAAGTCCGTGACGACGCCGACCACTCGGACGTGGGAATCCCGTAAACCCCTTATCGCATCCTTGACGTGGGACTTGTGGGCGTCGACGAAGAGGGACATGGTGGTGAAGGCGTGTCGGGCGTCGTCGATGGCGAAGTCGACCGTGGGCAGCTCGACGAAGCGGATGGTGCGGTTGTCGCCGCCACCACCACCACCATCTTCGCATCGGAAGTCCGTTGACGTCCGGAGGGAGCGGAGGTAGGCGTCGGAGGCCATCGCCCAGCTGGGGATGGGGGCGGTCATGGTGAGAATGGTGACGGAGAAGCGAGGGGCCAGGCGTCGGGCCAGCGCCACCATAGGTATCAGGTGGCCGACGATCGGAATTGAAATGAAAACAATGCCCTCCACCTTATCCATTATCTTTCTCCTCCTCCTCCTTCTTAACTGTAGGTTGTCGTCGTCGTCGACGCCCAGCCCTGGACTTTATAGGCAAACCAAACCCACACACACACATATATATATATTTCATTTTCTATAAGGATTTTAAAATTCAGCATTTTACCGTTAAATTCTAATAGACGATGGATACAACTTACGTTTAACACGAAAATCAATTTATCAGATGACGACTAACTATTTTCATTTTTAAAAATAAATATTAATAGTAATAAAAAAAAGTAACATTACCAGATTTAGAAAAAGGCTCCGGTGGTGTCGTGGATCTGACACAGAGACGAAGGTCGCCTTTTTCAAAGTCGTCCCTCCATTTCTCAAGATAACGCCGAGGGTACGGTTTTCCAATAGGAAATGTCAGCTCGATAGTGCTCTTTGACCAGCTTTACCGACAATCCATCTGGTTAAATTTGCGCTAAGCCCTCAGGTCTTTGTCATGTGGCGATTTCGTCCAACCATGTATATTTGAACGATCTGGAGCTCGTTCTACGTAGCGAGGTAGCAGTAGTACACTACAATCTTCTTCTTCTTCTTCTTCTTCTTTTGGATATTCCAAATTTATACTCGAACGAAAACACAGCTGTTGCGACGAACGCGCCCGTACCTCGAATGGTATATTTGTTTGTCTTTTTCCGTGGTTGATTGAAAGGACGATGGCTGTTGATTTAAATATGAATCCAAGATTTTATTCTTCATAATTAAATAAATACGAGGACTGTTTATGTATTTGGTTGGGAGCGTGCGCATCTCCAACTCGCAGCGCAAAAAAGGAAGATACGATGCCGACCCTGCGCTGGTTTCGTATCGTAGAAACAAACAGAGGCCGCCGTTGGTTTCAAGAGTGAAATATTATTTTATTATGCATTTATTTACATTTTATCCTTGTATTTATCCATTCCAACACCTTTTACGCCTACTACAGGTATTTTATATACTTTACAAATAGACATGAGCTAAATTATGTTGACAACATGTGAAATATTTTATCCAACGAAGAAAAGAGTTTGTCTGTGTGCTTTAATTGAATCTAATAAAATTTAAATTTTATGAAATTTGTTGGAAATAAAATTCGAACTTTAGGTATTTGTATATGACAAAAATTAAAATTTAATTACTTATACACATGATATAATTAAATAGAATTGATTTTTAATTAATAAATTAAAATTATTAGTCAAAAGTCGGAACTTAGACGAGTGACAGACAAGCGAGACGTATGAGAACAAGTTTTGTGGAATTCTATCAAATTTAGACCTCTTTGTAGAGAGTTGGAAAATAAATTTTGTCAATGTATTGAAAATCTAACTAAAAATAAATTCCTTTTCCAACAACTTCCTAACGTACAAACCCCTCTAAATTAAAAACATTATCGAGTACGAGATGATATTCATCAAAGCATCTAAAAATAACATCATTTTTAGATTTTCAGATGAAAAAAGTAAAAAGGAAGATACGAGCAAAGGATCACTCGTCCTTTCCTTTTTTTTTAAGATTAACTTTAATTAAAAATATTATCTTTAACTAACAATCAACCTTCACAGGAGTAGGGGGGGCCCTCCAGATTTGTTTGATCACGTTGAATCGAATTCCCTCGTCCGCAAGGAAGGAATTGCAATATTTACGGAACTCACATGTATCAACTTCTTTTTGCAGCGCTTATCAAAATTTAAATTTTTTTACAATCAACCTAACTATATTTTTTTATAATAAAAGAGGTAAAATAGTTGTTTGAATTAAATAAAATCCAATTATGAAATCGCAGTAAAAGAAAAAATATTTAATACCAATGCCGTAGATATCTTTAAACAAAGAAATATTTCATATTTGAATACAGATGTTTCACGAACCCACGTTCCTGTGCATCGTTATCACATGGTCTGGCTTCAGTTATCATTATTATTATTATTATTTTAATTTCATTTTTTTAATAATAAGGTGAAAGTAGTAGGTATGCTGAAAAAATATTTTATGCAACTGTCAGAAAAAAAGGTAAAATCAATATTTGATTTCTTAACAAACCGGTAAAATTGATATGTTGTATTTAAATTTAAATGAAAGTACTAATAATATAAGGTATCTCGTAAAAAAGTTATTTATTTACTTTATAGATACTTGACTTAGAGTCAAAGTCGGTTCAATCTATTATTAAAATTAAAAAAATGGAATGACAAACATTTAAAATAAAAAATACGACGCTCATTTTATGTATATCACCTTAATAAAAGTTGCTGATGATTTGAAATAAATATTTATAAATTATTATTAATTAAAATTTATAATTAATAATATACTGAAAACTAAAATCGATAAATATCTGCATCATTGCTGCAGTGGTTCAGTCGTGTACGTTGCGTTTGATAAACCACCACCACCGCTACCGCCACCACCAACTTCCTCGTCAGCCGAAGGCCGAGACCAATCACCGCCGCAGCCTACACCTCGTTCTCTTGCGCTAGGGCTAGGGCGGGGCCTCTCCCTGCCTCCGTCCGTCTGCCCCTTCTCTCCTGCCTCCCGGCGGTCGTCGTCGCCCTTCCGCATCGGCAACGCCGCCCACTTCGCCAACGACGCACGCAACTGCTGCGAGAGGAGCGAGATCCTCGGGTCCGTCCGCATGGGTGAGGCTGCCGCACGCGTACTTGCTCTTTCCGTTCTCTGCTTTCGCAGTTCTCAGGATGTCTCTCTTTTTCTCAGCTGGGGAGATTGGTGGCGCTTTCAGGGACATCTTCACCCCCCTTCCGAACCCCGACGGTGGCTCTCACTTTGGTCACTACTACAGCTTGCCGGCTCTCAACGATCCCAGGATTGGTAATGGCATCAACTGCCACTGCATCGTCGCTACTTCTTGTACATTAGCATTGGCCTTGGCATCAGATCCTCCGATCCCCACCATCATCTCTTACAATTCTTCTTCTTCTCCTTCTATTACCCCTACGACGATGATCTTCCCACAACTTTGTATACATCGGCATTGGCAGCAGATTGTATCATCCTGGTCTTTATCTCTTACAACTACTACTGACACTGCTGCATCTTTGCAATTTCATAAATCAGCACTGGATTGTATCATCATCATCGCCTCTAACAACTACTATTGCCATACCCTCAGTGTCAGCATTAGAGCATCATATTGTATTACCAGTTCATCTCCATCATCGTTTCTCTCAGATAAGGCTACCATTGCATCCTTACAAATGCATATAATCAGCGTTGGATTATATCATCACCATCATCTTCTCCGACAACTACTCTTACATCCTCACAAATTTTGTATTGATCAGCATCAGTATCAGCACCAGATTATACCATTACCATCGTTATCATGCATTTTATATTCTTTCCTTTTGTGCCTGTAGAAAAATTGCCATTCTCCATTCGCATCCTTCTGGAATCTGCAATTCGCAATTGTGACGAGTTCCAGGTTACCAAGAGTGATGTCGAGAAAATTATCGACTGGGAGAATACTTCTCCCAAGCAAGTTGAGATCCCCTTCAAGCCTGCTCGTGTCCTTCTGCAGGTTTATTTTCTTTCCCCCTCTTTTTTCATTAAACGTAGAAACAAAGGGGAAGACACCATGGTTTTTTACTGTAGTCTGTTGAGGATTTAAATCAGCTTATTTCCAGGATTTTACTGGCGTACCGGCTGTTGTTGATCTAGCCTGCATGAGGGATGCTATGAATATGCTTGGAGGAGACTCTGACAAGATCAACCCATTGGTCAGTACTTTAGTTTCTCTTTTACTTTGCGTGGTTTGGTTCTTTCCCATAAACAATGCTATACACTGGCAACTATTCTTTTAAACGCAGCACCAGAAAACATATCCAGAATGTTCAACGAGATAAACCTTTTAAACGTCATGCCTCCTTTTTTGTCGCTTTCATTTCTGTTTCTACTGTTCTTTTAGTAGTGCTGAACACATTGCGGAATTCCCTCATGCAGGTTCCTGTGGACCTTGTCATTGATCACTCAGTTCAGGTTGATCTTGCAAGATCTGAAAATGCAGTACAGAGAAATATGGATCTTGAATTTCAGAGGAACAAAGAAAGATTTGGTTTTCTGAAGTGGGGAGCATCGGCTTTCCGTAATATGCTTGTTGTTCCTCCAGGTTCAGGCATAGTTCACCAGGTGACCAGCCAATTTCTTTTCTAGGATGTAGTATTTTCTAGCAAGGATGGTGTACCTACCTATATACTTTGGTTGAACATCTGGATATAGTAAGGGGAGACAGAAGGGTAGCAATGGGTGGAAATACAGAAATTATTTATTTTTTGACTGGGCTTTAGTGTAATCACATGCATAATTAACACGGTTTTCCTTAGTATTCTTTTTTACCTCATATATTATCCCAGTTGTTCTTTCCTACTTCCTAGTACCCTGGGCTATTGCATGGCCCACTGGATTTTCGTTTCTCCATGTTCTCTTGCTGCTACTGTGAGACTGCCATTCTATGTAGATGTTTTATTGCATTCGATGTCTGGTAGAATGTATAAAACTAAATAACCCCATAGGCCCACACTTTACAATTATTTGATTTGATAAACTTGGTTGGGATTCATGAAAAAACATTCATTATAAATCATTTTATTTGATACCAACATATTAAACGAATATTATCTGAATGTCAGGTTAATCTGGAATATCTTGGGCGTGTTGTTTTCAATACAAATGGAGTTCTCTACCCTGATAGTGTTGTTGGAACTGATTCCCACACCACTATGGTTGATGGCCTGGGTGTTGCTGGTTGGGGAGTTGGAGGAATTGAAGCAGAGGCTGCAATGCTTGGTCAGGTAATACATAGTTCAGTATAAAAATTGCTAGATTCCTATTCTTATATTCACTTTTTTTTTTTGCATCAAGTTAATGTATTTACATTGTGTTTATTGTTGAAAAAAAACTACTGTTATAAAATTATTATAAATAATTTTATCTGACTAAACTAGTGTTGAAAAAACTACTGTTTTGATATTGATCTAGTTGTAGCTAGTATAAACTTCTCTCAAATTTCAGTGTTTAAGAGACTTCAATTGTTAGTTTTATGCTTAAGTTTGTGCTTATTTTGGCTACAATATATGTACATACTCATTGCTATCCTACCCAATTGACATGTATTGCTGCCTGAAATTCATAGCGTTTTATAACTGTTTGTTGAACTCGGGGCAACTATTTTATATTGAATAGTGTTTCTTTGTTGCTTTTTAATAGGGTGTATTACCTATTTTGGAGAAACATGGATTATAATTTCTTTACATGTCTTTCTTCAGCCAATGAGCATGGTTCTTCCTGGTGTTGTTGGCTTCAAGTTAACTGGAAGGTTGTGTAATGGTGTCACAGCTACAGACTTAGTTTTGACTGTGACTCAAATGCTAAGGAAGCATGGTGTTGTTGGGAAGTTTGTTGAGTTTTATGGTACTGGTTTTTTTCCGCAAGAACTTTCAACACTCAACTTTTCTGCAATGTTAATCTTTACTTTCTTTATGTTGCTTTGGTAGTCTAATTTTTTTTCATAATTTTTTGCAGGTGAAGGTATGGCCGAATTATCATTGGCAGATAGGGCGACCATTGCTAATATGGCACCTGAGTATGGAGCAACCATGGGTTTCTTTCCTGTTGATCACGTCACCTTGCAATATCTGACATTGACTGGAAGAAGCAAGGAAACTGTATGTATCTATGTTGATAACCGGCCAAATAGTTATTTCCCAACTCTGTGTAACTTTTCTCCTATTCATTAGGTTGCCATGATAGAAGCCTACCTTCGTGCAAACAAAATGTTTGTTGACTATAATGAGGTATGCTTATTAGGCAATGATTCAAAACATAGGAAAAGCATTATTATCAAATTACATGGAATTTGAATGACTTTGTTCTGATGTCCAGCCTCAAACAGAAAGGGTGTATTCTTCTTATTTGGAGTTGAACCTTTCTGACGTGGTGCCATGTATTTCTGGTCCAAAGAGGTATCACTGATGGTTTTTAGTTAATCTCTCTTGCCCCTTTTCATATATTTATGTGTTCAGTGATTTTCCATATTGTCCCAAAAGAAGTGCATTCCATTCTCTGTTTATCATGCTATTGTTTAATTCATGTTTTTTCCCCTCATTGTAGGCCTCATGATCGGGTTACTTTGAATGAAATGAAAGCTGACTGGCATTCATGTTTAGACAGCAAAGTTGGTTTTAAGGTGCTATTTGCTTTGCTTATAGATGAATAATTTAGAGACTTTTTAATGATGGGCTTTTGCTTTCTTGATTTTTGTTAACATGGTAGAGAACATCCTTTTTTGGTGGAACTATTATATAGAATTACACAGTTTGCAATTTTGGCTCATAAAGATTTTTGCTACTTTTTTGGACATTTGGGGTTGGACGATGAGGAAGAATGATTAGTTTGTGTTGTTCTAAATGGCATTGCACTATCATCTGTAGTTGATATAACTCCATCAGTAGCATCTTAAAAATGCACTCTCTTTATTGGCAGTTTGAGTATATTAGTCTTTATCTGTCGTCTCCATTTTACAAACATGAACAATCTCCCATTTCTGTATGATACTCCCCAGGGCTTTGCAATTCCAAAGGGATCACAGGATAAAGTTGCAAAGTTCTCTTTTCATGGACAGCCTGTTGAGCTGAGGCATGGGAGCGTTGTGATAGCAGCCATCACGAGCTGCACAAACACCTCAAACCCCAGTGTTATGCTTGGGGCTGGTTTAGTGGCAAAAAAAGCCTATGAACTTGGAATTGAGGTTGGTCAATATATTTTCCTTGTCAAACTTAGGAGTTGGGACATCTTATATTATTAGCTGAATTGGTTTTCTTTACAATTCGCTGTTGCTATCTGGTTGTGTGTTGTTGATAGACTCATTTGTCTTGACTAGGTCAAACCTTGGATCAAAACTAGTCTTGCTCCTGGTTCTGGGGTTGTAACCAAATACTTGCTGAAGAGGTACTATATGAATATTTACTAGAATGGTAATAACCTTAAGTTTTATATATTTCTAGTTTTCATTTATGTCCTTGGTTTTATCAGTGGTCTGCAAGTGTACTTAAATCACCAAGGGTTCCATGTTGTTGGCTATGGCTGCACCACTTGCATTGGGAATTCTGGGGATCTGGATGAGTCAGTTGCTGCGGCTATCTCAGACAATGGTATCAATCACTACTTTCATTTTCTGAAGTCCATTTGGGACGTTACTTATTGCAGTTAACACTTATATTAAAATATTTGTTAATTTCGTACTTGGTTCTCCACTATAGACCTTGTCGCTGCTGCTGTACTTTCTGGAAATAGAAACTTTGAGGGTCGTGTTCACCCACTGACTCGAGCTAATTATCTTGCTTCCCCTCCTCTTGTTGTGGCATATGCTCTTGCTGGCACGGTAAGTTCACAATAATCATATTTTATGTTATTTCTCGTTAATTTGCTGGGAAATTGCTTAAATTTTGTACTTGATTATACTTTAATCATCATTGTAGGGTTGCCGGTACTCAGTACCTGTAACCTAAAAAGGTTTCAATTTTTCCCCAAGAGTCTACAATATTACATATATATATATATATGTTTGTTTGTTTGTGTGTGTAGAAAAGAGAGAGTGGTAATATCTGGTGAGGCCAGGTCGCAATTAAGATATTTGAGGCCTTTCATTACAAAATTGAAAATAGTTTTAGTATACAATGGTAGAATATTCATTAAGATAAAACTTGTAAAAGTGAATATAGAACTGTTGGTTATATATAAAAAGTCATAGTCAATTGGCGTTAGTTTATATTCGCATTTCAGCAAAAATGACTTTTCTTGACTAATGAATCGTCAGAAAAATTGCAATCTGAATGTAGATATTTGTGTCAAGGTGTCCCATCACTTTTTGGATGTGTTTTCTTTTGCATGACGTGTTTAACACTTATTTCAGATGTTGAAGTTGCAGTTTCTGTGTAGAATATGCAGATTTATATTCCATTTGGGAACATTAATTTTACTTCTGTGTATTATGCTGGTATTGCATCTGTTTTCAGGTTGACATTGATTTTGAGAAGGAGCCAATTGGAACTGGAAAAGGTGGAAAAAGTGTATATTTCAAGGATATATGGCCATCAAATGAAGAAATAGCTGAGGTACACATTAATTTATTGATTGAACCAATAAAATTATATTGTCAGTCACTGTGCTGTGGATCTCTGCATATGAATATGAAGGTTGTCATAAATATGCAGTTATAAACTTAAAATTAATAAATAAAGAAATACACAGCTGAAATTGTTTTGTACAAATGATTCTATAATCTCTAGATTTGTCACCAAAGTACTGCAATTTTGTTTACATTCTTGAATCTTAAATATGATGTTACTCCCTGACTAAAATAGTCAATTAAATACTAATTGGTGATTTGGTATAGTATAGTGTTTGTCTTGTGTGAGAATTAGTTGTGAATCATTCTCAGCCTTCAAACTTAGTTGTCTCAGTTGGACAAATTTTGAGACTAGTGTATTTGATTAATTTATTTGTCTTGTTATTTTTCCTATCAAGGAGGCTTCTGAAACTTTTAGTTGTTATAGTGTTCTTGTGTCATCAGCTAACATTAGCAACTTTCTTACATTTTGCTGTTTTCCATATTTAGGTGGTCCAATCCAGTGTGCTACCAGATATGTTCAAAAGCACTTACGAGGCAATCACAAAGGGAAATCCAATGTGGAATGAACTGCCTGTACCTGTTTCAACTCTCTATTCATGGGATTCTAAATCAACCTATGTCCATGAACCTCCGTATTTCAAGAATATGACCATGTTCCCACCTGGTCCACATGGAGTAAAAGATGCCTATTGTCTTCTCAACTTTGGCGACAGTATTACAACAGATCATATTTCGCCTGCTGGAAGTATCCACAAGGACAGCCCAGCTGCAAAGTACCTTCTTGAGCGTCAGGTTGACCGGAGGGATTTCAATTCATATGGAAGTCGCCGTGGGAATGACGAGATAATGGCTCGGGGAACATTTGCCAACATCCGCTTGGTGAACAAACTATTGAAAGGTGAAGTGGGACCAAAGACTATTCACATTCCAACAGGGGAGAAACTTTCTGTATTCGATGCAGCTACGGTAAGATACCAATGGCATTTGATGTTTTGGCAAATTGAACCTATCTTCTGATTTTAAATGTTTGGGGACTTGTTGAATCAGCTACAAATTGGTGAGTGGTTTGAGGAGTATTTCAATTGTATTAAATTCTTGAAATATGAATGTCGAACTTGAATTTCTGCATTCTCTAGGAAACATCTGATCTGCAAGTAGAAGACAATCAAAATCTTAATGAAACCTAAAATGCTTACTTCAAGGTTGGAATTCTAGAAGCCCTCATATACAATGAGACTAGCAAATAATCCCACTTCATAGTAATATTGGAATTTGTACTGACCTATTAATCATTTAATCTAATAAGTTATTGCATGTCAACCTTGCAAAAAAATCTCACCTAATAGTTTTCTAAACAAATGGGCTTATTGTTGTTTGACATGTTGATTGGAAAAGCTAACAATTTATGAAGCTTATGGTAAATCCATTAAGTTTATTGATATTTCGTGATTTTTTTCAGAGATACAAGGAAAGCAAGCATGATACAATTATCTTGGCCGGTGCTGAATATGGAAGTGGGAGCTCTCGAGATTGGGCTGCCAAGGGCCCTATGCTGCTGGTGAGCTGCTTCATTATGTAGTAATTATTGTCACCGTTCTTTTTATTTCCATGTTCTGTGACTACATATTTTTTCATTTCAGGGTGTCAAAGCAGTTATTGCCAAAAGCTTTGAAAGAATTCATAGGAGCAATCTTGTTGGCATGGGAATAATTCCTTTGTGTTTCAAAACTGGTGAAGATGCTGAGTCACTTGGTCTGACCGGTCATGAACGGTTTTCGATTGACCTTCCTAAAAATGTGAAGGATATCCGCCCTGGCCAGGATGTGGCAGTTTCTACAGACCTGGGAAAGTCTTTCATCTGCACTGTTCGTTTTGACACTGAGGTAATTAAATTAAGCATATGCATATTTCTTTTTTACTGCATTTAACTTTCGAATATTGGGGTTCAAGACTTCTATAAATCATCATAACAAATATCTTCCTGAAAAAGATTTTTTTAATGAAGAGCACTGCATCCTAGGTCTGTAAGGAATCAGTCTCATTCTTGTGTCCATTGTTAAATAAAATAAAGTTTTCCTTGAGTCCATAAGGAATCAGTGTCATTTCAACTCGTGTCTGTTTTTAAATAAAGTTTTCCTTGTGGTAGAATATGCTTTCACATTATTTAGAATAAAATGCCTAATCAACAAGTAGAAAATTCAGATATGTTTTGTTAGATTTTCAATGTTGAATATATAAATAATGTCCATTGAGTTTCATCTCAAAAACTTTGTATCTAGGTCCATGCATGATTATTTTAAGAGTGGTCTGGTGCTAGTTGGCTGCAAAAGGACTTTCAAGTACAATTATGTTCTTCGGCTTTTTAATGTCTGCACAACTAGCTGGAGTAATGCCATTGCTTATTAGTGCTTGTTAATGTTCATATTCAGATATTAAGTTTCTAACATAGTTATTAAGGCACTTGGGCAGTAAGCCAAGGTGCCCAGGCAACACCTAGGTAGTGTCTGGACGCCTATTTAAATAAACATTTTTTATTTTTATGCATATATTATATATGCATAAAAATCAGAAGATAGGTTAATCGTTTTTTAAAGTAATTTGCAACAAAATTTATTCCCATATTGGTTTTTTTGAAATCCTTCCAACTTCACTATTTATTTTAGAATTCAGAGAAATTAGAAATAATTTCGAAAATAGATTTTTTTTTCTTTTATAAAAATGCTCAAAAAAAACAAATTGGCATTGAAAAATCTCTAAAAATTTTAGAAAATTCTGGAAATTTCCAGGAAATTATTTTATACATTTATGAAGTAAATTCATGAAAATTGTGGGATTTTACAGGGACTGACAGAGGTTTACAACGAGGGCATGTAAATAAAGTGTAAATGAGTGTATTTGAGAAATACTTAATATAATGAGGGTATATACGAAATATGATTCTTAAACTAAGGTATTTGAACAAAAACCCTAAATTTACTTGAAACATGATGCATTTGTATTTATTCAGATATTTGTTTACATTTATTTTATGGAAAAATTGAGTATTTTTAGAATTTTGAATGAAGGAACTTTTTTTTAACCAAACAGACCTTTGAAATAAAATGAGCATTCTAAATTTAAATGAGCCATTATCGAACAAAAGAGCTACCTCAGTTGGGCTTAGTTTGGCTTGTTTATTGAACTCCATTTTCTTTGTGTAAGGTTCATGTAGGTTTATTTCAAAATGTTTAGAATCTGGGTGTGGTTAGACTATCATCGTGTCACTTGGACTGGTTGGTCCTCTACTACGATGTCTCTCTTTCTTATTGTCCCTGACCATCCATATTATGCTCTGTTTATTTTTAGGAAATCCGGTAAAGTTCCCTTTTTTGCTCTTGATGATCTGTGTAATAGAAGGCAAACTATAGGTTTTGTACTTGAATTGATCACTTTTGTTTTCGACATACGAAGCTATTTTTGGAAATTATCGCAGAACGTGTATGTTTTTGTTTCTTGGGCTGATCTCATTTGGCAACCTACCTTGTTGCAGGTGGAATTAGCATACTTTGATCACGGAGGCATCCTTCCTTTTGTCATCCGCAACCTTATTGGTTCCAAGCAGTAGATGTTTCTTTGATCAATTTGCGTCCTCGTCAAGTTCTCAAATTGATGCCCGCTTTGAAAGTTGTAGGCCTTTCGATTGCGTCTTGCAATGGCTCCTCAATAATGCATGCTCGTGAAATAAGTTCCTATTCTCGTGGCTGTTTATTCTGCCATCACGGCGACGTTGGCAGTCATGGAGTAAACTTTATATGCACATTCTACATATGCTGTTTCTCCTTTATAATGAAAGTAGGATGAACTTTCAAAAAATATTAGATGCTGCTGCAGTCTGTAGCAGGAAAACTGGGCTTATCAGCAAAACCCCTGCAAGAAGTTTTAGGAGTTATAGATTGGTACGCATAAGCACATTCATTCATTTTTAAAACAATTATAAATTGCTATTTTGATAACAGTGTAAGCTGTGACGTATGCCAATTTCACAAGCATAGATCAAATGCTCTTATCTTCTCAATCATCTTTAGTGGTATTATACAGACAACCATCTACATTTACTAATGGTCCCCTTACATTTAATCAACCATAAGCAACACTACACGTGCCAAAAGGTCAAATATTCAACACCATCAGGCATCACTCTCTCAATGATGGTTGGTTCTCTGTGAAAATGTGGAACATTGCAGGTTCACACCTTCATTGCCATCATCAGCTAGATAAAAAGGTAGAAATTCCGTGCACCGGAAACCCAACAATGTGAAGTTTGAGAAGCATTCAATTGTACACAATCTTACCTCCTCAAAAGCTTTCTCATTGTCATTTGCTGATCAAAAATAATTGTATCCCTTGAAAGATGAACTTTTTACATGGAAGCTCCTTCATGGTGGGATTCAGAGTGAGTTAGAGATGCGGCTTCCTTCTCACGTATAGGTGTTCTTTTCTGCCAACTCTCACACAGGTCTATTCTTATTAGAAAGATTAATCCCCGCTGACTTACGTTTCTGGAAACTTTGGATGTCACCAGGAAATGCCATGATCGTGAAAGAATCTTGCCACTTACTCTGCAAACTATACGATGGTTAAATTGAAATGATCTTAACTTCTGCAATTGCACCAGTTACCGCAACACAACCACACGACCATGCCATATCTTCATCACTGGAATCTCAAATCCTTACCCTGTTAGATTCATGATAGGGACAATGTCATTTGAGTATGGCTTGTATTGTTTCACAATATTGTTTTCCCCTGTCACGTTCTGGCCATGGACCGGTTACTTTTTTTTGTTTGCCATATGCCACTCACATATATATATATATTTTAATTATTGAACTCCGTTTTGTTGATGTGGTTGGTAACTTGATAATTTAATTGATATATAGCACTTTGCCGTCCTTTCTAAGTCCTATCTTGATGCCAAAGGCGTCACTAACCATCAAGAGAATTTGCGCATTCTCTGAGTCTTAACATCGTTGATGTAATTAGGGATTTCGATTCGTTTTATTCCTTCAACATCAGGACTCCAATTCTTCGAAATACATTGTAAAAATAGGTCTAAAGGGTGAAATTTATCAAGTCGGCAAAGGGGGGACGAAGTTTCAACTAAAAATTAAGTAAACGACCCACATAGAACGAGAGAACAGCCTAAGAGATACATGTAGTCTCCAGCAAAGATCCATAACAAACAAAATTTCAGCTAATAGGAGTTGAGTTTAAAGGTAAAAGTTAAATTAAGATAGAACACATCACAAAATAACATGAAAAATGTTCACTCCTTCCAAGCGAAAGACAGCTTTATGGTGATCAACCTAGAAAAGTGACGTTCCCTTTCCCTTCTTGTCTCCTCCAATCTCGAAGTGCTTGCACCTCTGCAAGACGCCATATTCAAATCATCGATGGGAAATGTAACTGGTGATCCAAACGAAACAATGTCACTGGTAAGCACAATGGAAACAAACCTTGATGGGATGTTGTGAAATATGCTTGCAGGTCTGGCACTGCATCTTCAGCACAATCTTCTTGGTGGTTTTAGCCTATTAAAGAAGAATGATCAGATAATCTTACCCTCAATTTGTTCAAACCAATTAGATTATTTCAATTGTAATGTACATGCAATTTATTGATATTTACTCTTCATTTTTTTTTAAAAAAAAAAACGTAGCAGTAGTATCTTCAATTAGGAAAGTGACAGTTTTGAAAAATTCATTAACAAAGACATCATGCCCTAGAATAAAGAAGAAAAAAAAATCTGTGCAGTGAACTTGCCAGATTTTATATATATATATAGGTATAGATAGATAGATAGATCATGTAAATATCCACGCCCCCTTGAACAAAAACTACATTTCTAAGTTCAAGTGGTTTCCACCAAAATGACAATGCACTGTACCTTTTGAAGGGCATAACAATGAGTACACCAACGTTACCAGATTCCTAAACCGTACCCTCAAAGAATACAATTAGAGCAGAGCATCACAAAACGTTGAGGACAAAAGCATTAAGAAAGAAATGGCACCCTACCATCAACAGCAGCAAAGGAAGCATCTTGTACTTTTCCCAAACTCGTAAATTTATTTTGTTCCAAAAAAGAGCAGGACAGTTGCCAACGACGAAGTTTACTTTACCTTCTTGTGGAAGACGGGCTTGGTCTGTCCACCGTACCCGGACTGCTTGCGGTCGTAGCGGCGCTTCCCCTGGACGGCAAGGCTGTCCTTCCCTTTCTTGTACTGGGTGACCTTGTGCAGGGTGTGCTTCCTGCACTGCTTGTTCTTGCAGTAGGTCTTCCTCGTCTTCGGAACGTTCACCTTTGCAGAACCACCCAAAATTCACAGAAAAAATCCGTCCATAAGCAACCAAAAAGAAGAGAAATCTCTAGTTCCTAATACTAACTGGGATCAAAAAATCGCACCGCGGATGCGGAGACACAACACAACATCGCTTCCAAAATTGCTTAAACAATGAAATCATAGAGAACTCGACAAACACAAACACCCGAAACAAACAGGAAGCGATTGCAATAACATCAATTTCACACTACCATTTCGAATGTTAGATCTGTAGCAGCGCAGAGGAGGAAGGTAGGAGACACGCGCCGCCGCCGACGGAGAAAGGAAGAAAGCGAGAACTGGAATGGAACCAGGGATGCCCTAAATTACACATACTCCCGTTTATATATATATACACACACACGGCATGAGGGTATTTTAGGTATTTAATTAATGTGATTTTGATGCTAATAAAATCTAAATTGTGAATAAGCAAAGCATACAAAGATTATCAAGTTGAGGAACAAAATTAATCAATAACTTCAAATTCATATTTATTAAGGTTTGTTTGTCTACGATGGAATATCAAAAAAAAAAATTTATGAAATAAAAAGTACAAAAAGTTAAGAAAAAATGAATTATAAATTATGCACATTTTGGAAAATCAAGAATTTAAATAAAAATGAATTATAAATTTTATTTGTAAAATAAAATATTAAATTTACTGTCAATATTGAATATTAATAAAAATGCATAAATTAAATATAAGTACATGAACTATCAATATTAAATTTTATTTTTATTTATTAAAAATCTCAATATTTGGTCCAATAATTTTACTGCAGTTGGATAGAATTGATTAACCATTAGACATAGCTCTAAGTAATTATCCATCTTTATTATAAAATAGAATCCCTTAGCATTCATTTAGCCATATCTGAATAATATTGCATCAATTTTTCAATCGTCATCCTTGTACATCATCCAACTCTTCTGATTAAAGATCATTATTTTAACCTACCGCTTAATAATCATTTAAGAAGAATTGTTTGGGAGCAATTATTTTAATAATCATTATCAAATGTACATGTGTTGATAGATGATCAAGAGCAAAACTACAGTAAAAATTTTCTTGTGCATTTTCATAGTTTTTCTCTTATCTCTTTACACCTGAGATGGTTTGATAAAAGTTTTTTCTCACAATCAATATTTGTTGTATATTGATTAATCATATAATTTACTCAAAAGGTTTAATTGTTATCATATATGAACCGCCTCTTAAAGCTGATGATGCCAATATATTCAAAATCTGAAATTTATCTCAAACAAATCTATTTAGCATGAAATTATTCGAATCCCCCTAAGTAGATTTTTAGCAAAAAAAAATATAGATCAGATCATATTGGAATATATATGATATTTATTGATTAAGATGATAAAATCCAATCCACATTCATTTATTTTTCTTATTGGATATGTGAACATCTAACATAATTTGTAAATTTATTATTTATTAAAATTATATTCATAATTTCTAATATGAAATAATCATATTCCAACTTGAATATTTAAATTAAGCTTTCTTGGATATAATATGGTACATCAATTTGAAATATCACAAAGATAGAAAGAGACATGAATTGTATTGACTTCATCATTGAGAGAGTTGAAAGAGGCCATGCATTGACTAGAATATTATCTGTTGTAACATTTATAGTTTATGTTGAAGGCAGAGGAAGCCTCCCTTCTCTATGCATACACACACCCTGATATCATCATTCTTTATTAGTCTTTTTGGGTTTCACCCCCAAAAAAATGGACATCTACAATTGGATGGCCACAAAAGGCTGCTATACAATTACATAGAATTTCTTATTCATGAAGGACAACACTTGAAGTGTAAACTAAATAAAGGTAAGGCTCTCCAAATTAATCAAGAGTAGCCATAAAAATGTCTGATGGTGCAAGGAAGGATTCATGGGCTTCATATATAAATCACCACCATGAAAATCCAAAAAGAAAAAGCTTCATGTGTCAAGTGAAAGGCCTATTGTTTGACACATGGACCCATGCAAACATAAGCTCATAAATTAGAATGCTTACATGAGAATGCTGTTGGTTGCATGTTTGAATCATGTACCATTTGATGGCCCCTGCCTTGACCCTTCTGTCTAATATCAGCCGGATTACAGGTTTACATTCCTAAAAAAGATCATGAAGAAGATTGCATGTCTGGAATTTGCTGCCGGTCAATTGAGTCCCTTTTGATAGCATTCTTCACCTCCACTTCTTTCTTGTCAACAAAGTTCATTAATCTCTTTAAACTGCTTGAAGGGGATGGATCTCTGTCATACCGTTGAGATGCAATAGCCTCCACATCCTGATCATGACTGCCATACAGGCTATATTGATAAAGCACCCTTGAAAAGAACACTGCAAGAGCTAAGAAACAGGCAATGCCAAATATAAGGAAAAGGCCCCAGAAACTTCTGAGGCTTAATCGGTTGTCAGGAAGATCAAGATCCTCATGAGAACCACATGCAGGACGTGTCAACCATTTGTCATGGATTCTCTGAAGCTCACCACTCTCTGAAAGACTAAGTATGGCAGTCGACAAGTCCACAGCTAGAGGTGAGTCCCTTGGAAAGACCTGTCAAGTACATAAATCATATATAACATGCAGCGTTTGGCATTCAAGATTAATAACAAAAAGCAAAATTCAGTAGAATACAAATGCAGTAGTCTGCCAAACCATTCCTGGAGGTTTGAAGTGAAAGAGCCTAACGCAGATGTTGGAACATCAATGATAATAATTCAATCGTAACAAGTTGAATGTGACCTTACTAAGGGAGAATTGTATAGAATGCAAACCTTATTTGGCAATGATTCTACAATAGATACAAATGTGCAATTTCAGGCTCATTTAAAACCGAGGAGAATCTACAGTGAAGATTTCAGGTAAATAAATCTAAGAGTATTTTATGTTCTATTAGGCAATTTTAGTGAATACCAACAAGGCTTTTCAAAGGAGAGAGAATACGCTGGTGCTTACAAATCCCCATCCATTTCTAGTAAATTCTTGACCCGCGATCCTAAATTTGCAGTTGGTTGATAAGAAGAGATTGACATATGGACGCTCATCAACAATAGCAGCTACACCCCCAGCTTTAGGACCAAGCTGAAGACGTCTTGCATAATCTTCAGGCCCCCTTAACTCAACCAACCTGTGTGCAGCAATGTTGAGATTTTCTATCATATAATTTTTTGCAAATGAGCCAACCTGGAAACCAATGGGATCTGAACTAGTTATCAGGCTTTCAAGTCCATTGATTCCAGAAGAAAGCTGCCGAACTGTAAGGATTGATGTCAGATTTGCAGTGTAACTTGAGTTGATAATCAATACAACAAAGAGCCAGAAGATCAGCACAAAACGCCCAAGGGTGCTAACAGTGCTTTCTCCTGAAATGGGTCCATATACTTAACTTTTTGTGATTCCAGAAAAAGGAACAAAAAACCCATTATAAGAAGTAATGTACAGTGTTGTTTGAAAGAATAGAATTAACAAAAACAGCAATCCATAATGTAAATAATGAAGTTTACTTACTGTGTACATAGAACATGGTTGAGAAGCTAAACCTGCAATGTGAAAAATGATGTGTAACTACACCACCTTTAAGATATAATACCAATTTCACAATGTCAAAATGATAACAAGATGATATACAAAAGGAAGAAAAGTCATTAAACCATTTAGTTTAATAATATGCACTGATTATATTTCTATTTCTATTTTTATGCACTACAGGTGAAGAAGCTTTTCAGGAAACCAACTCCTGAATTTGAGCTTTTAACTGTTTGGTTAAATACTGGTTATAATTTTATTGAATATTCAAATATTCCTGACAAAATTAATACAGAAAAATAATCCTTTACTGGAATAAGTCTAGAAATACATATCAGGTCCATGGAAATTGAGAATTGAGTTAAAACTTGGCTTTTCTTCCTTGTTGATAGTTTCCTTTCCTTCCATCCTAACTCAGATTACGGCCAAATCAAGCTTCAGGGATTATTGTCTGAATATAAGAGTGACATAGGAGGTCGGTACCATATTTACAGTATGACTTTTTTCTATTGGATAAGGATCACAAAGACAATCCATGATCGAGGAGACCAAACTTTGTTTTGATCAGATAAAGGCCATCATTTATTTACTTCAAAAGGCCTTTATGTAAACAGTTACATGAGTGATAGTTATCCAACAATCTTGTTTTTCCTTGTGTATACCTTGCAAGATTTTCTGGTATCTGTGATTTGCACAAATGGTCAATAATACATGTGAAGGAAATCAAGGGAATATTACCCTTACTTCTTTTTCTTAAGATAGAACAAATCAAAAGCTGGGTGGAAGCCAGGAGTACAAGAAAAGAAAGAGTTGTACATAGAGAATCATGGTAGGAGTGTAGAAATGAACTAGAAGAGGAAAAACATAAATATCATCCAAAGGCACCATTTGATGACAACATGCTCACACAAGTTGCACTGGATTCACTTAATGGTGATTTTTTTTAGTTTTTGGTATTCGGCAATGACCATTGATGACTATTATTTACCTTTTCTTCAAACTTCTGCTTGTCATTAAATATTCAACTTATAACTATTAAGGTTATTACTTCAATGCAAACTCTAGTATATGTTCCTCTAGATCCCCTAACTATTGATTGTCAATATACCATGGTTTGACCATATTCAAAAGAATTTGAACATCTTTTTCAGAATTACAATGGAAGAATTTGAGATCAAACTAGGTATTAGTGTCGAGGTTAGGGTTGAATGGTAGCCTTTACCGAAATGGAAGTGTGATATGTCTGGAAACTCAGGAGTGGGGATCATAAATGGATTCTAACTACCGACTTACCATTATTATTGAAACTATTATTGATTTGGAGGATAATCAAGAGCTTCTTTATATTTAAATTGTTATTGTTAATGCCATAAACTTATATAATGGATTTTTTATATTTATAAATATATTACAAAAGTGAAAGACATGTGAAAATAGAATTTATATTACTGCGAAGGTGGTGCCCAAGGCACCTCTGCTCAACACCAAAGTATCATGATAAACATGGGTGAGTAAAATAGAAATTGAAAAAAAGATAGGCATGAATCAAGTCACGTTGTAGAAATTTGAGACATTTAAATTAAAATCAACTATTATGAGTGGGGCAGTCATCTCTTCATCTATATTTGCAAGTCCTCTTTCTACTTTTTTATACGAGACTATTCTAATGCTCTTTCTTCTCACATCTGTCCTTTTAAAGTCTACAAATGTCTATATTTTAAGACAAGCACATGTACAAGGACTTAGACCCGGGAAACTATTTTTAGATCTGGATTCTATGTAGAAATGTGAATTGTTTAACCCAAAGCTAATTGGTTGTGAACAAAGAAGCCATCTAATTATGTATATTTGTATATCCACCTTCTATGTGAGACTATTCTAGCACATCCAAAATAATTTCTCTCCCATAATGTGATGCACTTGTAATTTTACCAAGTTAATGAGGTTTACAGACAATAACTCATCACACATATATTTCCAAAATGCCAATTCAAGGGGCCATAATTAATATGTTAAAATATATTTAGTATAAAAACTTGAATCAGTTGAGTTAGAAATTTGAGATTCGTTTCAGTACACAAGGCTTCTAATTTAAGCTAGATGAAAGCAATGCATTCATTTTGCTACCAACCAGAAAACTGTCGCAAGCTGCTGACTTGGAGAACCACGAAACTCAGTGTTTACCCGATGCTCCAGAAGCCAAACAACACTACCAACGAAAAGAAAGAAAACTCCAGTGACACCCCACATTTCAGCAGTGAATGGCTTTAGGAATGACCAAGCATTTGAATCCATTTCTTTGACAGGAACAACTATAACAAGCCCTGCTGCAGCATATGGCTGTGTAAAATCTACATCTTTTGTTCTGTTGGCAACAATAGATATATCTCCTACTGCCGCATCAAACTCCTGAAAAAGGAAGGATTACCGTTTGAGAAACTAACTGGAACAAAGAAATGAAGTAAATTATATGTTCAGATGAGCCACATGATGAATATAGCAATATATTACATGTATAACAACAGAAAACTCACATTTTGGACAACCATATCTACAAGCTTGTCATAGTCAGGATTTTTAGAACCATCACCAAATAACATGAATGTGAAAGGAACAGGGTAAGGCAACAAGCTGATGGCAGCTTTGAACACATCAATGCAATATCCTCTAACCCTATCAGGGGCATTATCTTTTGAAACAAAAGTTTTAAAACTTGCCCTGTTGGGAACACCAATCCTTAAAGGCTTTGCATTGTTAGGGAACACCCATCCACGTGGCTTCACTGTTGTTTCACCTGGCCATATAACGTTGTAAAGTTGCTGCTTGATGGAGGAAAAATTTTCTGGCTTTTCATGCAAAGTTTCAGGGGAAGTAACCGAGAGACCAGAGTGGTTGGACCAGAACCCTATTGTCCTCATGCCTGTACCAGCAATGTTGATAATATCATATGCTGGGTTGATCAAGTTCCTGTCTGAATCAAACTGAAACTGACCAGTGAGACCTGTAAATTTTGATGACAGAATTTTGTGGAGCAAAGCTGCACCTCCATCAAATGCACGAAGCTTTGCTAAATGCAACAGACTCTCTGTTGAATTATTTAATTTTGAATCAGTAGAAAAAGAAATGTTCAGTCCTTCATTAAGGTATTTATCAATAGCATGAGCAGCTAGCCAAACTGAATCATAAGCATAGAATGCATATGAATTTAATGGCGAACTAGCAGTATGATTTTTACGAAGAAAATTCCATTTTGATCTAAACTCTCTCTTGATATCAGAATCTGGGATATGATTCCGGAGAGCAATGACCCCCTGAATGTGATCCATTACATTGGCATGGATAGACTCAGATGAGTCCAAAGTAGTAGCAAGCCAATCGGTAGCTATCCATACAAATCCAGTTGTCAACATACCAAGACGCTTTGCACAAGAGAAAATTGAATGGCCCGTATCAGGATTTAAGTGGACAACAAAAATTCGTGACTCCATCAAATTTACTTCAACCAACAATTTATTAATGGCGTCTATGCTGGCTCTAGGAGGAACTGCAGCTTTATATGAAACTTTTATATTTTTTATGGCAAGCGCATCACTTAATGCAGATACACCACCCCTCCCATACTCATCATCTGCAAAAATAGCTATAACCTCTCTCCACCCATAATAATCAATGATGCTTGCTACTGCATTCATCTGAAAGTAGTCACTCCGAGTAGTGCGAAGGAAATAAGGATATTGTAGGGAAGAAATAGTAGGATCTGTTGCAGCAAATGAAAGGAGTGGCACATGAAGTTCATTAACAACAGGAGAGATCACATGAGCTATAACAGAGGATTGTGGACCCAATATTGCAACTACTTCTTTTTCCATCATCTCAAAAGCTGCAAAAATAAAAGAAGTATTATATTTTTCTTATGTTGGGCATAGAGATAGCATTAATATATGGCTAATCTTTGTATATGAGCAAAAGCAAGTTTTTTTTTTTTAACTCCAATTTATAAACCAAAAAGAAAGAAATTGATTTCATACTATCAAGATTCAAAATCGATTAAGCCATCCAGTTTTTCTTTTCTTTTTTTTTTTCCAAACCAATAAAGATGTCATAGAAAACATTACGTGCAATTTAAGTTGGTATCCACAAGTATTCATTCCAATAAATGTGAAGCAATAAAAACAACAAAGGACAAATTTAACTACAACCAAATATAAATTAAGGCATCAAAAATTTCAAGAAACCCACCAGAATCTTATACCTTGTATAATTCCAATGAAACCACTGCAGTTTGTATCTTGCATGGTCACATTAAGTGCAGTTCCAGCAAGAATACTAGAATTCTTATTCACATCATCAACTGCAACCTCAATTGCAGTCTTGACCACCTTCCCAATGGTAGAATCAAGACTTAGCAATGCCCCCACATTGACAAAACGAGGTCTTGAACCCAGATGAATTGTGTTCTGATCCTGGCTTGTGGTGATCCCAGCCGAAACAATCAATAACAATATAAATGATAACAAGGGTGACATCATGACTAACAAATGGAGATGCCCAGTTGCCAAATTCACAGGATGGCAGACCTACAGATGAAGAATCCCTTGTTCAGGCCAAAATCCCATCAGCAATCATATGAATTTCTGTTTTAAAAAACCTTCAATAGGAGGAGGAAGATAAATATGTGACAAATCATCTGTGAAAAGTATTCTACTTAAATTTTGAACTTTTAGAAAAAATGGATATAGAAAAATAGAGAAATCATCAAAGACAAACCACTAACACACTATCAAGCTAGCAGCATTCCCTGAAATGAAGAAAGGCATCATTTCAATTAGTGAGCTAAATTGGATCTAAGAAATTTGTTGAAATGTGAACATCCAATTCAAAATTAAATGGCAATAAGTGGAGATGTCTCTTATTATATCTATGCAACCTCCTTTTTCTAATGTGGGACTATTACAACAAAATTAGTCCTCTATCTTATCTGAAATTCAAGCGTTCAGCTTATCACATTGATTGCAAGGTAAATTTCTTATGTTTCATTGGTAGATGCCAATCTTGTGAAATGTGTTGTACTTGAAGTTGAGATTTCTCCATCCACTACCTTATTAATTAGAAGAAAGGGTATTCTCCATACACTGGTTCATGGGTCAGGCTGGCCACTAAAGGATGAATCGATAATACCACTCATTGGTATGTAGCAAAGAACAGGATTTATATGGCAAAATAAACAAAGCAACAGAACTTCAACGGTTTTCAAACAAATGGTAGTACAGAATAATAGCACGTAATAATATGAAATAGGTGACAAGATTCCAAATTACTTGATGACTTCTGTCAAAGTTAATATACATGATGCCAGGGGCAATGACAAGCATAACCATTTAAAATTTAGAGTTGTATATACGGTTGGCGATGATCACTCTTTTATTCATAGATAGATGTTGCTTGTAAACGTAAGCATGGTATGTATGCATAACCACTGTAACAACAACATGAGTGTAGATTGGATTGATGTGGGATGTTGTTGATGTTTGTGTATATACATGAAGCGACCGTGAGCTTGTCATGGAACGAGAAGATACTTATTCTGCTTGCGACGAACCAAACAATCATCATTTGAGTGTGTCTTGCTTGTTATAGCAGTAGGGGGGGAAATGAAACAAGACCATGCAAATAGACAAGAGGCCAAGAGGAACCATGGAAAATCCATCTCTCTTCCGGCAACAAAAGAGCATGCTTCCCTGGTAAGTGCACCAGTGACTAAGCATCGGAACAACACCACCTGGTGAAAGAACACCAAAGGTAGCATCTTCCCATCCGAGAGCATGGAAGAACCCAGTGGTTCGAATTCCCAGAAGAATAAAGCAAAAAGGAAGAGAAGCAAGAAAGCAACGGACAAGTCAACACCGTCTAGACAAAGACTGTGGTGAATTGGGTAACAGCCCTGAGAAGGAGCAGGAGGCGAGCACGGATGGAATCCAAAGGAGAACGAAAAGGTAAGGTGAGATGCGTACCTGGTGGGGCGAGGCTTCTGGTTGGGAGACACAGAAGCAGCTATCAGGAGAACGAATCAGGTTCCCTGCCCAACTTGGGATGTGTCGGTGGGGCTGCTGGTGGCTTCCTCTTCCTCTTCCTCTTCCTCTTCCTTTACCTGTTCTTCTTCTTCTTCTTCTTATTCTTCTTCTTCTTCCCCAGCCGAGCAGTCCTCCACCTCCACCCCACCCCCACCCATCCCCACGCCCACGCCACTTGCAGTCCAAGTCAGCACGTACAAAAATGGAGACATCAAAATTTTCCTTCTTCCGGATAAAAAAAATTAACAAATATATAATAACATAAATAAATAAATTATAAATAAATAATAACGTTAACGTCTATGATAATAATAAAAAATAAATAATAACATATTATCATTATAATAAATTAAAATAAATAAATAAATAAATAAAATGTTAAATAAGTAACGTTGATTCTAACCCAACTTAATAATATTAAATAATACGTTAACATATTCTAACACAATAAAAATAATATATTAAATAAATTGCATTGAGCGAGAATATTTACCTAAAAATCATGTAGATGAATTAATTGAAATGAATACTAATGATTTTTTAAAAATTAGATTGTATATCGATTTCAATATATTAATTTTGAAAACAGTACGTAAAAAGATGCTATCCATATCTTCTGTTAAAAGTTAATATAAAATGTTTTATAAATGATATTTCGATTTTAAAAATAATTAGTACACAAAATGGTACTTTGATTTTAGATTTCTTTGAATTCCTAAATAAGTTTTTAAAAAAAATTAAGGAAAGAAAAGAACTTTCTTTTACTTCTGCATTTATTAATAGTAATGTTTTATTAATATATATTACTTCGACTTTTACTTTTCCTAAAATTTCTTACTTTTCTTGTTGTGTAAAAATTTATTTATTTATAACTTTTGTAACTTTTTTTATCGACTTTTCACCGGTGATTTCTAATAATTGATTACATAAAGGCTCCTAACAAAATAATTATTCCTCCGTAAGAAAAAAATTCTACATGTCATTTAAAACTCAAATAAAAACTCAATTATTAAATGGCTATTAGAAATGTTTCCAAATGTTTGGCAACAAATTATTAAATATTCTTTGGTGGTACCCACCACATGTTAAAGACCTTAAATTAACACGTGATTCAACCGTATCCGAGAACATGAACACGTCATCCAACGTGTGGAAATTCCGACGACCCCAAGCCCAACGACTGACAGTTACCGTTAAAAAAGAGCACGATCTGTAATTTTTGTTAATATTTAAATTTTAGTAAATATAAAAAGAATTTAACGTTACTATACGTGTTTATAATAAAAAATGTTACATATACTTGTTCTATAATTTAAACACATTTAACTGAAAATTTATCAATGATAAATATTGAACTTGATGTCAAATACAACTTCTTTTTTCAACTCATATTTTTTAATAGGATTTATGTTACTTTAAAGACTTTCTTGATTTTTTTGTCATTTGTTTCGTTAGAGAAAATTAGTACTATAAATAGTAATATAGTATATATCAATATTTATAATTATAATTATAAAGTAACATATTATAATTATATATTATAATTATCATTATTTATATACGTTATAACTATAATTATAAATATATATGCTATTATTTATTTGTTATTATAATTACAATTATTATATTTTAATTTATTATGATTATGTTGATATCTATATCATATTTATTATTTATTATATGTTAATAATTAGATTATTATTTAAATGATTATTATAATCAATTTAATTATTAATAGTTTATGATTTATTATGAGATTAATAATATTAATATTAAAGTTTAAGTTATTCATCAAAACTTTAAACTACATAATTTTTTAAATTTTCTGACAATAACACAAACAACTTGAAATTCCATTTTTTTAATTTTCTGTTTCATTTATTTGTTGACATCCTAATTCTTATATTTCTTAACTTCCTATTTCCTGCCTGTAGTTACATTTTTGCCATTTATTAGTTATTTAAAATTAGTTTCGTTTGTCGTAGAAGGAAAGGAAATTTGAGAGAGAAGTTTGAAAAGTCAGATTAATTTTTAAAAAAATGAAATGATGGAAGGAAAATTCAAGAAAAAGGAGAAAACTGATTTTTTCCAACTTCAACGATGAATAATGTAAATATAGCAATTAGCCATCTGTGATTAGTAATTAAAATATATCAAGACATTATTATTATGTTGCTGTCCTTTTATAGCAATTAGCTCATTTATTTCATTTAAATTAGGACTTTATTATTTGGTTACGGTTTTCCTACCATTTTGATGAGATTGAATGCGTCGTCGTCCTCATGTCTGGCTTCTCCTCCTGCAATGCAACCTCGTCGTGGGCGCTGAAAATCCGATCATACACCCAAAAGGGTCGCTTCGGAGATGCGGTCTCTCTTTATGCCTGGGCCAACTTGTCGTCGGTTCAGCGGCCCGACAATTTCGCTGTCACCGCAGTCCTCAAGGCCTCCGCCCGTGTTGCTGCTCCATTGTTCGGTGCGTCTGTACATGCGCAGCTGGTTAGGCTAGGGCACGGTTCCGATGTCTATGTCATGACCGCTCTCGTGGACTTCTATTCGAGGACCCAAGGAATTGGAGTGGCAGGGAAGGTGTTTGATGAAATGCCCACCAGAAATGTGGTTTCTTGGAATACGATTCTCGCCGCACACTTGAAAGTAGGGGAATTGGACGCTGCAAGGAAGGTGTTTGAGGAGATGCCTTGTAGAGATGTGGTGTCGTGGAATTCAATGATCTCGGGGTACGCAAAGGTTGGGGATATGGATCGTGCAGTGTCACTTTTTTGGAACATGCCGGAGAAGAACTCGGCTTCTTGGAATGCATTGGTGGGTGGATGGATTAGCCATGGACAAGTGGAATTTGCAAGGCATTTGTTCGATAGAATTCCAGTGAAAAACGATGTCTCCTGGGTCACGATGATCTCCGGGTATGCTCGATACGGACACGTTCGTTCTGCTAGAACACTCTTTGATCAAATGGAAGCGAGAGAACTCTACTCATGGAATGCTATGATTGCTTGCTATGCTCAGAATGAACGACCGAGAGAGGCATTGGAATTGTTCAATAGGATGCGGAAGCTCTACATTGATGGACGTTTGCAGCCTGACGAAATGACCTTTACCAGTGTCATCTCTGCTTGTTCCCAGTTGGGGAACCTAAAATTTGGGTCGTGGGTTGAAAGGTACATGAGCGTTATTGATATCAAGCTAGATGAACGCCTCGGGACAGCTTTTGTTGATTTATATGCAAAATGTGGCAGCATAAGAAGAGCTTTTGAGTTCTTTTCCACACTGAAGAAGCCAGATGTAGTGTCTTTCAGTGCAATGATATTGGGCTGTGGGATGAATGGAGAGGCCTTCCGTGCATTTGAATTGTTTGGGGAGATGTTGAAAAACGACATATCTCCGAACACAGTCACTTTTACAGGGCTTTTAGCCTCTTATAGGCATGCGGGCCTGGTGGAAGAAGGCATTCAATGTTTTTCCTCTATGTGGATGAAATATCAGGTTGCACCAACAGCTAATCACTATGCCATTATGGTGGACCTCCTTGGTCGGACTGGACGACTCAACGAGGCTTACCAGCTAATAAGAAGCATGCCCATGCAGCCTCATGTTGGAGCATGGGGAGCATTGCTTCTTGCCTCCAAGTTGCATGGTAATGTCAAGCTAGGAGAAATTGCTGCCCAAAATTGTTTCCAGTTGGAGCCCAAGGCAAGTGGTTATTATGTTCTTTTGGCTAGTATATATGCTGATGCTGGAAAGTGGGATGAGGCCAAGAGATTGAGGCAAGTAATGAATGAGAATGGTGTTAGTTTGACACCAGGTTGTAGCTGGGTAGAACCTGAACCATAGCATGCTCTAATCCGAAAATCCGAATTCTAAAATTTCAGATATGCTTGCTTGGATCATATATTCCGGTGCAGCTCATAAAAGCAGAAGTGCACGAAACATTCATAAAAGTTTCCACATGTTCTGCAGCATCAACATGCAAATTTCTATCAAATTATAACTCTTCTTGTCAATTACGAAAAGAGCACAGGTAATGTCATCGATATAACTCTTCTTGTCCTAAATAACACCGTTTGAGTATGAGTGCCTTCATTGATAAAACTGAGGGCTCATTTGGATGGCTTTTCAGTTTATCGGTTTTTTGTGTCATTGGATCCCAGTGACAAAAAAACCCAAAAAACTCACCCGTGAGTTTTCTCTCTCCACTTAAAGTCTTTAAACAAATGAGATTTTTCATGACATGTGGACACATTCAATAAAAAACCACGATAAAAACTGCATTCAAATGATTCCTGAGTATTTTGGACTGGCAAAGATGCGATGACATGCACTCCCTTACTAAATCAGGCAGTGGTGGTTCACTTTCATCTGGAGGTGAGAGTGTGCATCATTCAAGAAAAAGTCAACATATAGAAAGAAATGCACATTGAGAATGCATGATGTTGATCGAATATCCAGCAAATGGAAGAACCTGCATCAGAACTAAGGTTTTGATCTTTGATTTCTTGTTGGACTTGGTTCTTCTCAAGTTAGAAGAATGTCTGAAATGTTGTGTTCCCTCTGAAAAAAACATGGAAGCACTTCTTTCCCAAGAAAGGAAAACCAAGTGTGTAAGTTTTCTACCAATATGAAGTTCAAAAGTTCTTCTACACTGCTATCTCGTTATTTGCTCCAGAAGCTAAGCTCTTCAGATGCTAGGAATGTGTTGCAGCCTCAGCATACGAGCATAGAAGCCATCTGGGAAATTTCTCAGCAGCTGGACGTGCGAGCCTTTCTCAACCACGGTTCCATTGTCAATCACCGCGATGGCATGGGCACTGCTAACTGTCCACAGGCGATGAGCAACCACAATCGTCGTCTGCCCCTTCAAGGCACGTCTCAAGGCCTTCTGCACATAATGATCCGACTCGATATCCAATGCGCTGGTCGCTTCGTCAAGCAACATGATGGGTGCTTTCTTAACAAGCGCTCGGGCAATGGCGATCCTCTGTCTCTGTCCACCTGATGTTCCAGTTGAGAAGGTTAGTTAAATGGTGGCTAGTTATTAAACATCTATGGAAGATCAATTACTATGGATCTTTCACCCATCTCATCTCATCTGTACGTTCGTTTCATTGCACATCTTATTATAATGCACATAAATCTTATTGTAGTGCTTATAAATTGAAAATTCTTCAAGGTGAAAGAAAAGACGGTATTGCATCTAAATCTAGACAAAAATATCAACAATATAAAAAGAGTATTCACTAGGGTATCAAAGTCTTTAAATCATTTGTTGAAATACATGAATGCTAAAATTTAAATATAAAAATAAATATTTTAACCAATTGTTTTTGTTAGAGATACTATTTTGATACCATAGTTTTTTGTAGAATATTGCAGGCACTGTTGTCTGTTGTCGACAGCAAAAGGTGTTGGAATGTTCGTTGTCACCTGACAATTGCACGCCTCTTTCCCCAACCAGTGTTCTGTAGCCGTCGGGCAGCTCCGACACGAACTTGTGAGCGTTGGCCATTGTGGCTGCTTCCACCACCTCGGCTTCCGTGGCGTTCTCGCGACCGTAGACGATGTTGTCGTGGATGGTCGTGCCGAAGAGAAGCGGTTCCTGCGGCACGAAGGCCATGGCCCGGCGTAGCGACGTGAGGTTGTACCGTCGTATGTCCTTCCCGTCGACCAGCACCGACCCGGACGTCGGCTCGTAGAAGCGCTGCACCAGCGAGACGACCGTGCTCTTGCCGCAGCCGCTTGGTCCAACGAGAGCCAGCGTCGTGCCTGAGGATTGACTGCCAGATTTTTACCGATTGTGGATGAGGTAGGTTGTCGGATCGAATTGGGTTGTGGCTTACCAGGTTGAGCTTGAAGGTTGAGGCCACGGAAGACGAAGAGGTCGGGGTGGGAGGGGTAGGCGAAGTCGACGTGCTTGAGGGAAACCTCTCCACGGAGGAGATCGGGGACGGGAGGCGCGCCGGGGTGGTCGGGGTCGATGCCTGCCCTCCGGTCGAGGACGTCGAACACCGAGCTCAGGGCGTGGCCGCCCTTGATGAAGTCGGGAGCCATGGCGAGTACATCGGCCGCGCCATTCGCGGACACCACGAGAACGACGAAGACCCGGATCGATCTCGAGAAGTCGGAGACGCGGTGGCTTACCAGCCAGGAGGCGTACCACAGTCCTAGAGCGTAGGACGCGTAAAGCAGGAACTGGGCGACGCCGAAGCCGAACCCGACGACGTGGCCCCTCTTGATGCTCCGCCGAAGTGGAGCCTGCAGGTTCCCGCTGAACAGCTGGATGATTCTGGCCTCCGAATTGTAGGCGGCCACGGCCTTGATGTTCTCCACCGCTTCCCCGGCTATCTGCGTTGCTTTGGCGTGGACGGTCTCCATGTCGCCGAAGAAGCCCTTCATGAACATTTTCTGCAACACCGTGGCGGCGACGACGATGGGGAAGACCGCCATGAGAACAAGAGCAAGCCTCCACTCCAAGACCAACCCGATGGTGCAGGCGACAAGAATGAGCGCCAAGTTCTGCGCGATCACGGAGATGCGATCTCCGACCGCCGACCGGACGTTGTGCGCGGCCACAGTGATCCTTGCGGAGATCCTCGAGCTAAAGTTCTGTTCCTCGTCGAACCACGCCATCTCGTTGCACAGCACGGCCGACAGCATCCGTTGCCTCACCCTCTTCGTCAGGTTCTCCCCCACGACGTCCCAAAAAAGATGCTGCACAACGCCGAAGACCAGCTTCGCCGTCGAAACTCCGACGAGCACGTAGCAGTACTTGTTGATCTCTCCTTCCATGTGCTTGTGATCCTGGTCGTAGTAAACGCTGAGCACGGCACTGAGCACGTAAGCGAAGAGCGCGGTGAAGGACCCGCACGCCATGGAACCCATCGAGGCGAGAAGGGCGTAGGCCCACTCCGGGCGGTTCATCTTGGCAAGACGCCAGAAGGAGCTGGCCTGCTCTCGTAAGATAGCCCTGTCCAACGCAAGGCTGAACTCCGAAGCCGTGGTCGCCTCTGACGACCCGACGGAACGTGGAGATTGTCCCGGCGACGGGCTTCGACCGCCGACGGGCGAAGACCCCAACGAACTTCGTGCTTCTGAAGCCCTGGGCATCAAACCGCCTTAACACCCCTACCAACCGTGTAATCAAAGAAAAGGCATTTATGTATGGATCACCTGGCGTTGCTTCTCCTGGCTCTGGCTTCGTTGGCCTTTTCCTGCATACGGATGAGTTCGGCGTACACCCCATCGGTTCCCTCGGCCATCAGCTCGTCGTGGGTGCCCGTCTCGTACAAGTGGCCCTGTTGCAGAACCGCGACGACGTCCGCCCTCCGAATGGTGGACAGACGGTGGGCTATGACCACCGTCGTGCGACCCACCGTGAACCCATCGAGCGCCTCCTGGACCAACGTCTCGGATTCGGAGTCTAGTGCACTGGTCGCCTCGTCCAGCAACAGGATTGCCGGGTTCTTCAACATCGCCCTTGCCATCGCAATCCTCTGCCTCTCACCGCCGGACAGCTGCAACCCCCTCTCACCAACCTACCGCCACCATTTAAAAAAATCATGGTCTCCCGGGAAAATTGAACACCACCAATGGTTCTGTACTGGAAGAGGTATGGTAAGGAGGAGACCTGAGAATCGTATCCCTGTGGTAGATTCATGATGAAGAAGTGGGCATTGGCACCCATGGCAGCTTCCTGCAGCTCCTCGTCCGTGGCGTTTGGTCTGCCCAGCAGAATGTTCTCCCTGATGGTGGTCGCGAAGATCGCCGGCTCCTGGCTCACTAATCCGATCTGTTGCCTCAGGAATCTGAGCTTCAAGGTTCTCACATCACATCCATCCAACAACACCTCCCCTGTAACGATCAATAATCCTCGTAGAACAAGAAGAAGAATTACTTCTGATAACTTATTAACTTGTATTGAGTACTTGTGAACCTGAGTTTGGGTCGTAGAACCTCTCGATAAGGGAGACGATGGTGCTCTTGCCGGAGCCGCTACTTCCGACCAGGGCAAGCGTCTTCCCAGCTTCAATGTCCAGCGAGAAGCCCCTTAACACTGGCGTTTCTGGCCTGGACGGATAGGCGAAGTGCACGTTCCTCAGCTCGATGTGGCCGGACACAGCCTCGATCTCGACCCCGGACTCCTCCCTTTCTTGGTTGATCTTGGGCTTACGATCGATGGTACTGTAAATCCTCGCGGCCGCTACCCTGGCCTTGGTGAACGCAATCATGCTGGGCGCCGATTGTCCCAACGCCCTGCCAGAGTTGAGATGGTTGTAGACATCGTAAAGCTTGGGGTGGAGATGATTTAGGGTTTAGCGTTAAGCATGAGGATTTGTTCTTACAAGCCGCCGATGAAGACGGAGAAGATAGTGGAGACGGCGAGGCCACCGTTGGCTTGGTGGCTGCGAACCAGAACCCCACCATACCATAGCAGAAGCGCGTGGCCAGTGAAGGCGGCGAAGTTGATTGCGCCCAGCCCAACCCCCTTCGCCAATCCCGATTTGTATCCGATCCTCTGCACCGTCCTCAACGCCGAAGAATACGCCTTCAGAACCCTGGACTCGCCAGTGAAGGACTTGACGATCTTGATCTGAGACAGCGCCTGCAACAAACAAACACACACCCACAGAAATCAAGCAGCATTCGATCGATCGAGCTGGTGGCTTTCATACAACAATCCGATGGCTCTCGAGTGTGATTGCTCTTCGTACCCACCTGGTTTGCTATTGTCCCTGCTTCCAACAGAGCGTCCTGGCATCTGGACGACAACTTGCCGGCGACCACCGTGTAGACAACCCCGGTCACCGCGATGAGGGGTACCACCGCGAGCGTGACCAGTGCGAGCTGCCACACCGCCGTGAACCCGACGACGAACCCCGACACGAACCTCGCGACGTAGTGGATGAAATTCCCAAGCTGCATGGAAGAACCATACCAGGTAATAACAATAATAATAGTAGTTTCGATCGACACTAGTTTATCTCACCTTCTCACCGATGCCATCCTGGAAGCTCACAGCGTCGGCGTTCATGGCATGGATGATGTCGGACGTCCGGACCTCGACGTCGAAGTACCCAACGTCTTGCCTCAGGACGGATTCGAGGTACCTGATCCTCATCTTGGTGGCTTGCCTCTCCCCCGTCCACGTCCAGGAGGAAATCTCTACCACAACACCCCACCAATATTGACACATCAGTACTTGCACCCAACAATTCAAATTTTATCTTCACTTATAATCAATCGACCGAACTAAGCTAAGAATCGATTAACTCTACCTGCCCAAGACGACACCCAGATTGTAGCTCCCACTGCTAAGAAGTAGAGAGAGTACTGCAAGTATCAAAAGCAGAGTAGGATTGGTGTGGGTTAGGGATTAGACATGAATGGTAATGAGTGAGTCGTTGGTTCTTGCTGTCATCACCTACCTTGGTAACCTCCCGAAGCATGACGTCGAGGTCGTCGGCGTTGGACCCAAAGGAGTCTACCAACTCTGCAAAGAAGCGGAAGTACACCGGAAGGGCGCAGCCGTGGACGATGGCACCGATCGTCCCAATTGCCATCAGGGCACGGTCGATGCCATCCGAGAAGCGGAACAATGAGCCGAACCCAATCGCCACTGGTGACTTCGATGGCTGCTTGTTGCCCCAACAAATGCCGCTCTTCCCATTGCCGCCTCCACCACCATTATTGTCAACTTGATCTTCTTCGCCGTCTCTACCACCAACTTTGCCATTTGATGTATCTTCCCTTCCTTCATCTGCGATCAGACGGGTCTTGCTCTTCCCTCCATCCCCATCGTCGTTGTTCCATTCGCCACCTCCACCATCGTCCTCCTTGCCAACAACCCCACCTTCGCCTGCTTCACCATTTGGTCTGTCTTCTTCTTCTTCTTCTTCCCTTCTTTCTTCTGAATTGGGTGGAGGATTCATCTGTATGGGAATTCGATATGTCTCTTGCTTGCCTTCAATTTGTTTCTTAATTTTCTCCCCAACAAATTAACCAAACTATATTTATATATATGTTGATTACTCCTCAAATAATTTAACCTGAGGATATGGAGGGGAAAAATTTTAAAAAAAAAGAGGGAGGTAGTGGAGCTCAACATCCTACAACATTCATGTGTGTTGGCTTGCATGTAAATATTTGAATAACATGCAAGTAAATATAAATATTTATGTAATATACAAGTAATTATCAATGACTTGTAACTATAAAAAAAAATAAATCTTAATTTCATTTCTCAACCTAATTAAGAATGACCCATATATCTATTTATGTTATTACTGTACTTATAGTATTAGGCAAATTCATGAGTGGTCGTGCAATATAAACCCTAAGTATAGTTATTTCCTCATTTATTATTATTATTACAAATACGTGCAAATGTGTCCGTCGCACTGGACTCCAGTAATCATTTCCTATTAATTAATGGTGCCAGGCAAACGAAGGTGACACTCCACTATAATTAATTAATTAATAATTGAGTAAATTTATCGAAATACCTTAATTTTTTGACGTCTATTATTATTATTATTATTAGTTATCTATGGACACCCGTTGTGTTGTTATCATAAAATTTAAATTTTACTTGGAATTAGTTAACCTTATCTATAATTTAGTATGCATTAAAATTCAACTTGATCATTGGCTAAAATCTGAAAATTTTGGTGAATTTTTAAAATCAGGGACTGATTCTTATTCAATTGAAATTCAAATTTCATGAGAAAAAATGTTAATGTATTCACTTAATATATTAAATTTATTTTCAACATGTTGTTTTAATTACCCTTCCCTTGGTGAACCACATGTTTATATCTTGTCTCGTTACTTTAGGCCATGTTACTATTTTTCCTAAGAATTCTATGCTTAACCTTACCATGTAATGTTATTAGAATTAAATTAAGTATATTATTTTGAACACTAATAATAAAAAATATTATGAGTGTATATACTAAAAATGAACTCTACATTTAGAATAATTTAACTTATATGATTAATTCTACCTTGATTCATTATAATTTAGTATGTCTTACTTTTGTCAGTACTTTCGATTTAGTTGGTAGATGAGACCATTTAGGTATCCTTGATTAGTTAAGAATGTCTGAGAGACAAAATATGTGGTACATGAGATTAAATTCTAAGAAAGTGCTATTTAGGTATTTAAGAAGACTTACTTTTGTAAGCTTTTACTTTCATAGATATTCTTGGTATATATCAAACTATTTGAATGCTTATAATGTATCACCCGTTATCAATTATATAGATACTCTTAATGTTCACAAAGCTATTTGAGTATCTATAGAGAACTTGTTATCACTTATATAGATACATGTTACTTTTGTAAGCTGTTTGAGTATCCTTAATTAGTTAAGAATGTTTTAGAGACAAAATACATGGTACATGAGATTAAATTCTAAGAGAGTGCTATTCTAAGTATTTAAGAAGACTTACTTTTGTAAGCTTTTATTTCCATAGATATTCTTGGTATATATCAAACTATTTGAATGCTTATAAAGTATCACACGTTATCAATTATATAGATATTCTTAGTGTTCGCCAATTTATTTGAATGTTTATAAAGTATCACTTTTAAAAAATTAAAATAAAAGGTATAATGTGAATAAAATTGTAATAATAATTGTTTCAATAATTAATAGACTTAGATAGAAATGAGAACAATGACAAATCAGTCGATGGTTACGTAATCAACGAGTATGAAATGGACAATCTCATTTTTACACCAATTTTAAAAGCTCATCAACTACTACAAAGGTGAACCTTTGAAACAATCAATCTTATCCCATCTATCTTCTATAAGCCAACTTTGCTCCAAGTTGACCAACTTGTGAGAGAGAGAGAGAGAGAGAGAGAGAAGGTGACATCTTCTAATAAAACTCCAAGCTTTCCACCTTGATTATTAATTTCATCAACCTACTTTCTTGGAGGGAGGAGGTTAATATATGGCACAAGCGCAAGGATGACATGCATAAGCCTGCTTTCTTGGAGCAGCAAAGCAAAGTTGGAATTGACTTTGAAGTACCATTTCACTGGATCCCATGGCCCACCTAAGAGGACTTGTAGATAATAAAGAAAAAGATATATATATGGGCTTGTTTGAATCGGATCATTGGATAAAAACGTTGCCAACCAGTCATATAATTTATGAAATAAATAGTAAACGATATATTAAATAATTAAATTTCATATCTCATTCTAGATACGGTAAAAAACAAAAATCAATAAGCATGCGAAGTAACATTTTTGGCTAAAGTTTAACTTCCAGTAAAATTACTATTACCATGGAAATTCGGTAGCGGAGTCAAAATTCAAATAATAATAATACTTCGAAGTCCTCGAAGGAGTAGTGTGCACGGAAAAAAAATGCGATTGTGTCTTATCTTAAGATTTTTTAAAATAAATAAATAAATAAATAAATCTGTTATAAAAGCAGCGTCGCCGGTATCAGCAGAGCTCCAGTGCGAAACACCTGACGCCGATGACGGGTACCGACGTCGTCCACGTCTCCGGGCGACCGCCTGCGGACCTCCCCGCCGACCGGAACCTCTCCATGATCTCCTTTCTCTTCGACAGGACTCGGTCGATCCCCACCCGCCCCGCGCTCGTCGACGCCGCCACAGGCCGTAGTCTCACCTTCCGCGACCTCCGTGCCTCCGTCGCCCGCGTCGCGCACGGACTCCGCTGCCGCCTTGGCGTTGGCCCCGGTGATGTCGTCCTCGTCTTCGCTCCCAACTCCATCGACTTCGCCGTGTCGTTCCTCTCCATCGTCGCCGTGGGAGCCGTCGCCACAACTGTCAACCCGCTCTACACCGTCGCCGAGCTAACCAAGCAAGTCAGGGAGAAGAACGATTTTACGTTTCCGTTGCGTTCGAGGATGATCCGACAATCAACCTTTTTTTTTTTTTGGGGGGGGGGGGGTTTGTTATTTAGGTGAAGGATTGCGGGGCGAGACTTGCGTTCACCGTGCCCGAACTATTGGAGAAGGTCGGGAAACTCCAGATCCCCGTCGTCTTGATCACCGGCGACGGTCGATCTGATGCTGTTCGTTACCACGGCGCGTCCGTTTCTGTGACCTATTTGGCGGATTTGCTTGCCGATGGCTCAGGGGAGGAGAGGTTCGAGGTGACCGCGCCGAGGTCATCAACAAGGATATTTAAATGGAGCAGAAAAATGCTTCTTATTTTGTTTATTTATTGAGATCAATTTTTCCTCTCAGAGATTCAGAACATTGATATGAATTCTGAAACTGGATGTTCGTTTCCTTGGTGCAGTGATCGGAATATTAACAATGATGGAGTGGCAGCACTTCTATACTCTTCTGGCACAACAGGTGTGAACAAAGGTGTGGTGCTCACTCACAGAAATTTCATCAGTGCGACACTGGCAGTGATAATGGAGCAGGATGTGAGAGGCGATCCACCCAATGTGGCTCTTTGCTTCCTTCCAATGTTCCACATCTTTGGTCTCTGCATCGCCACCTATGCACAACTGTGTAGGGGGAACACAGTGGTGGTGATGGCGAAGTTTGACATGGAGATGATGTTAAGATCGGTTGAGAGATATATGGTGAGCTACATATTCGTGGTACCACCGGTGATGGTTGCCCTGGCAAAGCAGGGGGAAGTGAAGAAGTTCAATCTCTCCTCTCTCAGGGTGCTTCTTTCTGGTGCCGCTCCACTGTCTAAGGATGTAATGGTGGAGGTTGCACATTTTTACCCCCACGTTGATGTCCTTCAGGTATAAACAAATATATCTCTCCTTATGGCGCATTCGTTCTTCAAGCTCATGTCTTCGTATCCACATCAATCATTTTGTCTTTGAAATAAATGAAACCCATATTGATAAAAAAATAAAATAAATGAAGCCCATGATTTCCTACCCTTTTTATCACTTCTAGAAATAGTGGTACTTGTTATTTTTGATCGAGAACACATTATCGGTATGTATTTGCATCTGTGCGTTAAATTTTATAGTTCTAACTGGATATATTAGTTATCACTACAAGATGGCCCTAAGCTTGGATAAAGGTGGGGGATGATGTTGCATTGACAATTAGAAAGGATTTATGCATTTGAAATTTGAATTTTAAGGAATTTAAATTCTGATAAAATTTGAATATTATAGAATTTGACGAAAAAATTTAAAATTTAGTTATTTGTATGTTTAAAAATTTAATAGAAATTAAAATTCAAATGTTTGTACATATAATAGAATTAAATAGAATTGATTTTTATTTAATAAAATTGTTAAAAAAAAATTTAAAGTAATTAGAAAAAACCCTTTCTCTCCCTCTCCCTCTCTCTCTCTCTCACAAACATACACACACACTCTCTCTCCCTCTTTCTCTCTCTTCCCCTCTCCCTCTCTCTCTCTCTCTATTTCTCTCTCTCCCTCCTCTCTCTCTCTTTCTAATAGTCTTATTATAATCTCTCTCTTTATGAGTCAAGCTCATGAATAAGAGACATAAGAGAGGAGATGACAAGCGAGATGAAATTTGATTTCCAACGTTTTAAGTTCAGAAAATAAATTTTAAAAGTTACTAAAGGGACAGAATTTACTTTTCGTTCATAGATGCACAAGCATTCTTATGGAATTGGATAGAAAATTTTTTCCTTTCCGTGTGTCCTAAAAATAAGTTGTTGTTACATTGTCAGGGATATGGCTTAACTGAATCTTGCGGAATCATTTCATTCGAAAATCCCGTAGCAGGTACCATCCATTATGGTTCATCAGGAAACCTTGTTTCAAGCATTGAAGGAAAAGTGATTGATGTGGACAGCTTCAAGCCTCTTCCTGCCAATCAACAAGGGGAATTATGTTTTCGTGGACCAAACATAATGCAAGGTATGGCATCTGTCATAAGATTTACATGGAAATACAAGTCCGCAGGCTCTATGGAATGTTCTTTTGCTGGGTATACTCTGCCAGCCCATGATCCTACCTTTTTGGAGAACAAAAATTTAGAAAAATAAAAAATGTTTCCTTAGAAAACTATAATATATTACTTGTATAATTTAAAGGTTAAAGCTTCCCTTCCAATCAAAGAGAATAAAGCATTGCAGAAGAGAATCATTCAAAGCATATAGGGAGAATTTGAAACAAACATTTCTCAGTTTTGGAGGTGTGCCTGGCATGAAACTTTTCTTCCACGGTAACAAAAAATTCTACTTGTTATCTGAGGATATTATTTGGTTTTGGCTTGACAAATGGGCCCCCAGTAAGACCGTGTGCAGGAAGTTTCTGTCTATTTTTCCCTGGATAAAAGTGAAAAGTGAAAATGAGAAAGTCAGAAAGGCTGGCCAATTTTATTTTATTAATAGTGCTTGGTAGTGGAACATTCTTCTCAGATGCAACTATAAAGATTCTAAATTAGTGGAAATCACTGATCTACTGTCTTGCTGGAGTCTACTAATCTTTAGAACAGTGAAGATCATTTATTGTGGACACCTGCCAAAATGGGGTTCTCTGTCAAGAGCTGCTATTTGACGTCGGAGAATTTGCATCTAGAATGTGGGAGGCTTGTAAACTGATCTGGCAATGCAAAGCTCCATTTTAAATTTGTGCTTTTATATGGATTCTAATGCAAGGTAGGCTTATAGATGTATATGGGTATAGAGCACTGATATTCTTTATTCCCTCTGCCAATCTGCTGAGGACCATAATCGCCTACCCTATGTATGTGCATATGTGAAATGCGTGTGGAATAGATTGCTTCCAGAGGTGATGCAGGGTGTCCTGCCTTTTCACAACTTGGAGACTTTTTCAAAGCACTTTTTTTTATGAAGCACATTCTTATGGATAATCAAAGGAGAAAAAAGTCCGAGTCTAATCACAGGATGCTCCTGACGACGGATGCACTCTGCTGAGCACTTTGGATACATGGAAACATGGTGATATTCAAGAAGGCTTATATTTCAGCTGAAGATGTTTTGGTGGAAGCTAGAGGTTTTTTGGTGTGGTTTGGGATAATACATAACTTTGATATTTTTGTACTTGTTTCCTTGGGCAGATCTTGATCACCCACTTTTTGTTTTCGGATGATTTCTTATTTTAACAAGATACAGCCTATCCATTCTCAAAATTTCCCTTTGATAACTATGAATTCTTGGGCAGCATAATTCTGGGAAAAAATCTTTATTGTTATATTAGCATAGCATCAAGTAAAAACATTTTACTCTAGGGGTTTTCTGGTGCATGTAAACTTTTTTTTTATCATATCCTTGAATTCCATTCTTGTGCCGAGTACCATACCAACTAGAAAACAAGACAGCCATTCAAGAAAGTGGCGCTTGGAGAGAATGTCTATCAGCCTGACTGAACATCAAGGATGTGTAAATGTTGCTTTACATGTTATGGAATAGATGATTTATTATAAGAATCTCTTTAGGTTACAAGCTTTAATGCTTGGTTACTTTCTATTTTGCCTCCTGCTTGGCATTTCAGTTTGATCAAGATAATCTCTCTCTCAAATTCTACCAGGGTGAACCCAAAATTTAAAAACACTGCTCGGCTTATGATCTCCAACCTTTTTCAAACAGTTATTATAATAGTGAATAACATAGTAGGAAAATTATTTGTTACTTTTCTATTTTATTTGGATTTGCCTCAGAGTATGTGTTTTTTTGTTAAGATAATTGATTGTTCCCATCTTCAGGTTATTTTCATAATCCAGAAGCCTCTGCAGCAACACTTGATAAAGACGGTTGGCTGCATACGGGAGATTTGGGCTATTTTGATGACCAAGGACGACTTTATGTTGTTGACCGAATAAAGGAGCTCATCAAGTATAAGGGATTTCAGGTTAAGAATTTTCCCTACCTTACCAGCCTTCACAATCTTTATTTTAAATATAATATCTGGTACAACAATGGCATAGATGTTCAAGAGTAATATGCTTTTTATAAACTAAATACAATTGATCGAAAATTGTGTATTTCTTTATAATTTATATGTATGGAGCTAATCATGCATAATGGTACTCAATAGTCAATAGCAAGTTAAGAAAATTTAAGCCTGCTATGTTTAAATTACATATACTTTATCATTTACACACTATTCTGTGACAGTGATTATGAGCTTTTGAATTGATTGGTCAATGACAAATCGTCCAAAAGGATAAGTCACTGATCTTGTACAGAAGAAATGGTCTCCTAATCATTGTAAAACTTGTCTATTAGAGAGCAACTTTCACCCCTCAAAAGTACATCAAATCGTGATGCGTCTTAATTACATTTTTCATATGACCTGGTGCATTCAATTGGAAATTTAGTGCCGCTCCATGTGTCAGTGATCTGCTCTTAAACAGAAATAAATTCATCCATAAATTAATGTCATAGACTTACATGTACGTGTGTATATATGTATACGTGCATGGATTACCATAGATGACCTGTCAAAGCATCACTGTACATTAGAAATTTGAAAATGTTGTCTTCACCTTGAACTAGTATTTGGCTTCCTGTTTCAACTAAGATCCTTTGTTGCACGTCCCAAGGTAAAACTGCTTGCGTACATTGCGAATCATGTTTGCTTTAAATTATGGCTTAGGCTGGATGGACAACAGAAACATCATTTTAGGAAAAGTAGGACAAAGGGATTAACATGGTGTAAAGAGAAACATGAAAAAGAAGGAAAGACACGCAGAGAAAATTAAAAAAAATTTGGAGAGGAGGTCAGAAAAACCTAGCAATCTACAGTTAAACTAACCAGAGATTTCTACTTTTGCAGATTGCTCCAGCAGAACTTGAAGGGTTGCTTCTTTCTCATTCTGAAATTTTAGATGCAGTTGTCATTCCGTGAGTTGGATACATTTGTAACCTATGAGAATTGTCTGTTCATTTATCAAGAAAGTAAAATTCTAATCTCATTGAATATCTATTTCGTGTAGGTTACCTCATGATGAAGTTGGTGAGGTCCCAATTGCTTATGTTGTGAAGTCACATAACAGCATGCTCACTGAAGAAGATGTCAAAACATTTGTCTCAAAGGAGGTGAATTATATGAAATTTTATTTTTATACGAAGATAAAGAAAATGAAATAAATTATGTCATTGAAGTTCCCTTATATCTGTCTGATTTGAAGTCATAAGATGTCTATTATATGACATGGAAATTTTCGCATACTTTGTTTATCTTGATATAAAGCTATTGACATTTTTCATACGGCTTCAACTACTGCATCCTATTTTTCTCTGGTTCACACTTCATAACATGGATAATTTGTTTCTTGTCGTCCTGTCTGAAACTTCAGATATTCTTCTGGTTAAAGCTTCTCCACGTGAATGATACTACCTTGCAACCCAATTAGAACCACCAATTAACAGGGGATAGTATAGTATAGTATGGTATAGTTAGTATCTCTCATCTTATAAGACATACGAGAAAAGAAAATTTTCAGGTTTAAATTCAAGTAAAGACATTATTAATCTAAAAAAACATAATCAGAGGATGCCCCTTTTTAGCTAGCAAGCATTCTTACGCCTCCATTTATATTGAAATTTGTTTTCTAGCGACAAATTGGTACTTTGATTTGCACTATTCTTATCGTACCTAGTTTGACTAAACTGACTTTGTGCCGTGTACGCATTGTTCCTGCATCATAGGTCTGAACTCACTGGTTGGCATGGATCGAGCATAACAAACTTTCGCTCACTTTTGCCTGCATTTTCTGTGAGCAGGTTGCACCATATAAAAGACTGCGGAGGGTGACTTTTGTAGACAGCGTGCCGAAATCAGCTTCTGGAAAGATACTGAGGAGGGAGCTTATTCAGAAAGTCCGTTCAAGATTATAGTCTTCCTTTTGATTTGTGCGTGGACTCTTGTTCCTCGCAACAAAACACCCACAGCTATACATGCCCTTCTCTTGCTCTCTCTCTCTCTCTCTCTCTCTCTAGTAATCATTAGCCCCTCTACTCATTATGGATTCTTCTTCAACCATATATTGATTTTTCTATTATCTTACATGAGTTGTTTAAGAGACTCATTGGCCTACAGTGAAATATTTATTCCACTACATGTTTCTTAGATATCAAGGCAAGCAAAGTTCGGTTGATTGACTGGCCGGTTTGAGAACATTATTGTCAAAAGTAGTTTGAAGTTTGAACATTCATTGCCGATTATTTCATCCCTCCAGGAACTTCTCCCTTGCAAGAGAAAAGGGGCTACAGCTTTAATCTCCTCTAACTTGAGATCCACCTCCAGCATATGGAAATCAATGAATTTATTATGATGAAAGGGAATGCTAATGGCCCAGCTCTTGGACGACGACAATACATGTCTTTTCACTCTCCAACTTTAGATTGTTAGTGTTATGACTTGAGGCATACACTTAAAGGTGTATTTTAGTGGTGATCAAGACTTTTCATCAGTTTGAATTTTCAAACTTATATTTGTGATTATTATTATTTTTTTTATTTCAGTATCTTAAAAAAAAAAAAGTACCTGAGGCATCAACAAGAATGTCCTCATTTGCCCTCGCCTTTGATAGCAGTGCTTTCTTTTCGTCTAGAATTTTTAGCTAATAGGAAAAGAAAGAACTTTTTTTTTACTTGTATATCATCAGAATAATTTAATAATTATTTCTTTTTCATTAAAAATATCTCCATTTTATTTTGTCACATTAGCAAGAATAAACAGATTTTAATGACATGGCATCTAACTAACCATTAATTTTTTGATGACATATAATTAATTATCAAAAATTTTCATGACATACAGGTTCTTCCTAGATAATGGTAGATATTCAAAATTTGATGCGAGCTACATATATCACTATTTTAACCAACCAAGCTATTGCAATTGATTATATCTTTATCAACATTTTTGATAACATTGATTTTTACGTTTACTAAAATTCAAACTTTAATAAGAATTATAAATATGCTGACCCCTAACAAATTAAAGTGTTCAAAAATTATAATTATAAATATCCTTACTCCTATTGTTGTAAATAACTCTATTTTCTACGTGATAAAGATTTCTTTAAAATAAAAGAAACACGTCCAATCCATTTGTTTCGAATATAATAATCTCTTAAATTAGTTAAAAACGTCGTAAGTACTTACTGTAAATACTTAATCTCAATCGTTGATTTTGAAAAACACATATTTATTTTAAATATGATCTTCACAATATTAAATTAGATAGAAACATCACCATAAATATTTATAATTTTTTTTTTGTTACAAATACCTAATTTCAAGTGTTTGTACATGTCAAAAAGTTTAAAAATATAAAAATTAAAAAAATTAGATTTTTATGAATTAAAAAATTTAAATTTTTAAGAAAATTTAAGATATTTGTACATGTCTCAAAAGAATATTTAAAATCTAAAAAATTATTTTCTTTTATACTTAAAAAAAATTTCTAACTTTTTTAGGTTTTCACAAATTATTTGATATTTTTTTATATTCAAAAATGTTAATTTTTATTTATCGATATTATAAATTATATAATCAACGCACACAATTAATTATATATAAAAATAAGAGACATTGCATTCACTTCACTCACATCAATGTTATTAGTTGGAAGAGAGAGAGAGAGAGAGAGAGAGAGAGAGAGAGAGAGAGCAATGAATCACTGACGGGTTGCGCGTCATTACTTAACGCTACCGACCCAGATCGACGCAGATGGACATCTCCTGCTTCTCTTCGTCACTTCTTCAACTCCTCCAATTGACCACCTTCTTCTGGGTTATCTAACAGCACTGCTCCGCCCCCAGATCACCACCGACCCACCACTCACCTCCCTCTCCCCTGCTTCCAAATGCCCGCGCCAGTACCAGAACCAGCAGCAGCTCGTTCTTCACCTCGGCTTCTTCTGCTGTTGCTCTTCCTCTCTTTCTGTAAGTTTCCACTTTTTATTACGACCACAGTTATGGCCGGTGGTATCTCACTTTCACTTTCCTCTTTTAAACAAAACGCAGCAAAATAAGACCAAACAGAGCCAGATCATCTCTTCCACAAAATCGAAATGCATCGCCGAATATATGCTCTTTTTTGTTACCGCCAACTGGGTTCCCGAGATTTTCTTCCCTTGTACCACAGGACCTGCTCTTGGATCTATTTGTTTATGCCTCTGTTTTCTCCCACTCCAACAGATGTATCGTTTCCAGCCCTGTTGAATGTGGATCTGTCCCACCCCCCCTTTAGGTAGTGGTTTCTTAGGAAGGAGGGAACGATGGCGGGGGAAGGGAGAGGAAAATAGTGGTGAAGGAAAAATGAACATTATCCCAATCTGTTTTCGGCCCATATTCTCATTAACAGGAAGATATGAACGTGAAGGTATAAGGAAAATTTTCAGGATCCTAGTTAATATTCAAATAAAGATATACATATCCTGAGGTAGAGAGTAAGAGTACTGTGGTGAGCGTTTCCCAATTTAGAGTTAGTAGAGGAACTTTCTTGACCAAAATTTTATCGCCCCACTTTTCTTTTTATTTTCTTCTAGAGGTCATGTTTGGAGAAGAGATATCTCATAGTCATTGGCGGTGATAACAAGGAGGTTCTCTTGTTAAAGTTGATTCAGTAGTTCATGCATGCAAAACCATTTCAGTAGAGACAGCATTTACCTGAAGTTGTACGAGCTGTCTACGGTAGCAAAACCTCACAGAAATGTAGCGTCTGCTTGGTGATTGTGACAAATGCTTATTTTTTGTCACTTTAATTCCATTGACCATTCCACCTCTTGACTATTTTCTCTTGCATCCTCCTAATAAATTAAGGGAGAAAATAAATAGTGGAATTAAAGTGTGTAATGCTGGAAAAGAAAGGTATTTACATTCTCTGTTGATGAATTGCCCCTCAGATATATCCTTCATAAATAAAAAAATTAGAGTGAATATTGGAGGATGCCAAACTTTGTGCAACTCCGTACCATTTGAAAAAGGAGACTTCACTGACTCCTTCTGCAAAGATCAAGCATAAATGCTGGGGAATCTCAACTCTTGTTTTGTCTTTCATTGAGTGGACTCTTTTCAGAGTGGAATATTTGATATTTATCAAAGAAAGTATACTTTCTTTGTTTCATCTCCAATATCCACATGTACAAATCCCTTTGATTGCACCTCCAAGGAAAAATCACTAGTTTTGGTCCAACGGATAGCCTTTTATAGTGACATATAAAAGATTATGGCTGCCAGCTTCCATTTCCATCTTTTATTTCAACACCTTACATCTAAGAAACAACAAATGTGTTCACAGATTCATCAGCAAGTGCCTTCATTATAAGTTGGATGTCACAAAGCTTGAATCTTCATGGAGGTTATGTTCAATACTAATGGACCTTCCCCTAATCCTACCAATTCTGTCCTTTTATAAATCCTCGAAATTAAGGTAGATAACAAATGACCCCATTATTTCTTTTACTTTTGTTTCAATCATTTATCAATTCCATTGAAACCATATTTCACCTTCTTGGATCTTTATTGGATACCACCAATGTTAGGACAGCTACTTGACAATGCAATTGACTCCAACTTGAAGCAACTTCATGTAGCAAACAGACATTTTTGGATTCTTGAAAGAGCACTTGTCAAGTATGGCAAGGGTACCCTTAGGTTGCATTTTTTAAAGCTTCTCAAAAAATCAAGTTTTCTATTAGAAGATTCTGAAATGGTGTTTTGACCAAGTGTTTTTCAGATTTTGCAATCTTGTTTATCATAAAAGCTTTTTAAAGCTTATTTTCTTGGATTTTTTGTGAAAAGACCAATATAACTCTGAGAAAGACGTACACACTCCAACCATGTCCAACAATGGGAAACTGTTGTATAGCTGTTGTCCAACAATGGCATGAGTTCGAGACTCTAACCAACACAGCTGTGCTGGGGTGGCTGCTGGATCTTTTCCCATCTTGAACCCTCAACCCCTGTTTCTGTTTTGTGACTTTTGTCATGCTATCTTCTTCCTTGCTTCTGTTTAATCATGCTTTACTGTTCATTTTTGGACTCCCTTGAAGTCCTCTTTTTGATTCTTAGTTTTGATCTTCCAGTCTACCTAAAACTTGTGTAGGCCTTTTTTTAACATTTTCAATGGATTTCTTTTTCTATTGTTGTTAAAAAGTCTTCCAACTATGTCAACTAGAGGCTGTGATGGTTGGTAGTGTGTTACATGCCAAGCACTAAAAGGATCGTAGATTGAAGGAAGGTGGTCAGTAGACTCTTTAGTGATGCCCAAATGTTGACAGAATCCAATGGTGGACTGCCCAATGTTCCACATTGTTATTGGAAAAGGACATATGAGAGGAAGAGAGATAGATAAGGATAGGTTGGTGGAGATCCGCTCGGCAACCAGTTTGACAGGGTTTCAAAGGTGGAGAACTGCCCTTTAACAACCTCAAAATGCAAGTCATTAATCCATAAACCCCCTTTACAAGTAGATATTGATAATTATATAGTGTCCCAACCTCTCCCCTAACTACTCAATTAACAATAACAACCCAACCACCCACAATTACTATTAATGATTGGCAAGCCAACATTCCGAAAATTAGGCATGTGACAATCCTCCCCCCTTCAGTTGTTTGGCGTCCTTGTCAAACATTACCCATGTCTTCCCAAGGTAGTGTCAATGTGGGCTATGGAGTTCTCATAAATTTCATCCTTGATAAGCATCTTTGACAGCTCCTTCACTTCTTTCTTTACTAGCCATCTCTTTATTGGCCTCACACCATACACCAGTTTGATACAGAAGTTAAGCATCTCGAAAAGTTGGGAGTGATGGGGCGAGTAGGTGGTACATGCCTTCCATGGTGGTAGTGGCGGCAGTGGCAGTGGTAGCAACACATGGACTAATGCCTCATCTCCTCCCACCCCCAACAAGTTCTTCTTGTCCTGGTTGCTCAAGTGAGAGGAACTTAGGACTTTCCATGGTAGTGATGGCAATGGCAATGGTGGCATCGAAGGAAGAGTGACAATCATTCAATACCTTTGGTGGAATTGTTGGGTTGATGGGCATGGAAACAACAGTGAAGATGAGGGCACTACTTGTGGAAAACAAATCTGCAACCCGCCTAGTTGGACACCTCCTCTTTCAAGGGGAATTCCAAATCAAATGCAGTAGACCAGAGGATCAATCTTTCAAATGACAAGATGGGAGGTTGGAGACAAGTGGTGACAGAAGAGTGGTGATGACGAATGCAGCATCTGTGGCTGAGACAGAGAGTGGGCACTGGTTGCTCATCATCGGTGGTGGTGCAAAGATTTGTAGGTTGGTGGGCATCAGACTTTTGGTGGACGCCTCCTCCTTTTACAAGGGAAACTCCCTTGGCTTTTAGGAGATCTTGCAAGTCCTTGCAATTGATCAAACCTCCTCCAAAACCTCCTTTATCATTCAGAAGTTTTCTTGGTGTGTCTCTAGAAGCAACTCTCAAAATGCTTCAAAAGTCATCAGTTGGTCGTGCTCACTGTTGCTTGCTAGCTTTGATATCAAATGTTACATGTCAAGTGCTAAAAGGAACGTCGATTAAAGGAAGGTGGTTGGTTGACTCTTTGGTGATGCCCAAATGTTGAAAGAATCTGATGGTGGACCACCTAGTGTTCCACATTGTTACTAGTAAAGGGCATATGACAGAAAGAGAGAGCGAGATAGGGATGGGTTGGTCCAGTGGAGATCTGCCCAACAGCTAACTGGATAAGGTTGCAAAGGTGGAGAACCATCCTATAACAGCAGCCTCAAGGTTGCAAAGGTGAAGAACCACCCTTTAACAGCCTCAAAATACAAGTCATCGATCCATAACCCCTTTTACAAGTAGATATGGTAATTATATAGTGTCCCGACCTCTCCCCTTAACTACTCAATTAACAATAACAACCCAACCACCCACAATTACTATTAACGGTTGGCAACCCAACATTTTGAAAATTTGGCATGTGACATAGTGATGACAATGGTAACTGATGGTGGTGATAGTGGTCCAGTAATGGTAATGAAGTATGCTACAATGGTTTTTTTCATGGTTTTAGTAGTTGTATAATGACAATATGGTAATAAATAATATTTGATATAAGTAGAGGTTCATTCAAGTGAACATCTGAGATTCTAGATTTTGGATAAATTTTATACGCAAAAACTTGTATGAATTTCCATCAAAAGCTCTCCACGGGTTTGTGTTGATTTCAACTTATTGGGGAATAGATGATTCCCTTTAGAAGCCTTGGTCTGGAATCCCTCCAAAATGCTTTGTCAGCATCCTTAAATGATGTTATAACCATCCTTAAAGCTTAAAATACACAAAAAAATATTCTAAAAATAATTATAAAAATAGTATTAGCCTCATTGAAGCTTGTTACCATGTAAAATTTCTTGCTTACTAAAATTCATTGCCTTATTCTTTTTGGATTATGTTGTGTTATCAAAACATTTCTTGTTGAATAATTTATTCTCGTCACAGCACATAGCAATTACTTTCAGAATGGTATAGACAATTTTCAGTATTTGCAATTCCCTAACTGCACAGTTCTTTTATTTGTTTCTCACCAATTTTTTTCTACTGGTCCAGGTTTGAATGGATGTCCTCAGAACTTTTTGGGTATTCAGATGGTCCATGGTCTTCTTTTTTTGCATCATCATGGCTCTACAGAAATGGAACCAGTGGTGAATTCTCCTATTCCTTATGCATCTGGTAGTTCTCCACATCCTTTTATACCTCTTCTGGCTCCTTCACCATTGCCACCTTTTGCAAATGTCAGCTCACCAAGATTGTCAGGTTCTATATTTATTTAAATTTACCATTGCAACTAGTAGTTCAACATAAACTTTTTGCAATGTACTTACTTGCTATTTACAAATTGCAGGTTCTTGTGCATTGAATTTCTCCTCCGTGGAAAGTATGATGAGCACAGCTGCTCTTGATTGTTCTGCAGCTTTTGCTCCTTTTCTGGCTAATGTAATCTGCTGTCCACAATTGCAAGCTACACTTCTCATTCTTGTAGGGCAGTATAGTAAGGATACTGGGTTGCTTGCTTTGGATGCCACTCATGGAAATCATTGTCTATCAGATATTTGGCAGATTCTTGGAAGCCAGGGTGCTAACAGGGACCTTCAACATATTTGCACTATTCATCCATCAAATATTTCTGCTTCCTCTTGCCCAGTCAGTGATGTCAATGGTTTTGAAAGCGTAGTTGACTCATCTCAACTCCTTGCTGCATGCAAAAAAGTTGATTCGGTGAATGAGTGTTGCAGCCAAATATGCCAGAATGCCATACTTGAAGCTGCTCGAAAGCTTGCCTTGAGAGATGGTTCTCTTCCAAACACAGATGGTAAAGGTCTCCTCTCCGAGCACTCATCAAAAATCAGAGATTGTAGAAGCATTGTTCTTCGGTGGCTAGCTAGTAGACTTGACCCATTGTCCGCAAAGAAAGTTTTTAGACAAATTTCCAACTGCAAAATTAATAATGGTGAGACATAACATTTATTCTGTCTGTTTTTTTTATTATGGAAGTAACATATCATATCATATGCCATGTTTTTTTCGAAAAGGATAAAGATGAAGCTTATTGATAAGAAGGTTCACCCAAAAGATGAACAAACAATACAAAACAGACTAAATAAAACGGAAAGAGAAGAATACAGACACGTTTACCAGCTCTTCTACAAGGGCATAAGGGTCATATGCTGAGTGACTGTTTTGGTGCTACAACTTTTCCCCATGTTTTGTGCCTTCTCTCTCAGGTTTTGGTGTACGATAAGTCCTTTCTCCTTTTTTAGTTTTCATTGTCACTGACTGAAGATATCATTTTAATTGTTTCTACTTTCTATTGTATGAAGAATGAAATAAAACGGTAGAAAAAGAATGAATTTTTTGGTTATATTATTAATTGGACAACTCTAATCGGGATCTGTTTTATGGTTTAAGCAAATATATTTAAGGCGTGCATGGCTGTGTTGAAAAACATCATTTTGGCTAAGATGAATTGCATCTCTATTACATTCTGATAGAGTTACTTTTTGTAATATAGGGAGTCACACTTCTGTGTTATGTTAGATTCTCAGTCCTACCATCAATATTTTCCACATCTCCATCTATCAGCAGCCCATGTTTTTTATGATGTTAGATAATAGGAACTGCAGATTTATTCCTTGTCATGGAACTGTGCTACATATTATTGGTCTACATGCTATTTCAAGTAGGATTACAACTACCCGCTGCATAGAGTACTTGCCATGATGGTATCCTCAACTTATGAGTAACTCTTATTTCAGTAAGTAACATTTGAATCATCTGCTTCAGTACCCTCAACTTAAAGTTATTTTGGAGTAGGCCACACCATCAATGATATTAGTTTTCACATGTTATGACCATTATGCCCTTAGTAAAATCTAACTCTAGCTCAGGTATCTCACTTTCTCTTCCTCATTCTTTAATATCCTTTTTTAACTTTGTTTCACTGTCTACAAGCAGAAAATCACCTTCAGCATCGCCCATTGCCTTAGCTCCTTTGTCACCACCTTGGTTCACCCACCAGTGCCATGATCCATCAATATCAAGTGTGGACGGCTGACAACAACAGACAATCATGGTGCCTTTGAGGTATTCATGACCCGTACTTTTTGTTCTTCTCCTTGCCCCCATCCCTACTTACTAGGACCTTTTGATGAAGTCTCCAATATCATTACCACAACAACCCTCTCTTCATTCACATCATTAAAATCTACTTGCTTGCTTAAGCTTCATTGGTAATCCACTCGTTCATGAATCTGTGCATTTGACATGTTCTCTGCATCGCATCATCAGTGTAGGGTTGCTTCATAGTTCATACTTGCTTTGGAATGGATCCTTCATGGACAATGAAGAAGCCACTGACAATGACTTACTGCAAGAGTACTGCAATGATGACAATATCATCTAGAACTCCAAGTTCATTGATGTCATGTTCTGTGTTGACCACCATCCTCACTGCCCCACTGGTATAAATGTTGTGTACAACCTTGTCAAAGCTGACAGACCCAAGTGCTTTCACATCATGGTCATGGCTTGTGGGATTATCACCTACAATAGGCTGATTGGAGGCTCACTTCCACCAAACACTAGATGCACAAAATGAGCTTTGTATGTTGCCCCCCAACCCCATAAAACCCTAAACTCGGTTCCATTGCATGCTTGAGCTAGGCAAGTCTGAGTAGGCTGCTGATTTCTGGAAATATCACCTAAACCTAAGATAACCATTGCATCTCTTGCCAACGTGATATTTGTGGACATTATTTACAAGAAGTGGGGTGTCCATATGACAATTGCCTTACTGTATGGCCTGGCCTTGATGGGTTGCCATCCTGACATTGTCCCTTATAAAGTCAAAAAAAGGGAAGCCTAAGGTCAATGTGCATACCTCTGAATCTCTCATCCTGTGGCATAAACCTCATTGGCATCACTTGCAACATGTTGCTTCATTCTTTTTATAGCAGCAACAACTGTGATGAAGTAGATGAAATCATTTACATCAAGAGCCAAGCACTAGACCTTCCCACCATGGTTACCTATAACATCCTCATCAACAATCTATGCAATTACAACCATGTAGATGAGGCTATTGATTTCTTGCATTCGTAGTATGTGTATAGGGTGGGTGGAAAATAATATGTTATGGAAGAGGAAAGAAGAAAGAGGGTAAAGCTAGTTGAGGATATTTTTGGAAAATTATTATTGTAATACTAAAAATTGACTAAATTATGTAATGAATAAAGTTAAGGGTAGTCGAGTGTATGGTTTTAAAGATAAGTTTACTAAAGTCAGAAGTGATCATAGCTAAGGGTTCTATATGTCGATTACTCAACATTTATTTACTAGTTTATTTGATAAAAGACATTTTTCAGATGAAGAATTCAACATATTTTGACCCTAATATGAATTTGAATTAAACATATAGGTTTTTTTGCATCAGTTTTTGGAGTCAGAATTTTGCATTTGTATTGAACGTGAATTTTCTCACTGGTAAAGTTGGCTTAGCATTTTGCATTTATATTGAAAGCAAATTGTGGTACAATGCTAAAGTTGATCTATTATGAACATCGTGATTTGAACTTTAGTGACCATCTATCAACCTATAGAGGTAAGACTGTACAAAAGAACCCTTCATAGACTCTTTATTTGTTGAAGTCTCATTTATTGCGTTTGCAATTGGCTATATAATGTTTTTTTCCATGCATGCACATTTATATTTGTTTTTTGTTTCCATAAGGTATTAAAAAAAGCTTCTTATTTATTGTTGCACGTGAATAGCCTTCATTATATGTGATTAGTTTGTTGACAGAAAACTTTTGCAGTAGGAAGCCTTGATACAATTAGGAATTGGATACTCAGATTCAACTTGTTTTGGATATACAACAATAACAATAATCAATGCTTTAATATCACTGTGGAGTTGGTCACATAAATATTTTCCCACTATGTCAAACTTTAGACTTGACTCAACTTTGCTTGGATATGGCATCAAAAATATAAACAAGTAAAAATTAAATCTAAACAATAGAAGCTATAAAATAATGCATTCAACTGACAAACGATAGATGTATAAGACATACATGGACATGAAGCAACCGTACAACATATATCAAAAAAGAAAAGAGATACAACATACTGTCATATCAATATGTATCTAAAGAAATGTTGTCAAACTTCAGCTGCCCTCAGCAAATCTGTTGTTACAAAGTGAATCTTGATTGTTACTTTGCAAGAATGCTCTAGACATGTCGTGTGCCATATCCAGATTCTACCAAATCCCAGCCATGGACATGCTCAGCATTGTTACGTGTGAATGTTGTGCCTGTTTAGAAAAGCCAGATGCTTCCCAATTCTAATATCTAAATTTGTATACTATTATGGAAGTCTCTGTTCATGTCTAAGATGATGATGGATCCCTGTAGTCACTAATTAAGTTAATTTTGTGCAGTTTGTCCATTGGTCTTTCCTGATCCAAAAAATGTTGGCAAATATTGTGGGAATGAGATTAAGAACAAGACGATCTGCTGTCATGCTATGACCAAATATGTTTCGCACCTGCAAAAGCAAAGCTTCATAACTAATTTGCAAGCTTTAAATTGTGCTGCATCGCTTGGCCTTCAGTTGCAGAAAATAAATATTAGCACGGATGTGTATAGTCTTTGTCATATAACCCTCAAGCATTTCTCTGTTCAAGGTTAGTTTTATGTCTTCCTTCAGATTTAAGAAGCTTATAATTGCGTCATCTTGGTTTGCTGAGAACCAAAGATCTAATTAGACACTGTTCATTATTCACAAGTATGTACTAACATCCTCTAATCTTTTGCTTCACTGCGGCAATGGAATTCACAAATGGCTAAACCAGTTGGATCCCAAGGTAATGTACATTATCTTGCCTAATATTTGTCTGAAAAGATTCTTTCACTGTATTTTTAAGGTAATTTGTTCTTTGACATAAGCATATGATGCTCCTTGTTGCTTTAGTTGTTAAATCATCTATCAGGATAGGTTGTTAACTACCATTTTTATGGTTGCTGTTTCTTCTGTTTCCACTACAATAAAATCCAAATAACACTGAAAAAAATAATTATACAATATTTTTAATTGTAGATATGCTATGCTCATTTTTTATGTATGCTTCTTATGTTTCAGAGTCGGGATGCCTCCTACCAAGCTTGCCTTCAGATGTGACATTTGATCAGTTGACAGGAATCAGCTTTACCTGTGACCTGAATGACAATATTGCTGCTCCATGGCCCTCTTCATCTGACATACCATCTTCATGCAGCAAGAGTATGTTGGGCATCTCTGATGACAATATTTCACTTTATTTTATGACTAATTTTCACACACGAATTCATTGAATTTGTATACATAATATCACATCTGCATTCAAGTATTAAAGAAGCTGCATTGCATGTCCAGTCCAGTGCCTGAGATACTTTTTTTATGGCTGCCTTTGCAATGATTTTGTCACACTATATGACACATGCAAGTTAAGATTCTCAAATTGCCCATTCACTCTTCACTTTGGACCTTCCTACCAGCAAAGGAAATGGACATCAGTTAGTGTCATGCTCATGTCCATCTTTTTCTGAGATGGACGTGAATTTTTTTTGAAAAGGATAAGGTGAAATATTATATATAAAAAAAGGATCAATCAAGATACAAAGATTGATCAATCCAGGAGGACGATTTTTTTTTTTTGAAATCCACCCTTCCATACAATGGACACTCCATTCATTAAAAATTGGCAGGCTTCTGTGGTAACTTCTTTAGTGACCACCTTGGTGTTGGAGCACAGCCTCATTCCTAGTTGGCCAAACGTACCAGCATATGGCATGAGCAGTAAGTATTCTTTTATGGATCTTGCCTTACAACTGAGCCACCGCCATCTTTTGTAAAACATCCATGGATACTGCAGAGAAGATGTGCTTGAGAGTTATTGCCAAGATGTGCTGTCATAAGGGTTCATTGAACATGCAAAGGACAAATGATCAACATCTTCAAATTGTTGTCGTGTTGCATGAAAATCAGATTTGAAGTTCTGGTCCACTTGTTTCTGTAGCTTTTAGTTGCTATCCTTCTGTGGAGCATGAGTCACATAATGGCTCAAACCATCGTGGGGGATTTGCATTTCCAATCTAATTCATAGAAGGGCCAAGGAACATCATTGTCAACCATTAGTAATCCATTACACTTTCTTGCTGTGAACTGCCCCGAAGGGGAGGTCCAATAAATTGCTTTCTTTGGCTGGTTTCAATATGATTAGGCAAAGTGGTGTCCAATAAATTGCTTTCTTTGGCTGGTTTCAATATGATTAGGCAAAGAGGTTGGGGAAGGGGCTCTACTTCTTCCTCAGTGTTTCTTCTAAGACAATGACACCTCAGGGGTCCTTTGTTAAAGAAAAGATAAACTGTTGTAGGTTCAAGAAGCATCCATCCTAGTGTGCTCCTATACAGCCATCTATCTTGTCAAAAAGGAATTCCGGCGCTAGACCGGACTTTGAAATGGCTAATGGAACTTCATAAACTGTTGTAGGATCAAGAGGCTACACCATAATAAGGTAGAACCTTGCAGTTTTCTGACATCTCCCTTGGAAGAGTCAGCTGTTTCATACTTTCTGTTTAGGATCGATACCCATAGAGCTTTGTCATTCAACTGCCAATCTTCACCACCAATTATAGAGCAAGACAGAGTTCTTTTCACTTAGAGATCAATTAAACCAATAGTCTAACCTATTACTGGTAAAAATGGTCTTTAAAAAGAAAATTCAGTTTTGCACATGTTCTAGCTGACTTGGTTTAACCAATCATTCCAATTCTATTTCCAAAACAGTGGTTGGAATAGTCTCACATTGAAAAGGAAAAGATTGAACTTGCACGTTTACATAAAAATGTTCAATTTTTTTAGACTTATTCGTATACAACACTTATTTGTGGCTGCTCCCACATGGTTAGTATGGTATTGATTGTTTCTAATTCTGATGATCAAATTTACAAATATAGTTAAGAAAAGCAACTAAAAATGGTAAAAAAAACAAAAACGAACATTCATGCAAATGGAATGGAAGTTATAAAATTTTATACAGAAACTATGAAGCTTTTGTAACAAGACATCTACACAATGTTTTGATCTTGTTTGGACCAACAGCCAA